>OY970833.1:4280000-4622500 GCA_963853835.1 Calendula officinalis
TGAAGCCTTTGTATAATACGAATCGGACGGAGATGTGGTACGACGGAAACCAAGAACACCAATGGGGAGTTCCTCCAAAGTTAGTCCACACAACACTTGTGCAAGAACACCAAGGGATGCTAGTACAATCTTCAAGCAAAGAGAACAAAAGTCTAGAGAATGTGTTATGGGGGTGACGGCCGAATAGGGTTCCAAGGGTTAAGAATTGTCTTGCCTTGATTCCCTTTTAATGACTTCCCATAATCATAAATGATTATTTACACTCTAGTCCCTATCTTTTGTTCCTTCTAGTTTGCTCACAAAAAAGTTTTAATATTAACAATTAATATTAAACTTTAATATATACAAGCATGTGGCTTATATTAATATATAATGTAATTACCCTAATTACACTATATATCTTATGGTGTTAAGTGTTTAAGTGTGTGACCCTTTAGGCTCACAAACAACTAGCCATATAACTATATGTTATACGCGTGAAGCATATTCCAACACCTATAACCATCATAACCACTAGCCATGACCAATAGCCTATAGATATCCATTTTAGAAGTTATAGGTGTCCATAACCCATAACCATGCCCCTTGAACCATTATAACCACTAGATGTGCATAACTCATACCGATGGCCTTGAACCATTTTAACTACTAGCCATGACCAATAGCCTATAGATATCCATTTTACAAGTAATAGATGTCCACAGCATATACCCATGGCCCTTGAACCATTATAACCACTAGATGTCCATAACTCATACCGATGGCCCTTGAACCATTATAACCACTAGCCATGACCAATAGCCTACAGATATCCATTTTACAAGTTATATTGTCCATAACCCATAACCATCGCCCTTGAACCATTATAACCACTAGATGTGCATACCTCATACCGATGGCCCTTGAACCATTTTAACTACTAGCCATGACCAATAGCCTAAAGATATCCATTTTACAAGTAATAGGTGTCCATAACATATGGCCCTTGAACCATTATAACCACTAGATGTCCATAACTCATACCGATGGCCCTTGAACCATTATAACCACTAGCCATGACCAATAGCCTATAGATATCCATTTTACAAGTTATAGGTGTCCATAACCCATAACCTTCGCCCTTGAACCATTATAACCACAAGATGTCCATAACTCATAACCATGCCCCTTGAACCATTATAACCACTAGATGTGCATAACTCATACCGATGGCCTTGAACCATTTTAACTACTAGCCATGACCAATAGCCTATAGATATCCATTTTACAAGTAATAGATGTCCATAGCATATACCCATGGCCCTTGAACCATTATAACCACTAGATGTCCATAACTCATACCGATGGCCCTTGAACCATTATAACCACTAGCCATGACCAATAGCCTACAGATATCCATTTTACAAGTTATATTGTCCATAACCCATAACCATCGCCCTTGAACCATTATAACCACTAGATGTGCATACCTCATACTGATGGCCCTTGAACCATTTTAACTACTAGCCATGACCAATAGCTTAAAGATATCCATTTTACAAGTAATAGGTGTCCATAACATATGGCCCTTGAACCATTATAACCACTAGATGTCCATAACTCATACCGATGGCCCTTGAACCGTTATAACCACTAGCCATAACCAATAGCCTATAGATATCCATTGCACAAGTAATAGGTGTCCATAACTCATACCCATGGCCCTTGAACAATTATAACCACTAGATGTCCATAACTCATACCGATGGCCCTTGAACCTTTATAACCACTAGCCATTACCAATAGCCTACATATATCCATTTTACAAGTTATATTGTCCATAACCCATAACCATCGCCCTTGAACCATTATAACCACTAGAAGTGCATACCTCATACCGATGGCCCTTGAACCATTTTAACTACTAGCCATGACCAATAGCCTAAAGATATCCATTTTACAAGTAATAGGTGTCCATAACATATGGCCCTTGAACCATTATAACCACTAGATGTGCATACCTCATACCGATGGCCCTTGAACCATTTTAACTACTAGCCATGACCAATAGCCTAAAGATATCCATTTTACAAGTAATAGGTGTCCATAACATATGGCCCTTGAACCATTATAACCACTAGATGTCCATAACTCATACCGATGGCCCTTGAACCATTATAACCACTAGCCATGACCAATAGCCTATAGATATCCATTTTACAAGTTATAGGTGTCCATAACCCATAACCATCGCCCTTGAACCATTATAACCAATAGATTTCCATAACTCATACCGATGGCCCTTGAACCATTGTAACTACTAGCCATGACCTAGCCTATAGATATCCATTGTACGAGTAATAGGTGTCCATAACTGATACCCATGGCCCTTGAACCATTATAACCAATAGATGTCCATAACTCATGCCGATGGCCCTATAACCATCATAACCACTAGCCATGACCAATAGCCTATAGATATTCATTTTAGAAGTTATAGGTGTCCATAACCCATAACCATGCCCCTTGAACCATTATAACCACTAGATGTGCATAACTCATACCGATGGCCTTGAATCATTTTAACTACTAGCCATGACCAATAGCCTATAGATATCCATTTTACAAGTAATAGATGTCCATAGCATATACCCATGGCCCTTGAACCATTATAACCACTAGATGTCCATAACTCATACCGATGGCCCTTGAACCATTATAACCACTAGCCATGACCAATAGCCTACAGATATCCATTTTACAAGTTATATTGTCCATAACCCATAACTATCGCCCTTGAACCATTATAACCACTAGATGTGCATACCTCATACTGATGACCCTTGAACCATTTTAACTACTAGCCATGACCAATAGCTTAAAGATATCCATTTTACAAGTAATAGGTGTCCATAACATATGGCCCTTGAACCATTATAACCACTAGATGTCCATAACTCATACCGATGGCCCTTGAACCGTTATAACCACTAGCCATAACCAATAGCCTATAGATATCCATTGCACAAGTAATAGGTGTCCATAACTCATACCCATGGCCCTTGAACAATTATAACCACTAGATGTCCATAACTCATACCGATGGCCCTTGAACCATTATAACCACTAGCCATTACCAATAGCCTACATATATCCATTTTACAAGTTATATTGTCCATAACCCATAACCATCGCCCTTGAACCATTATAACCACTAGAAGTGCATACCTCATACCGATGGCCCTTGAACCATTTTAACTACTAGCCATGACCAATAGCCTAAAGATATCCATTTTACAAGTAATAGGTGTCCATAACATATGGCCCTTGAACCATTATAACCACTAGATGTGCATACCTCATACCGATGGCCCTTGAACCATTTTAACTACTAGCCATGACCAATAGCCTAAAGATATCCATTTTACAAGTAATAGGTGTCCATAACATATGGCCCTTGAACCATTATAACCACTAGATGTCCATAACTCATACCGATGGCCCTTGAACCATTATAACCACTAGCCATGACCAATAGCCTATAGATATCCATTTTACAAGTTATAGGTGTCCATAACCCATAACCTTCGCCCTTGAACCATTATAACCACTAGATGTCCATAACTCATAACCATGCCTCTTGAACCATTATAACCAATAGATGTGCATAACTCATACCGATGGCCTTGAACCATTTTAACTACTAGCCATGACCAATAGCCTATAGATATCCATTTTACAAGTAATAGATGTCCATAGCATATACCCATGGCCCTTGAACCATTATAACCACTAGATGTCCATAACTCATACCGATGGCCCTTGAACCATTATAACCACTAGCCATGACCAATAGCCTACAGATATCCATTTTACAAGTTATATTGTCCATAACCCATAACCATCGCCCTTGAACCATTATAACCACTAGATGTGCATACCTCATACTGATGGCCCTTGAACCATTTTAACTACTAGCCATGACCAATAGCTTAAAGATATCCATTTTACAAGTAATAGGTGTCCATAACATATGGCCCTTGAACCATTATAACCACTAGATGTCCATAACTCATACCGATGGCCCTTGAACCGTTATAACCACTAGCCATAACCAATAGCCTATAGATATCCATTGCACAAGTAATAGGTGTCCATAACTCATACCCATGGCCCTTGAACAATTATAACCACTAGATGTCCATAACTCATACCGATGGCCCTTGAACCATTATAACCACTAGCCATTACCAATAGCCTACATATATCCATTTTACAAGTTATATTGTCCATAACCCATAACCATCGCCCTTGAACCATTATAACCACTAGAAGTGCATACCTCATACCGATGGCCCTTGAACCATTTTAACTACTAGCCATGACCAATAGCCTAAAGATATCCATTTTACAAGTAATAGGTGTCCATAACATATGGCCCTTGAACCATTATAACCACTAGATGTGCATACCTCATACCGATGGCCCTTGAACCATTTTAACTACTAGCCATGACCAATAGCCTAAAGATATCCATTTTACAAGTAATAGGTGTCCATAACATATGGCCCTTGAACCATTATAACCACTAGATGTCCATAACTCATACCGATGGCCCTTGAACCATTATAACCACTAGCCATGACCAATAGCCTATAGATATCCATTTTACAAGTTATAGGTGTCCATAACCCATAACCATCGCCCTTGAACCATTATAACCAATAGATTTCCATAACTCATACCGATGGCCCTTGAACCATTGTAACTACTAGCCATGACCTAGCCTATAGATATCCATTGTACGAGTAATAGGTGCCCATAACTGATACCCATGGCCCTTGAACCATTATAACCAATAGATGTCCATAACTCATGCCGATGGCCCTATAACCATCATAACCACTAGCCATGACCAATAGCCTATAGATATCCATTTTAGAAGTTATAGGTGTCCATAACCCATAACCATGCCCCTTGAACCATTATAACCACTAGATGTGCATAACTCATACCGATGGCCTTGAATCATTTTAACTACTAGCCATGACCAATAGCCTATAGATATCCATTTTACAAGTAATAGATGTCCATAGCATATACCCATGGCCCTTGAACCATTATAACCACTAGATGTCCATAACTCATACCGATGGCCCTTGAACCATTATAACCACTAGCCATGACCAATAGCCTACAGATATCCATTTTACAAGTTATATTGTCCATAACCCATAACTATCGCCCTTGAACCATTATAACCACTAGATGTGCATACCTCATACTGATGACCCTTGAACCATTTTAACTACTAGCCATGACCAATAGCCTAAAGATATCCATTTTACAAGTAATAGGTGTCCATAACATATGGCCCTTGAACCATTATAACCACTAGATGTCCATAACTCATACCGATGGCCCTTGAACCGTTATAACCACTAGCCATAACCAATAGCCTATAGATATCCATTGCACAAGTAATAGGTGTCCATAACTCATACACATGGCCCTTGAACAATTATAACCACTAGATGTCCATAACTCATACCGATGGCCCTTGAACCATTATAACCACTAGCCATGACCAATAGCCTACAGATATCCATTTTACAAGTTATATTGTCCATAACCCATAACCATCGCCCTTGAACCATTATAACCACTAGATGTGCATACCTCATACCGATGGCCCTTGAACCATTTTAACTACTAGCCATGACCAATAGCCTAAAGATATCCATTTTACAAGTAATAGGTGTCCATAACATATGGCCCTTGAACCATTATAACCACTAGATGTCCATAACTCATACCGATGGCCCTTGAACCATTATAACCACTATCCATGACCAATAGCCTATAGATATCCATTTTACAAGTTATAGGTGTCCATAACCCATAACCATCGCCCTTGAACCATTATAACCACTAGATGTCCATAACTCATACCGATGGCCCTTGAACCATTGTAACTACTAGCCATGACCTAGCCTATAGATATCCATTGTACGAGTAATAGGTGTCCATAACTGATACCCATGGCCCTTGAACCATTATAACCAATAGATGTCCATAACTCATGTCGATGGCCCTATAACCATCATAACCACTAGCCATGACCAATAGCCTATAGATATCCATTTTAGAAGTTATAGGTGTCCATAACCCATAACCATGCCCCTTGAACCATTATAACCACTAGATGTGCATAACTCATACCGATGGCCTTGAAACATTTTAACTACTAGCCATGACCAATAGCCTATAGATATCCATTTTACAAGTAATAGATGTCCATAGCATATACCCATGGCCCTTGAACCATTATAACCACTAGATGTCCATAACTCATACCGATGGCCCTTGAACCATTATAACCACTAGCCATGACCAATAGCCTACAGATATCCATTTTACAAGTTATATTGTCCATAACCCATAACCATCGCCCTTGAACCATTATAACCACTAGATGTGCATACCTCATACTGTTGCCCTTGAACCATTTTAACTACTAGCCATGACCAATAGCCTAAAGATATCCATTTTACAAGTAATAGGTGTCCATAACATATGGCCCTTGGCTTTTGGATTGGAAGAATAAATCTTTATCGTTTGCTGGAAGATTACAATTGATCAAGTCTGTTTTGAGCTCTATGCAAGTTTATTGGGCTTCTTTTTTTATTCTTCCTAAAGCTATTTCTAATGATATTGAAAGACTTTTAAGGGGTTTTCTTTGGTGTTATGGTGATTTAAAGAGGGGAAGGGCTAAGGTTAAATGGGAAGACTTGTGTTTGCCCAAAAGTCATGGTGGTTTAGGGATTAAACTTTTGCATTCTTGGAATGTTTCCCTTATGACTAAGCATGTCTGGAATGTTGTTAGTAACAAGGACTCTTTATGGGTCAGCTGGCTGAATAGGACCAGGTTAAAAGACAGAAATTTTTGGTCCCTGCCTTCTCCTTCCAATGTTTGTTGGAGCTGGAGAGGTATTCTTAAGTGCAGGAATGGTATTAGGGACAGAATTGTCTACAGAATTGGTGATGGTCAAAAAACCTCTGCGTGGTTTGACAACTGGCATCAAGTTGGCCCTTTATGTAATTTTATTACATATAGGAATATTTATGAGGCAGAGTTGGGTATTGACTATAAGGTGTCTGATATTGTTGCTAATGGGGAGTGGAAGATTCCAATTGATTGGGTTAGTAAATTTCCCATGATTTTTAATTTAGTCCCTCCTTTAATCTGTAATAATATTAATGATAGAGTTTTATGGAAAGACTGTAAAGGGAAATGTGTTCCTTTCTCAGTTTCTGATGCTAGTAGAGTTGATTGTGTGGATAAGGAACCTGTTTTCTGGTCAAAATGGGTCTGGTTTAGTCAAAATATACCTAGACATGCTTTCATTTTATGGCTAGTTTTTTTGGAAAAACTCAAGACTCAGGATAAAATGTGGGGTGTTGGTGATGGAATTGATGTTAGATGTGCTTTTTGTAAGCTGGAGTTGGACACCCATGACCATTTATTCTTTGAATGCAATTTCTCCTCTACTGTTTGGGATATAATGAAGCATATGTGCAGATTAGATTTTGTCCCAAATAAATGGTCTTACTTGGTGATGAATTTGGAAAGAATACCAGTTAGTAAGTCAATCTGGAGTGTCATTCAAAGACTGGTTTTAGCTTCTATAGTTTATTATATTTGGCAGGAAAGAAATATGAGACTTTTTCATGCTAAGCATAGATCTGTGGATGATGTTTGTAAGTTGATCATTAATTCTGTTAGACTTAGATTGATTGGGCTCAATATAAGGAAGTCAAGGCAAACTTGTATGGCTGCTGATTTATGGAGTTTTGGATTGGTTGAGGATGGTGGTTTTACTAGCTTTACTGACCATGATCATGAATAATAATATTTTGAAGATGTTTATTGGAAAATTGCATAGGGATGTAATTCAGTTATTATGGGGTTTTCTTTGGATTTTATCCAGTTTTTTTGAGATTTTTTCTGGAGATTCTTATTACTTTTCTGGAATTTTCCATATTTTTTTTGGATTTTTTTGGTACTCTGATAATGGGTCTAGTATATTTCAAAGTGGCAGCAGGAAATTTCTTGATTGTCAAGTGATTTATGCTGTTTTAGAGCTGCAGAGGGGCATTATGGGTATTAACAGCCATATATTGAAGATGAAATTCTTTGTGCAGGCTTGGAACATATTTTTATATTTTTCAAGAGTTTTGGTGTTTTTTTTGGATTTTTTTAGAAGATCTGGCCCGTTGGGCCTTTATACCAACAACTACTATGGGCTGCATTGTATAAAGGGAAGTCGTAATTACTTGATTTTGTGCAATCCAAATGTGAGCTGCAGTTCTTTTGTTGTGTATTTTGCAGGTCAATTTTTTAGCATTTGGATTTTGGAGATTATTTGCTCTAGTCATGGATGCTTCAAGGCTGCTGTTTTGGAGCTCTTTGGGCAGTTGTGCAGGCATTTTAAATGCAGGATTTTGAAGTGGAATTGGAGGATTATAACCCTTATTAAAGGGGTTGGTCATAGTCAGGACAATTTCGGTCAAAGATGTGATGTGGCTAGCCCCCAAAGGGTTATTAATCCCCCATACTTGTTGTTGCAGGTTGATAAAGTGCTTGAAACTTGCAAATGGTGGCTTAAGCAATACATGAGGAAGTGCAAAACTGCAGGGTTGACTTTTCTGAAGTCAACGGCCATGCTTATTTTCTGGTACAAGTTCAACATTATGTCTTTTGATTTGATCTGTTTTGATAAAAAGGTTGCAAGTATTGCTAAGGATTGTAGTGGTATAATACATTGTTATACTATTATGGATGCAATTTTGACTTTCACTGAGTCAAAGTTGGGTCTTAATCCGTGGGTCAAACTGTATAAAATCTGGAATTTGTGGATTTTGACTTTCTGTTGGTCAAAGGCTTGTGAGGGTTTATGGTATTTATGGTCTAAGGTGATGAGTTTCGGCTGTGATGATAATTTGAAGAGGATTTTGACTTTTCTCGGGTCAAAATTGATGAAGTGTTCTTTGGTTCACTTCAAAGGAGATACTATGAGAATGTTGACTTACACTGAGTCAACATTCTGCATTTTCATCATTTCAAACTGTTTTGGTGGGAATGTCCATAGTTTTGAGGCTATGTTGACTATTTTGACTTTTTGGTGGTCAATCTTATTCTCGAATTACAATGGCATTTTGAAGACTAAGATCAAAGTGAACAAGTTGAAGACAAAAGTTCATTTTAAGTGCAATTTGGATACTAATGCTGAGATATGGAGGCTTAAGAATGTCTTAGGTGTTTTGGTTTTTGATGTTAAAAGATTTCTTTATAATCTTAATTTTTTTGGTATACCTAGATTAGGTTTAGACATTGGTTATAGAGTTATGCGTCTTTTGTTGGTCTTATTCCCAAAGCATGTTTTGGGTGGCCAAGTAGTTATTTTCAAGATGTGGTAGTTTTTACCCATCTGTGTTTGTAAATAACTTTCTTTTGTTGATATAATTTTTGCCGGGCATAGCCCTTTATCAAAAAAAAAAAAATAACATATGGCCCTTGAACCATTATAACCACTAGATGTCCATAACTCATACCGATGGCCCTTGAACCGTTATAACCACTAGCCATAACCAATAGCCTATAGATATCCATTGCACAAGTAATAGGTGTCCATAACTCATACCCATGGCCCTTGAACAATTATAACCACTAGATGTCCATAACTCATACCGATGGCCCTTGAACCATTATAACCACTAGCCATGACCAATAGCCTACAGATATCCATTTTACAAGTTATATTGTCCATAACCCATAACCATCGCCCTTGAACCATTATAACCAATAGATGTGCATAGCTCATACCGATGGCCCTTGAACCATTTTAACTACTAGCCATGACCAATAGCCTAAAGATATCCATTTTACAAGTAATAGGTGTCCATAACATATGGCCCTTGAACCATTATAACCACTAGATGTCCATAACTCATACCGATGGCCCTTGAACCATTATAACCACTAGCCATGACCAATAGCCTATAGATATCCATTTTACAAGTTATAGGTGTCCATAACCCATAACCATCGCCCTTGAACCATTATAACCACTAGATGTCCATAACTCATACCGATGGCCCTTGAACCATTGTAACTACTAGCCATGACCTAGCCTATAGATATCCATTGTACGAGTAATAGGTGTCCATAACTGATACCCATGGCCCTTGAACCATTATAACCAATAGGTGTCCATAACTGATACCCATGGCCCTTGAACCATTATAACCAATAGATGTCCATAACTCATGCCGATGGCCCTATAACCATCATAACCACTAGCCATGACCAATAGCCTATAGATATCCATTTTAGAAGTTATAGGTGTCCATAACCCATAAGCATGCCCCTTGAACCATTATAACCACTAGATGTGCATAACTCATACCGATGGCCTTGAACCATTTTAACTACTAGCCATGACCAATAGCCTATAGATATCCATTTTACAAGTAATAGATGTCCACAGCATATACCCATGGCCCTTGAACCATTATAACCACTAGATGTCCATAACTCATACCGATGGCCCTTGAACCATTATAACCACTAGCCATGACCAATAGCCTACAGATATACATTTTACAAGTTATATTGTCCATAACCCATAACCATCGCCCTTGAACCATTATAACCACTAGATGTGCATACCTCATACCGATGGCCCTTGAACCATTTTAACTACTAGCCATGACCAATAGCCTAAAGATATCCATTTTACAAGTAATAGGTGTCCATAACATATGGCCCTTGAACCATTATAACCACTAGATGTCCATAACTGATACCGATGGCCCTTGAACCATTATACCCACTAGCCATGACCAATAGCCTACAGATATCCATTTTACAAGTTATATTGTCCATAACCCATAACCATCGCCCTTGAACCATTATAACCACTAGATGTGCATACCTCATACCGATGGCCCTTGAACCATTTTAACTACTAGCCATGACCAATAGCCTAAAGATATCCATTTTACAAGTAATAGGTGTCCATAACATATGGCCCTTGAACCATTATAACCACTAGATGTCCATAACTCATACCGATGGCCCTTGAACCATTATAACCACTAGCCATGACCAATAGCCTATAGATATCCATTTTACAAGTTATAGGTGTCCATAACCCATAACCATCGCCCTTGAACCATTATAACCACTAGATGTCCATAACTCATACCGATGGCCCTTGAACCATTGTAACTACTAGCCATGACCTAGCCTATAGATATCCATTGTACGAGTAATAGGTGTCCATAACTGATACCCATGGCCCTTGAACCATTATAACCAATAGATGTCCATAACTCATGACGATGGCCCTATAACCATCATAACCACTAGCCATGACCAATAGCCTATAGATATCCATTTTAGAAGTTATAGGTGTCCATAACCCATAAGCATGCTCCTTGAACCATTATAACCACTAGATGTGCATAACTCATACCGATGGCCTTGAACCATTTTAACTACTAGCCATGACCAATAGCCTATAGATATCCATTTTACAAGTAATAGATGTCCACAGCATATACCCATGGCCCTTGAACCATTATAACCACTAGATGTCCATAACTCATACCGATGGCCCTTGAACCATTATAACCACTAGCCATGACCAATAGCCTACAGATATCCATTTTACAAGTAATAGGTGTCCATAACATATGGCCCTTGAACCATTATAACCACTAGATGTCCATAACTGATACCGATGGCCCTTGAACCATTATAACCACTAGCCATGACCAATAGCCTATAGATATCCATTTTACAAGTTATAGGTGTCCATAACCCATAACCATCGCCCTTGAACCATTATAACCACTAGATGTCCATAACTCATAACCATGCCCCTTGAACCATTATAACCACTAGATGTGCATAACTCATACCGATGGCCTTGAACCATTTTAACTACTAGCCATGACCAATAGCCTATAGATATCCATTTTACAAGTAATAGATGTCCATAGCATATACCCATGGCCCTTGAACCATTATAACCAATAGATGCCCATAACTCATGCCGATGGCCCTATAACCATCATAACCACTAGCCATGACCAATAGCCTATAGATATCCATTTTAGAAGTTATAGGTGTCCATAACCCATAAGCATGCCCCTTGAACCATTATAACCACTAGATGTGCATAACTCATACCGTCTACAGATATCCATTTTACAAGTTATATTGTCCATAACCCATAACCATCGCCCTTGAACCATTATAACCACTAGATGTGCATACCTCATACTGATGGCCGTTGAACCATTTTAACTACTAGCCATGACCAATAGCCTAAAGATATCCATTTTACAAGTAATAGGTGTCCATAACATATGGCCCTTGAACCATTATAACCACTAGATGTCCATAACTCATACCGATGGCCCTTGAACCGTTATAACCACTAGCCATAACCAATAGCCTATAGATATCCATTGCACAAGTAATAGGTGTCCATAACTCATACCCATGGCCCTTGAACAATTATAACCACTAGATGTCCATAACTTATACCGATGGCCCTTGAACCATTATAACCACTAGCCATGACCAATAGCCTATAGATATCCATTTTACAAGTTATAGGTGTCCATAACCCATAACCATCGCCCTTGAACCATTATAACCACTAGATGTCCATAACTCATACCGATGGCCCTTGAACCATTGTAACTACTAGCCATGACCTAGCCTATAGATATCCATTGTACGAGTAATAGGTGTCCATAACTGATACCCATGGCCCTTGAACCATTATAACCAATAGATGTCCATAACTCATACCGATGGCCCTTGAACCATTATAACCACTAGCCATGACCGATAGCCTAAAGATATCCATTTTACAAGTTATATTGTCCATAACCCATAACCATCGCACTTGAACCATTATAACCACTAGATGTGCATACCTCATACCGATGGCCCTTGAACCATTTTAACTACTAGCCATGACCAATAGCCTAAAGATATCCATTTTACAAGTAATATGTGTCCATAACATATGGCCCTTGACCCATTATAACCACTAGATGTCCATAACTCATACCGATGGCCCTTGAACCATTATAACCACTAGCCATGACCAATAGCCTATAGATATCCATTTTACAAGTTATAGGTATCCATAACCCATAACCATCGCCCTTGAACCATTATAACCACTAGATGTCCATAACTCATACCGATGGCCCTTGAACCATTGTAACTACTAGCCATGACCTAGCCTATAGATATCCATTGTACGAGTAATAGGTGTCCATAACTGATACCCATGGCCCTTGAACCATTATAACCAATAGATGTCCATAACTCATGCCGATGGCCCTATAACCATCATAACCACTAGCCATGACCAATAGCCTATAGATATCCATTTTAGAAGTTATAGGTGTCCATAACCCATAACCATGCCCCTTGAACCATTATAACCACTAGATGTGCATAACTCATACCGATGGCCTTGAACCATTTTAACTACTAACCATGACCAATAGCCTATAGATATCCATTTTACAAGTAATAGATGTCCATAGCATATACCCATGGCCCTTGAACCATTATAACCACTAGATGTCCATAACTCATACCGATGGCCCTTGAACCATTATAACCACTAGCCATGACCAATAGCCTATAGATATCCATTTTACAAGTTATAGGTGTCCATAACCCATAACCATCGCCCTTGAACCATTATAACCACTAGATGTCCATAACTCATACCGATGGCCCTTGAACCATTGTAACTACTAGCCATGACCTAGCCTATAGATATCCATTGTACGAGTAATAGGTGTCCATAACTGATACCCATGGCCCTTGAACCATTATAACCAATAGATGTCCATAACTCATACCGATGGCCCTTGAACCATTATAACCACTAGCCATGACCGATAGCCTAAAGATATCCATTTTACAAGTTATATTGTCCATAACCCATAACCATCGCCCTTGAACCATTATAACCACTAGATGTGCATACCTCATACCGATGGCCCTTGAACCATATTAACTACTAGCCATGACCAATAGCCTAAAGATATCCATTTTACAAGTAATATGTGTCCATAACATATGGCCCTTGAACCATTATAACCACTAGATGTCCATAACTCATACCGATGGCCCTTGAACCATTATAACCACTAGCCATGACCAATAGCCTATAGATATCCATTTTACAAGTTATAGGTATCCATAACCCATAACCATCGCCCTTGAACCATTATAACCACTAGATGTCCATAACTCATACCGATGGCCCTTGAACCATTGTAACTACTAGCCATGACCTAGCCTATAGATATCCATTGTACGAGTAATAGGTGTCCATAACTGATACCCATGGCCCTTGAACCATTATAACCAATAGATGTCCATAACTCATGCCGATGGCCCTATAACCATCATAACCACTAGCCATGACCAATAGCCTATAGATATCCATTTTAGAAGTTATAGGTGTCCATAACCCATAACCATGCCCCTTGAACCATTATAACCACTAGATGTGCATAACTCATACCGATGGCCTTGAACCATTTTAACTACTAACCATGACCAATAGCCTATAGATATCCATTTTACAAGTAATAGATGTCCATAGCATATACCCATGGCCCTTGAACCATTATAACCACTAGATGTCCATAACTCATACCGATGGCCCTTGAACCATTATAACCACTAGCCATGACCAATAGCCTATAGATATCCATTTTACAAGTTATAGGTGTCCATAACCCATAACCATCGCCCTTGAACCATTATAACCACTAGATGTCCATAACTCATACCGATGGCCCTTGAACCATTGTAACTACTAGCCATGACCTAGCCTATAGATATCCATTGTACGAGTAATAGGTGTCCATAACTGATACCCATGGCCCTTGAACCATTATAACCAATAGATGTCCATAACTCATACCGATGGCCCTTGAACCATTATAACCACTAGCCATGACCGATAGCCTAAAGATATCCATTTTACAAGTTATATTGTCCATAACCCATAACCCGATCCCTTGAACCATTATAACCACTAGATGTGCATACCTCATACCGATGGCCCTTGAACCATTTTAACTACTAGCCATGACCAATAGCCTAAAGATATCCATTTTACAAGTAATATGTGTCCATAACATATGGCCCTTGAACCATTATAACCACTAGATGTCCATAACTCATACCGATGGCCCTTGAACCATTATAACCACTAGCCATGACCAATAGCCTATAGATATCCATTTTACAAGTTATAGGTATCCATAACCCATAACCATCGCCCTTGAACCATTATAACCACTAGATGTCCATAACTCATACCGATGGCCCTTGAACCATTGTAACTACTAGCCATGACCTAGCCTATAGATATCCATTGTACGAGTAATAGGTGTCCATAACTGATACCCATGGCCCTTGAACCATTATAACCAATAGATGTCCATAACTCATGCCGATGGCCCTATAACCATCATAACCACTAGCCATGACCAATAGCCTATAGATATCCATTTTAGAAGTTATAGGTGTCCATAACCCATAACCATGCCCCTTGAACCATTATAACCACTAGATGTGCATAACTCATACCGATGGCCTTGAACCATTTTAACTACTAACCATGACCAATAGCCTATAGATATCCATTTTACAAGTAATAGATGTCCATAGCATATACCCATGGCCCTTGAACCATTATAACCACTAGATGTCCATAACTCATACCGATGGCCCTTGAACCATTATAACCACTAGCCTACAGATATCCATTTTACAAGTTATATTGTCCATAACCCATAACCATCGCCCTTGAACCATTATAACCACTAGATGTGCATACCTCATACTGATGGCCGTTGAACCATTTTAACTACTAGCCATGACCAATAGCCTAAAGATATCCATTTTACAAGTAATAGGTGTCCATAACATATGGCCCTTGAACCATTATAACCACTAGATGTCCATAACTCATACCGATGGCCCTTGAACCGTTATAACCACTAGCCATAACCAATAGCCTATAGATATCCATTGCACAAGTAATAGGTGTCCATAACTCATACCCATGGCCCTTGAACAATTATAACCACTAGATGTCCATAACTTATACCGATGGCCCTTGAACCATTATAACCACTAGCCATGACCAATAGCCTATAGATATCCATTTTACAAGTTATAGGTGTCCATAACCCATAACCATCGCCCTTGAACCATTATAACCACTAGATGTCCATAACTCATACCGATGGCCCTTGAACCATTGTAACTACTAGCCATGACCTAGCCTATAGATATCCATTGTACGAGTAATAGGTGTCCATAACTGATACCCATGGCCCTTGAACCATTATAACCAATAGATGTCCATAACTCATACCGATGGCCCTTGAACCATTATAACCACTAGCCATGACCGATAGCCTAAAGATATCCATTTTACAAGTTATAATGTCCATAACCCATAACCATCGCACTTGAACCATTATAACCACTAGATGTGCATACCTCATACCGATGGCCCTTGAACCATTTTAACTACTAGCCATGACCAATAGCCTAAAGATATCCATTTTACAAGTAATATGTGTCCATAACATATGGCCCTTGACCCATTATAACCACTAGATGTCCATAACTCATACCGATGGCCCTTGAACCATTATAACCACTAGCCATGACCAATAGCCTATAGATATCCATTTTACAAGTTATAGGTATCCATAACCCATAACCATCGCCCTTGAACCATTATAACCACTAGATGTCCATAACTCATACCGATGGCCCTTGAACCATTGTAACTACTAGCCATGACCTAGCCTATAGATATCCATTGTACGAGTAATAGGTGTCCATAACTGATACCCATGGCCCTTGAACCATTATAACCAATAGATGTCCATAACTCATGCCGATGGCCCTATAACCATCATAACCACTAGCCATGACCAATAGCCTATAGATATCCATTTTAGAAGTTATAGGTGTCCATAACCCATAACCATGCCCCTTGAACCATTATAACCACTAGATGTGCATAACTCATACCGATGGCCTTGAACCATTTTAACTACTAACCATGACCAATAGCCTATAGATATCCATTTTACAAGTAATAGATGTCCATAGCATATACCCATGGCCCTTGAACCATTATAACCACTAGATGTCCATAACTCATACCGATGGCCCTTGAACCATTATAACCACTAGCCATGACCAATAGCCTATAGATATCCATTTTACAAGTTATAGGTGTCCATAACCCATAACCATCGCCCTTGAACCATTATAACCACTAGATGTCCATAACTCATACCGATGGCCCTTGAACCATTGTAACTACTAGCCATGACCTAGCCTATAGATATCCATTGTACGAGTAATAGGTGTCCATAACTGATACCCATGGCCCTTGAACCATTATAACCAATAGATGTCCATAACTCATACCGATGGCCCTTGAACCATTATAACCACTAGCCATGACCGATAGCCTAAAGATATCCATTTTACAAGTTATATTGTCCATAACCATCGCCCTTGAACCATTATAACCACTAGATGTGCATACCTCATACCGATGGCCCTTGAACCATATTAACTACTAGCCATGACCAATAGCCTAAAGATATCCATTTTACAAGTAATATGTGTCCATAACATATGGCCCTTGAACCATTATAACCACTAGATGTCCATAACTCATACCGATGGCCCTTGAACCATTATAACCACTAGCCATGACCAATAGCCTATAGATATCCATTTTACAAGTTATAGGTATCCATAACCCATAACCATCGCCCTTGAACCATTATAACCACTAGATGTCCATAACTCATACCGATGGCCCTTGAACCATTGTAACTACTAGCCATGACCTAGCCTATAGATATCCATTGTACGAGTAATAGGTGTCCATAACTGATACCCATGGCCCTTGAACCATTATAACCAATAGATGTCCATAACTCATGCCGATGGCCCTATAACCATCATAACCACTAGCCATGACCAATAGCCTATAGATATCCATTTTAGAAGTTATAGGTGTCCATAACCCATAACCATGCCCCTTGAACCATTATAACCACTAGATGTGCATAACTCATACCGATGGCCTTGAACCATTTTAACTACTAACCATGACCAATAGCCTATAGATATCCATTTTACAAGTAATAGATGTCCATAGCATATACCCATGGCCCTTGAACCATTATAACCACTAGATGTCCATAACTCATACCGATGGCCCTTGAACCATTATAACCACTAGCCATGACCAATAGCCTATAGATATCCATTTTACAAGTTATAGGTGTCCATAACCCATAACCATCGCCCTTGAACCATTATAACCACTAGATGTCCATAACTCATACCGATGGCCCTTGAACCATTGTAACTACTAGCCATGACCTAGCCTATAGATATCCATTGTACGAGTAATAGGTGTCCATAACTGATACCCATGGCCCTTGAACCATTATAACCAATAGATGTCCATAACTCATACCGATGGCCCTTGAACCATTATAACCACTAGCCATGACCGATAGCCTAAAGATATCCATTTTACAAGTTATATTGTCCATAACCCATAACCATCGCCCTTGAACCATTATAACCACTAGATGTGCATACCTCATACCGATGGCCCTTGAACCATTTTAACTACTAGCCATGACCAATAGCCTAAAGATATCCATTTTACAAGTAATATGTGTCCATAACATATGGCCCTTGAACCATTATAACCACTAGATGTCCATAACTCATACCGATGGCCCTTGAACCATTATAACCACTAGCCATGACCAATAGCCTATAGATATCCATTTTACAAGTTATAGGTATCCATAACCCATAACCATCGCCCTTGAACCATTATAACCACTAGATGTCCATAACTCATACCGATGGCCCTTGAACCATTGTAACTACTAGCCATGACCTAGCCTATAGATATCCATTGTACGAGTAATAGGTGTCCATAACTGATACCCATGGCCCTTGAACCATTATAACCAATAGATGTCCATAACTCATGCCGATGGCCCTATAACCATCATAACCACTAGCCATGACCAATAGCCTATAGATATCCATTTTAGAAGTTATAGGTGTCCATAACCCATAACCATGCCCCTTGAACCATTATAACCACTAGATGTGCATAACTCATACCGATGGCCTTGAACCATTTTAACTACTAACCATGACCAATAGCCTATAGATATCCATTTTACAAGTAATAGATGTCCATAGCATATACCCATGGCCCTTGAACCATTATAACCACTAGATGTCCATAACTCATACCGATGGCCCTTGAACCATTATAACCACTAGCCTACAGATATCCATTTTACAAGTTATATTGTCCATAACCCATAACCATCGCCCTTGAACCATTATAACCACTAGATGTGCATACCTCATACTGATGGCCGTTGAACCATTTTAACTACTAGCCATGACCAATAGCCTAAAGATATCCATTTTACAAGTAATAGGTGTCCATAACATATGGCCCTTGAACCATTATAACCACTAGATGTCCATAACTCATACCGATGGCCCTTGAACCGTTATAACCACTAGCCATAACCAATAGCCTATAGATATCCATTGCACAAGTAATAGGTGTCCATAACTCATACCCATGGCCCTTGAACAATTATAACCACTAGATGTCCATAACTTATACCGATGGCCCTTGAACCATTATAACCACTAGCCATGACCAATAGCCTATAGATATCCATTTTACAAGTTATAGGTGTCCATAACCCATAACCATCGCCCTTGAACCATTATAACCACTAGATGTCCATAACTCATACCGATGGCCCTTGAACCATTGTAACTACTAGCCATGACCTAGCCTATAGATATCCATTGTACGAGTAATAGGTGTCCATAACTGATACCCATGGCCCTTGAACCATTATAACCAATAGATGTCCATAACTCATACCGATGGCCCTTGAACCATTATAACCACTAGCCATGACCGATAGCCTAAAGATATCCATTTTACAAGTTATAATGTCCATAACCCATAACCATCGCACTTGAACCATTATAACCACTAGATGTGCATACCTCATACCGATGGCCCTTGAACCATTTTAACTACTAGCCATGACCAATAGCCTAAAGATATCCATTTTACAAGTAATATGTGTCCATAACATATGGCCCTTGACCCATTATAACCACTAGATGTCCATAACTCATACCGATGGCCCTTGAACCATTATAACCACTAGCCATGACCAATAGCCTATAGATATCCATTTTACAAGTTATAGGTATCCATAACCCATAACCATCGCCCTTGAACCATTATAACCACTAGATGTCCATAACTCATACCGATGGCCCTTGAACCATTGTAACTACTAGCCATGACCTAGCCTATAGATATCCATTGTACGAGTAATAGGTGTCCATAACTGATACCCATGGCCCTTGAACCATTATAACCAATAGATGTCCATAACTCATGCCGATGGCCCTATAACCATCATAACCACTAGCCATGACCAATAGCCTATAGATATCCATTTTAGAAGTTATAGGTGTCCATAACCCATAACCATGCCCCTTGAACCATTATAACCACTAGATGTGCATAACTCATACCGATGGCCTTGAACCATTTTAACTACTAACCATGACCAATAGCCTATAGATATCCATTTTACAAGTAATAGATGTCCATAGCATATACCCATGGCCCTTGAACCATTATAACCACTAGATGTCCATAACTCATACCGATGGCCCTTGAACCATTATAACCACTAGCCATGACCAATAGCCTATAGATATCCATTTTACAAGTTATAGGTGTCCATAACCCATAACCATCGCCCTTGAACCATTATAACCACTAGATGTCCATAACTCATACCGATGGCCCTTGAACCATTGTAACTACTAGCCATGACCTAGCCTATAGATATCCATTGTACGAGTAATAGGTGTCCATAACTGATACCCATGGCCCTTGAACCATTATAACCAATAGATGTCCATAACTCATACCGATGGCCCTTGAACCATTATAACCACTAGACATGACCGATAGCCTAAAGATATCCATTTTACAAGTTATATTGTCCATAACCATCGCCCTTGAACCATTATAACCACTAGATGTGCATACCTCATACCGATGGCCCTTGAACCATATTAACTACTAGCCATGACCAATAGCCTAAAGATATCCATTTTACAAGTAATATGTGTCCATAACATATGGCCCTTGAACCATTATAACCACTAGATGTCCATAACTCATACCGATGGCCCTTGAACCATTATAACCACTAGCCATGACCAATAGCCTATAGATATCCATTTTACAAGTTATAGGTATCCATAACCCATAACCATCGCCCTTGAACCATTATAACCACTAGATGTCCATAACTCATACCGATGGCCCTTGAACCATTGTAACTACTAGCCATGACCTAGCCTATAGATATCCATTGTACGAGTAATAGGTGTCCATAACTGATACCCATGGCCCTTGAACCATTATAACCAATAGATGTCCATAACTCATGCCGATGGCCCTATAACCATCATAACCACTAGCCATGACCAATAGCCTATAGATATCCATTTTAGAAGTTATAGGTGTCCATAACCCATAACCATGCCCCTTGAACCATTATAACCACTAGATGTGCATAACTCATACCGATGGCCTTGAACCATTTTAACTACTAACCATGACCAATAGCCTATAGATATCCATTTTACAAGTAATAGATGTCCATAGCATATACCCATGGCCCTTGAACCATTATAACCACTAGATGTCCATAACTCATACCGATGGCCCTTGAACCATTATAACCACTAGCCATGACCAATAGCCTATAGATATCCATTTTACAAGTTATAGGTGTCCATAACCCATAACCATCGCCCTTGAACCATTATAACCACTAGATGTCCATAACTCATACCGATGGCCCTTGAACCATTGTAACTACTAGCCATGACCTAGCCTATAGATATCCATTGTACGAGTAATAGGTGTCCATAACTGATACCCATGGCCCTTGAACCATTATAACCAATAGATGTCCATAACTCATACCGATGGCCCTTGAACCATTATAACCACTAGCCATGACCGATAGCCTAAAGATATCCATTTTACAAGTTATATTGTCCATAACCCATAACCATCGCCCTTGAACCATTATAACCACTAGATGTGCATACCTCATACCGATGGCCCTTGAACCATTTTAACTACTAGCCATGACCAATAGCCTAAAGATATCCATTTTACAAGTAATATGTGTCCATAACATATGGCCCTTGAACCATTATAACCACTAGATGTCCATAACTCATACCGATGGCCCTTGAACCATTATAACCACTAGCCATGACCAATAGCCTATAGATATCCATTTTACAAGTTATAGGTATCCATAACCCATAACCATCGCCCTTGAACCATTATAACCACTAGATGTCCATAACTCATACCGATGGCCCTTGAACCATTGTAACTACTAGCCATGACCTAGCCTATAGATATCCATTGTACGAGTAATAGGTGTCCATAACTGATACCCATGGCCCTTGAACCATTATAACCAATAGATGTCCATAACTCATGCCGATGGCCCTATAACCATCATAACCACTAGCCATGACCAATAGCCTATAGATATCCATTTTAGAAGTTATAGGTGTCCATAACCCATAACCATGCCCCTTGAACCATTATAACCACTAGATGTGCATAACTCATACCGATGGCCTTGAACCATTTTAACTACTAACCATGACCAATAGCCTATAGATATCCATTTTACAAGTAATAGATGTCCATAGCATATACCCATGGCCCTTGAACCATTATAACCACTAGATGTCCATAACTCATACCGATGGCCCTTGAACCATTATAACCACTAGCCATGACCAATAGCCTATAGATATCCATTTTACAAGTTATAGGTGTCCATAACCCATAACCATCGCCCTTGAACCATTATAACCACTAGATGTCCATAACTCATACCGATGGCCCTTGAACCATTGTAACTACTAGCCATGACCTAGCCTATAGATATCCATTGTACGAGTAATAGGTGTCCATAACTGATACCCATGGCCCTTGAACCATTATAACCAATAGATGTCCATAACTCATACCGATGGCCCTTGAACCATTATAACCACTAGCCATGACCGATAGCCTAAAGATATCCATTTTACAAGTTATATTGTCCATAACCCATAACCATCGCCCTTGAACCATTATAACCACTAGATGTGCATACCTCATACCGATGGCCCTTGAACCATTTTAACTACTAGCCATGACCAATAGCCTAAAGATATCCATTTTACAAGTAATATGTGTCCATAACATATGGCCCTTGAACCATTATAACCACTAGATGTCCATAACTCATACCGATGGCCCTTGAACCATTATAACCACTAGCCATGACCAATAGCCTATAGATATCCATTTTACAAGTTATAGGTATCCATAACCCATAACCATCGCCCTTGAACCATTATAACCACTAGATGTCCATAACTCATACCGATGGCCCTTGAACCATTGTAACTACTAGCCATGACCTAGCCTATAGATATCCATTGTACGAGTAATAGGTGTCCATAACTGATACCCATGGCCCTTGAACCATTATAACCAATAGATGTCCATAACTCATGCCGATGGCCCTATAACCATCATAACCACTAGCCATGACCAATAGCCTATAGATATCCATTTTAGAAGTTATAGGTGTCCATAACCCATAACCATGCCCCTTGAACCATTATAACCACTAGATGTGCATAACTCATACCGATGGCCTTGAACCATTTTAACTACTAACCATGACCAATAGCCTATAGATATCCATTTTACAAGTAATAGATGTCCATAGCATATACCCATGGCCCTTGAACCATTATAACCACTAGATGTCCATAACTCATACCGATGGCCCTTGAACCATTGTAACTACTAGCCATGACCTAGCCTATAGATATCCATTGTACGAGTAATAGGTGTCCATAACTGATACCCATGGCCCTTGAACCATTATAACCAATAGATGTCCATAACTCATGCCGATGGCCCTATAACCATCATAACCACTAGCCATGACCAATAGCCTATAGATATCCATTTTAGAAGTTATAGGTGTCCATAACCCATAACCATGCCCCTTGAACCATTATAACCACTAGATGTGCATAACTCATACCGATGGCCTTGAACCATTTTAACTACTAACCATGACCAATAGCCTATAGATATCCATTTTACAAGTAATAGATGTCCATAGCATATACCCATGGCCCTTGAACCATTATAACCACTAGATGTCCATAACTCATACCGATGGCCCTTGAACCATTATAACCACTAGCCTACAGATATCCATTTTACAAGTTATATTGTCCATAACCCATAACCATCGCCCTTGAACCATTATAACCACTAGATGTGCATACCTCATACTGATGGCCGTTGAAGCATTTTAACTACTAGCCATGACCAATAGCCTAAAGATATCCATTTTACAAGTAATAGGTGTCCATAACATATGGCCCTTGAACCATTATAACCACTAGATGTCCATAACTCATACCGATGGCCCTTGAACCGTTATAACCACTAGCCATAACCAATAGCCTATAGATATCCATTGCACAAGTAATAGGTGTCCATAACTCATACCCATGGCCCTTGAACAATTATAACCACTAGATGTCCATAACTTATACCGATGGCCCTTGAACCATTATAACCACTAGCCATGACCAATAGCCTATAGATATCCATTTTACAAGTTATAGGTGTCCATAACCCATAACCATCGCCCTTGAACCATTATAACCACTAGATGTCCATAACTCATACCGATGGCCCTTGAACCATTGTAACTACTAGCCATGACCTAGCCTATAGATATCCATTGTACGAGTAATAGGTGTCCATAACTGATACCCATGGCCCTTGAACCATTATAACCAATAGATGTCCATAACTCATACCGATGGCCCTTGAACCATTATAACCACTAGCCATGACCGATAGCCTAAAGATATCCATTTTACAAGTTATATTGTCCATAACCCATAACCATCGCACTTGAACCATTATAACCACTAGATGTGCATACCTCATACCGATGGCCCTTGAACCATTTTAACTACTAGCCATGACCAATAGCCTAAAGATATCCATTTTACAAGTAATATGTGTCCATAACATATGGCCCTTGACCCATTATAACCACTAGATGTCCATAACTCATACCGATGGCCCTTGAACCATTATAACCACTAGCCATGACCAATAGCCTATAGATATCCATTTTACAAGTTATAGGTATCCATAACCCATAACCATCGCCCTTGAACCATTATAACCACTAGATGTCCATAACTCATACCGATGGCCCTTGAACCATTGTAACTACTAGCCATGACCTAGCCTATAGATATCCATTGTACGAGTAATAGGTGTCCATAACTGATACCCATGGCCCTTGAACCATTATAACCAATAGATGTCCATAACTCATGCCGATGGCCCTATAACCATCATAACCACTAGCCATGACCAATAGCCTATAGATATCCATTTTAGAAGTTATAGGTGTCCATAACCCATAACCATGCCCCTTGAACCATTATAACCACTAGATGTGCATAACTCATACCGATGGCCTTGAACCATTTTAACTACTAACCATGACCAATAGCCTATAGATATCCATTTTACAAGTAATAGATGTCCATAGCATATACCCATGGCCCTTGAACCATTATAACCACTAGATGTCCATAACTCATACCGATGGCCCTTGAACCATTATAACCACTAGCCATGACCAATAGCCTATAGATATCCATTTTACAAGTTATAGGTGTCCATAACCCATAACCATCGCCCTTGAACCATTATAACCACTAGATGTCCATAACTCATACCGATGGCCCTTGAACCATTGTAACTACTAGCCATGACCTAGCCTATAGATATCCATTGTACGAGTAATAGGTGTCCATAACTGATACCCATGGCCCTTGAACCATTATAACCAATAGATGTCCATAACTCATACCGATGGCCCTTGAACCATTATAACCACTAGCCATGACCGATAGCCTAAAGATATCCATTTTACAAGTTATATTGTCCATAACCCATAACCATCGCCCTTGAACCATTATAACCACTAGATGTGCATACCTCATACCGATGGCCCTTGAACCATATTAACTACTAGCCATGACCAATAGCCTAAAGATATCCATTTTACAAGTAATATGTGTCCATAACATATGGCCCTTGAACCATTATAACCACTAGATGTCCATAACTCATACCGATGGCCCTTGAACCATTATAACTACTAGCCATGACCAATAGCCTATAGATATCCATTTTACAAGTTATAGGTATCCATAACCCATAACCATCGCCCTTGAACCATTATAACCACTAGATGTCCATAACTCATACCGATGGCCCTTGAACCATTGAAACTACTAGCCATGACCTAGCCTATAGATATCCATTGTACGAGTAATAGGTGTCCATAACTGATACCCATGGCCCTTGAACCATTATAACCAATAGATGTCCATAACTCATGCCGATGGCCCTATAACCATCATAACCACTAGCCATGACCAATAGCCTATAGATATCCATTTTAGAAGTTATAGGTGTCCATAACCCATAACCATGCCCCTTGAACCATTATAACCACTAGATGTGCATAACTCATACCGATGGCCTTGAACCATTTTAACTACTAACCATGACCAATAGCCTATAGATATCCATTTTACAAGTAATAGATGTCCATAGCATATACCCATGGCCCTTGAACCATTATAACCACTAGATGTCCATAACTCATACCGATGGCCCTTGAACCATTATAACCACTAGCCATGACCAATAGCCTATAGATATCCATTTTACAAGTTATAGGTGTCCATAACCCATAACCATCGCCCTTGAACCATTATAACCACTAGATGTCCATAACTCATACCGATGGCCCTTGAACCATTGTAACTACTGGCCATGACCTAGCCTATAGATATCCATTGTACGAGTAATAGGTGTCCATAACTGATACCCATGGCCCTTGAACCATTATAACCAATAGATGTCCATAACTCATACCGATGGCCCTTGAACCATTATAACCACTAGCCATGACCGATAGCCTAAAGATATCCATTTTACAAGTTATATTGTCCATAACCCATAACCATCGCCCTTGAACCATTATAACCACTAGATGTGCATACCTCATACCGATGGCCCTTGAACCATTTTAACTACTAGCCATGACCAATAGCTTAAAGATATCCATTTTACAAGTAATATGTGTCCATAACATATGGCCCTTGAACCATTATAACCACTAGATGTCCATAACTCATACCGATGGCCCTTGAACCATTATAACCACTAGCCAAGACCAATAGCCTATAGATATCCATTTTACAAGTTATAGGTATCCATAACCCATAACCATCGCGCTTGAACCATTATAACCACTAGATGTCCATAACTCATACCGATGGCCCTTGAACCATTGTAACTACTAGCCATGACCTAGCCTATAGATATCCATTGTACGAGTAATAGGTGTCCATAACTGATACCCATGGCCCTTGAACCATTATAACCAATAGATGTCCATAACTCATGCCGATGGCCCTATAACCATCATAACCACTAGCCATGACCAATAGCCTATAGATATCCATTTTAGAAGTTATAGGTGTCCATAACCCATAACCATGCCCCTTGAACCATTATAACCACTAGATGTGCATAACTCATACCGATGGCCTTGAACCATTTTAACTACTAACCATGACCAATAGCCTATAGATATCCATTTTACAAGTAATAGATGTCCATAGCATATACCCATGGCCCTTGAACCATTATAACCACTAGATGTCCATAACTCATACCGATGGCCCTTGAACCATTATAACCACTAGCCATGACCAATAGCCTACAGATATCCATTTTACAAGTTATATTGTCCATAACCCATAACTATCGCCCTTGAACCATTATAACCACTAGATGTGCATACCTCATACTGATGGCCCTTTAACCATTTTAACTACTAGCCATGACCAATAGCCTAAAGATATCCATTTTACAAGTAATAGGTGTCCATAACATAAGGCCCTTGAACCATTATAACCACTAGATGTCCATAACTCATACCGATGGCCCTTGAACCATTATAACCACTAGCCATGACCAATAGCCTATAGATATCCATTGCACAAGTAATAGGTGTCCATAACTCATACCCATGGCCCTTGAACAATTATAACCAGTAGATGTCCATAACTCATACCGATGGCCCTTGAACCATTATAACCACTAGCCATGACCCATAGCCTACAGATATCCATTTTACAAGTTATAGTGTCCATAACCCATAACCATCGCCCTTGAACCATTATAACCACTAGATGTGCATACCTCATACCGATGGCCCTTGAACCATTTTAACTACTAGCCATGACCAATAGCCTAAAGATATCCATTTTACAAGTAATAGGTGTCCATAACATATGGCCCTTGAACCATTATAACCACTAGATGTCCATAACTCATACCGATGGCCCTTGAACCATTATAACCACTAGCCATGACCAATAGCCTACAGATATCCATTTTACAAGTTATAGGTGTCCATAACCCATAACCATCGCCCTTGAACCATTATAACCACTAGATGTCCATAACTCATACCGATGGCCCTTGAACCATTGTAACTACTAGCCATGACCTAGCCTATAGATATCCATTGTACGAGTAATAGGTGTCCATAACTGATACCCATGGCCCTTGAACCATTATAACCAATAGATGTCCATAACTCATGCCGATGGCCCTATAACCATCATAACCACTAGCCATGACCAATAGCCTATAGATATCCATTTTAGAAGTTATATTTGTCCATAACCCATAACCATGCCCCTTGAACCATTATAACAACTAGATGTGCATAACTCATACCGGTGGCCTTGAACCATTTTAACTACTAGCCATGACCAATAGCCTATGGATATCCATTTTACAAGTAATAGATGTCCACAGCATATACCCATGGCCCTTGAACCATTATAACCACTAGATGTCCATAACTCATACCGATGGCCCTTGAACCATTATAACCACTAGCCATGACCAATAGCCTACAGATATCCATTTTACAAGTTATATTGTCCATAACCCATAACCATCGCCCTTGAACCATTATAACCACTAGATGTGCATACCTCATACCGATGGCCCTTGAACCATTTTAACTACTAGCCATGACCAATAGCCTAAAGATATCCATTTTACAAGTAATAGGTGTCCATAACATATGGCCCTTGAACCATTATAACCACTAGATGTCCATAACTCATACCGATGGCCCTTGAACCATTATAACCACTAGCCATGACCAATAGCCTATAGATATCCATTTTACAAGTTATAGGTGTCCATAACCCATAACCATCGCCCTTGAACCATTATAACCACTAGATGTCCATAACTCATACCGATGGCCCTTGAACCATTGTAACTACTAGCCATGACCTAGCCTATAGATACCCATTGTACGAGTAATAGGTGTCCATAACTGATACCCATGGCCCTTGAACCATTATAACCAATAGATGTCAATAACTCATGCTGATGGCCCTACAACCATCATAACCACTAGCCATGACCAATAGCCTATAGATATCCATTTTAGAAGTTATAGGTGTCCATAACCCATAACCATGCCCCGTGAACCATTATAACCACTAGATGTGCATAACTCATACCGATGGCCTTGAACCATTTTAACTACTAGCCATGACCAATAGCCTATAGATATCCATTTTACAAGTAATAGATGTCCATAGCATATACCCATGGCCCTTGAACCATTATAACCACTAGATGTCCATAACTCATACCGATGGCCCTTGAACCATTATAACCACTAGCCATGACCAATAGCCTACAGATATCCATTTTACAAGTTATATTGTCCATAACCCATAACCATCGCCCTTGAACCATTATAACCACTAGATGTGCATACCTCATACTGATGGCCCTTGAACCATTTTAACTACTAGCCATGACCAATAGCCTGAAGATATCCATTTTACAAGTAATAGGTGTCCATAACATATGGCCCTTGAACCATTATAACCACTAGATGTCCATAACTCATACCGATGGCCCTTGGACCGTTATAACCACTAGCCATAACCAATAGCCTATAGATATCCATTGCACAAGTAATAGGTGTCCATAACTCATACCCATGGCCCTTGAACCATTATAACCAATAGATGTCCATAACTCATACCGATGGCCCTATAACCATCATAACCACTAGCCATGACCAAGAGCCTATAGATATCCATTTTACAAGTTATACGGGTCCATAACCCATAACCATGGCCCTTGAACCATTATAACCACTAGATGTGCATAACTTATACCCATGGCCCTTGAACCATTTTAACTACTAGCCATGACAAGTAGCCTATAGATATCCATTTTACAAGTAATAGGTGTCCATAACATATACCCATGGCCCTTGAACCATTATAACCACTAGATGTCCTTAACTCATACCGATGGCCCTTGAACCATTATAACTACTAGCCATGAACAATAACCTATAGATATCAATTGTACAAGTAATAGGTGTCCATAACCCATTACCATGGCCCTTGACCCATTATAACCACTGGATGTCCATAACCCTTGCCCATGGCCCTTGAACCATTATAACCACAAGCCATGGCCATTTTACAAGTAATTGGTGTCCATAACACATAACCATGACCCTTGAACCATTATAACCACTAGATGTTCATAACTCATAACGATGGCCCTTGAACCGTTTTAACTACTAGCCATGACCAATAGCCAATAGATATCCATTTTACAAGTAATCGGAGTTCATAACCCATAACCATGACCCTTGAACCATTATAACCACTAGATGTCCATAACTCATACCGATGACCCTTGAACCATTATAACGACTAGCCATCACCAAAATCCTATAGGTATCCATTTTACAAGTAATAGGTGTCCATAACTCATACCCATGGCCCTTTAACAATTATAACCACTAGATGTCCATAACTCATACCGATGGCCCTTGAACCATTATAACTACTAGCCATGACCAATAGCCTATAGATATCCATCTTACAAGTAATAGGTGTCGATAAGCCATAACCATGGCCCTTGAACCATTATAACCACAAGATGTCCATAAGTCATACCGATGGCCATTGAACCATTTTATCTACTAGCGATGACCAATAGCCTATAGATATCCATTTTACAAGTAATAGGTGTCGATAACCCATAACCATGGCCCATGAACCATTATAACCACAAGATGTCCATAAGTCATACCGATGGCCCTTGAACAATTATAACTACTAGCCATGACCAATAGCCTATAGATATCCATTGTACAAGTAATAGGTGTCCGTAACTCATACCCATGGCCCCTGAACCATTATAACTAATAGATGTCCATAACTCCTACCGATGGCCCTATAACCATTATAACCACTATCCATGAATAATAGCCTATAGATATCCAGTTTACAAGTTATAGATGTCCATTACCCATAACCATGGCTCTTGAACCATTATAACCACTAGATGTCCATAACTCATACCGATGGCCCTTGAACCATTTTAACTACTAGCCATGACCAATAGCCTATAGATATCCATTTTACAAGTAATAGGTGTCCATAAATCATACCCATGGCCCTTGAGCAATTATAACTACTAGATGTCCATAACTCATACTCATGGCCCTATAACCATCATAACCACTAGCCATGACATATAGCCTATAGATATCCATTTTACAAGATATGGGTGTCCATAACCCATAACCATGGCCCTTGAACCATTATAACCACTAGATGTCCATAACTCATACAATTGGCCCTTGAAACATTATAACTACTAGCGATGACCAATAGGCTATAGATATTCATTTTACAAGCAATAGGTGTCGATAACCCATAACCATAGCCCTTGTACCATTATAACCACTAGATGTCCATAACTCATACTGATGATCCTTGAACCATTATAACTAGTAGCCATGATAAATAGTCTATAGATATCCATTTTACAAGTAATAGGTGTCCATAACCCATAACCATGACCCTTGAACGATTATAACCACTAGATGTCCATAACTCATACCGATGGCCCTTGAACCATTATAACTACTAGCCATGACCAATAGCCTATTGATATCCATTTTACAAGTACTAGGTGTCCATAACCCATAACCATGGCTTTTTAACCATTATAACCACCAGATGTCCATAACTCATATCACTGGCCCTTGAACCATTATAACTACTAGCCATGACCAATAGCATATAGATATCCATTTTACAAGTAATAGGTGTCCATAACCCATAATCATGGCCCTTGAACCATTATAACCACTAGATGTCCATAACTCATAGCAATGGCCCTTTAACCATTATAACTACTAGATGTCCAAAACTCATACGGATGGCCCTTGAACCATTATAACTACTAGCCATGACCATTGAACCATTATAACCACTAGATATCCATAACTCATACACATGGCCCTTGAACCATTATAACTACTAGCCATGACCAATAGCATGTAGATGGCCTTTTTACAAGTAATAGGTGTCCATAACACATACCCATGACCATTGAACCATTATAACCACTAGATGTCCATAAATCATACACATGGCCCTTAAACCATTATAGCTGCAAGCCATGACCAATAGCCTATACGTATCCATTTTTCAAGTAATAGGTGTCCATAACCCATAACCATGGCCCTTGAACCATTATAACCACTAGAAGTCCATAAGTCATACCGATGACCCTTGAACCATTATAAGTACTAGCCATGACCAATAGCCTATAGATATCCATTTTACAAGTAATAGGTGTCCATAACCCATAACCATGGCCCTTGAAGCATTATAACTACTAGATGTCCATAACTCATACCAATGACCCTGGAACCATTATAATTACTAGCCATGACCAATAGCTTATAAATATCCATTTTACACGTAATAGATGTCCATAACCCATAACCATGGCTCTTTAACCATTATAACCACTAGATGTCCATAACTCATATTGATGGCCTTTGAACCATAATAACTACTAGCCATATCCAATAGCCTATAGATATCAATTTTACAAGTAATAGGTGTCCATAACCCATAACCAAGGCTCTTAAACCATTATAACCACCAAATGATCCTTAACTCATATCGCTGGCCCTTGAACCATTATAACTACTAGCCATGACCAATAGTATATAGATATCCATTTTACAAGTAATAGGTGTCCATAACCGATAAACATGGCCCTTGAACCATTATAACCACTAGATGTCCATAACTCATAGCAATGTCCCTTGAACCATTATAACTACTAGATGTCCATAACGCATACCGATGGCCCTTGAACCATTATAACTACTAGCCATGACCAATAGCCTATAGATGGCCGTTTTACAAGTAATAGGTGTCCATAACACTTACCCATGATCATTGAACCATTATAACCTTTAGATGTCCATAAGTTATACAGACGGCCCTTGAACCATTATAGCTACTAGCCATCACCAAAAGCCTATAGATATCCATTTTACAAGTAATAGCTGTCCATAATCCATAACCATGGCCCTTGAACCATTATAACCACTAGATATCCATAACTCATACCGATGGCCCTTGAACCATTATAATTACTAGCCATGACCAATAGCCTATAGATATACATTTTACAAGCAATAGGTGTCGATAACCCATAACCATAGCCTTTGAACCATTATAACCACTAGATATCCGTAACTCATACTGATGATGCTAGAACCATTATAACTACTACCCATGACCAATAGCCTATAGATATCCATTTTACAAGTAATAGGTGTCCATAACCCATAACCATGGCCATTGAACCATTATAACCACTAGAAGTCCATAAGTCATACCGATAACCCTTGAACCATTATAAGTACTAGCCATGACCAATAGCCTATAGATATCCATTTTACAAGTAATAGGTGTCCATAACACTTACCCATGATCATTGAACCATTATAACCTTTAGATGTCCATAAGTTATACAGACGGCCCTTGAACCATTATAGCTACTAGCCATCACCAAAAGCCTATAGATATCCATTTTACAAGTAATAGCTGTCCATAATCCATAACCATGGCCCTTGAACCATTATAACCACTAGATATCCATAACTCATACCGATGGCCCTTGAACCATTATAATTACTAGCCATGACCAATAGCCTATAGATATCCATTTTACAAGTAATGGGTGTCCATAACCCATAACCATGTCCCTTGAACCATTATAACCACTAGATGTCCATAACTCATACCGATGGCCCTTAAACTATTATAACTACTAGCCATGACCAATAGCCTATAGATATCCATTTTACAAGCAATAGGTGTCGATAACCCATAACCATAGCCTTTGAACCATTATAACCACTAGATATCCGTAACTCATACTGATGATGCTAGAACCATTATAACTACTACCCATGACCAATAGCCTATAGATATCCATTTTACAAGTAATAGGTGTCCATAACCCATAACCATGGCCATTGAACCATTATAACCACTAGAAGTCCATAAGTCATACCGATAACCCTTGAACCATTATAAGTACTAGCCATGACCAATAGCCTATAGATATCCATTTTACAAGTAATAGGTGTCCATAACCCATAACCATGGCCCTTGAAGCATTATAACTACTAGATGTCCATAACTCGTACCAATGACCCTGGAACCATTATAATTACTAGCCATGACCAATAGCTTATAAATATCCATTTTACACGTAATAGGTGTCCATAACCCATAACCATGGCTCTTGAACCATTATAACCACTAGATGTCCATAACTCATATTGATGGCCTTTGAACCATAATAACTACTAGCCATATCCAATAGCCTATAGATATCCATTTTACAAGTAATAGGTGTCCATAACCCATAACCAAGGCTCTTAAACCATTATAACCACCAAATGATCCTTAACTCATATCGCTGGCCCTTGAACCATTATAACTACTAGCCATGACCAATAGTATATAGATATCCATTTTACAAGTAATAGGTGTCCATAACCGATAAACATGGCCCTTGAACCATTATAACATCTAGATGTCCAAAACTCATAGCAATGTCCCTTGAACCATTATAACTACTAGATGTCCATAACGCATACCGATGGCCCTTGAACCATTATAACTACTAGCCATGACCAATAGCCTATAGATGGCCGTTTTACAAGTAATAGGTGTCCATAACACTTACCCATGATCATTGAACCATTATAACCATTAGATGTCCATAAGTTATACAGACGGCCCTTGAACCATTATAGCTACTAGCCATCACCAAAAGCCTATAGATATCCATTTTACAAGTAATAGCTGTCCATAATCCATAACCATGGCCCTTTAACCATTATAACCACTAGATATCCATAACTCATACCGATGGCCGTTGAACCATTATAATTACTAGCCATGACCAATAGCCTATAGATATCCATTTTACAAGTAATGGGTGTCCATAACCCATAACCATGTCCCTTGAACCATTATAACCACTAGATGTCCATAACTCATACCGATGGCCCTTGAACTATTATAACTACTAGCCATGACCAATAGCCTATAGATATCCATTTTACAAGCAATAGGTGTCGATAACCCATAACCATAGCCTTTGAACCATTATAACCACTAGATATCCATAACTCATACTGATGATGCTTGAACCATTATAACTACTACCCATGACCAATAGCCTATAGATATCCATTTTACAAGTAATAGGTGTCCATAACCCATAACCATGACCCTTGAACCATTATAACCACTAGATGTCAATAACTCATACCGATGGCCCTTGAACCATTATAACTACTAGCCATGACCAATAGCCTATAGATATCCATCTTACAAGTAATAGGTGTCGATAACCCATAACCATGGCCCTTGAACCATTATAACCACAAGATGTCCATAAGTCATACCGATGGCCCTTGAACCATTTTATCTACTAGCCATGACCAATAGCCTATAGATATCCATTTTACAAGTAATAGGTGTCGATAACCCATAACCATGGCCCATGAACCATTATAACCACAAGATGTCCATAATTCATACCGATGGCCCTTGAACAATTATAACTACTAGCCATGACCAATAGCCTATAGATATCCATTGTACAAGTAATAGGTGTCCATAACTCATACTTATGGCCCCTGAACCATTATAACTAATAGATGTCCATAACTCAAACCGACGGCCCTATAACCATTATAACCACTATCCATGACTAATAGCATATAGATATCCATTTTACATGTTATAGATGTCCATAACCCATAACCATGGCCCTCGAACCATAATAACCACTAGATGTCCATAACTCATACCGATGGCCCTTGAACCATTTTAACTACTAGCCATGACCAATAGCCTATAGATATCCATTTTACAAGTAATAGGTGTCCATAACTCATACCCATGGCCCTTGAACAATTATAACCACTAGATGTCCATAACTCATACCGATGGCCCTATAACCATCATAACCACTAGCCATGACATATAGCCTATAGATATCCATTTTACAAGATATAGGTGTCCATAACCCATAAGCATGGCCCTTGAACCATTATAACCACTAGATGTCCATAACTCATACAATTGGCCCTTGAAACATTATAACTACTAGCCATGACCAAAAGCCTATAGATATCCATTTTACAAGCAATAGGTGTCGATAACCCATAACCATAACCCTTGAACCATTATAACCACTAGATGGCCATAACTCATACTGATGATCCTTGAACCATTATAACTACTAGCCATGACTAATAGCCTATAGATATCCATTTTACAAGTAATAGGTGTCCATAACCCATAACCATGACCCTTGAACGATTATAACCACTAGATGTCCATAACTCATACCGATGGCCCTCGAACCATTATAACTACTAGCCATAACCAATAGCCTATTGATATCCATTTTACAAGTAATAGGTGTCCATAACCCATAACCATGGCTTTTGAACCATTTTAACCACCAGATGTCCATAACTCATATCACTGGCCCTTGAACCATTATAACTACTAGCCATGACCAATAGCATATAGATATCCATTTTACAAGTAATAGGTGTCCATAACCCATAAGCATGCCCTTTGAACCATGAGAACCACTAGATGTCCATAACTCATAGCGATGGCCCTTGAACCATTATAACTACTAGATGTCCAAAACGCATACTGATGTCCCTTGAACCATTATAACTACTAGCCATGACCAATAGCCTTTTTACAAGTAATAGGTGTCCATAACACATGCCCATGACCACTGAAGCATTATAACCGCTAGATGTCCATAACTCATACACATGGCCCTTGAACCATTATAACTACTAGCCATGACCAATAGCCTGTAGATGGCCTTTTTACAAGTAATAGGTGTCCATAACACATACCCATGACCATTGAACCATTATAACCACTAGATGTCCATAACTCATACACATGGCCCTTGAACCATTATAGCTGCAAGACATGACCAATAGCCTATACATATCCATTTTACAAGTAATAGGTGTCCATAACCCATAACCATAGCCCCTTGAACCATTATAACCACTAGAAGTCCATAAATCATACCGATGACCCTTGAACCATTATAAGTACTAGCCATGACCAATAGCCTATAGATATCCATTTGACAAGTAATAGGTGTCCATAACCCATAACCATGGCTCTTGAACCATTATAACTACCAGATGTCCATAACTCATACCAATGACCCTTGAAGCATTATAATTACTAGCCATGACCAATAGCCTATAAATATCCATTTTACACGTAATAGGTGTCCATAACCCATAACCATGGCTCTTGAACCATTATAACCACTAGATGTCCAAAACTCATATTGATGGCCTTTGAACCATAATAACTACTAGCCATATCCAATAGCCTATAGATATCCATTTTACAAGTAATAGGTGTCCATAACCCATAACCATGGCTCTTGAACCATTATAACCACCAAATGTCCATAACTCATATCGCTGGCCCTTGAACCATTATAACTACTAGCCATGACCAATAGCCTATAGATATCCATTTGACAAGTAATAGGTGTCCATAATCCATAACCATGGCCCTTGAACCATGATAACTACCAGATGTCCATAACTCATACCAATGGCCCTTGAACCATTATAACTACTAGATGTCCATAACCCATAACCATGGTCCTTAAACCATTATAACTACTAGATGTCCATAACACATACCCGTGGACCTTTAACCATTATAACCAATAGCCATGACCAATAGCCTATAGATGGCCGTTTTACAAGTAATAGATGTCCATAACACATACCCATGACCCTTGAACAATTATAACCACTAGATGTCTGTAACGCATACCATGCCCCTTGAACCATTATAACCACTAGATGTGCATAACACATACCGATGGCCTTGAACCATTTTAACTACTAGCCATGACCAATAGCCTATAGATATCCACTTTACAAGTAATAGATGCCCATAGCATATACCCATGGCCCTTGAACCATTATAACCACTAGATGTCCATAACTCATACCGATGGCCCTTGAACCATTATAACCACTAGCCATGACCAATAGCCTACAGATATCCATTTTACAAGTTATATTGTCCATAACCCATAACCATCTCCCTTGAACCATTATAACCACTAGATGTGCATACCTCATACTGATGGCCCTTGAACCATTTTAACTACTAGCCATGACCAATAGCCTAAAGATATCCATTTTACAAGTAATAGGTGTCCATAACATATGGCCCTTGAACCATTATAACCACTAGATGTCCATAACTCATACCGATGGCCCTTGAACCGTTATAACCACTAGCCATAACCAATAGCCTATAGATATCCATTGCACAAGTAATAGGGGTCCATAACTCATACCCATGGCCCTATAGATATCCATGTTACAAGTAATAGGTGTCCATAACATATACCCATGGCCCTTGAACCATTATAACCACTAGATGTCCATAACTCATACCGATGGCCCTTGAACCATTATAACTACTAGCCATGAACAATAACCTATAGATATCAATTGTACAAGTAATAGGTGTCCATAACCCATTACCATGGCCCTTGACCCATTATAACCACTGGATGTCCACAACCCTTGCCCATGGCCCTTGAACCATTATAACCACAAGCCATGGCCATTTTACAAGTAATTAGTGTCCATAACACATAACCATGACCCTTGAACCATTATAACCACTAGATGTTCATACCTCATAACGATGGCCCTTGAACCGTTTTAACAACTAGCCTTGACCAATAGCCAATAGATATCCATTTTACAAGTAATCGGAGTTCATAACCCATTACCATGACCCTTGAACCATTATAACCACTAGATGTCCATAACTCATACCGATGACCCTTTAACCATTATAACGACTAGCCATCACCAAAATCCTATAGGTATCCATTTTACAAGTAATAGGTGTCCATAACTCATACCCATGGCCCTTTAACAATTATAACCAATTGATGTCCATAACTCATACCGATGGCCATATAACCATCATAACCACTATAGATATCCATTTTACAAGATATAGGTGTCCATAACCCATAACCATGTCCCTTGAACCATTAAAACCAATAGATGTCCATAACTCATACCGATGGCCCTCGAACTATTATAACTACTAGCCATGACTAATAGCCTATAGATATCCATTTTACAAGCAATAGGTGTCGATAACCCATAACCATAGCCCTTGAACCAGTATAACCACTAGATGTACATAACTCATACTGATGATGCTTGAACCATTATAACTACTACCCATAACCAATAGCCTATAGATATCCATTTTACAAGTAATAGGTGTCCATAACCCATAACCATGACCCTTGAACCATTATAACCACTAGATGTCCATAACTCATACCGATGGCCCTTGAACCATTATAACTACTAGCCATGACCAATAGCCTATAGATATCCATCTTACAAGTAATAGGTGTCGATAAGCCATAACCATGGCCCTTGAACCATTATAACCACAAGAAGTCCATAAGTCATACCGATGGCCATTGAACCATTTTATCTACTAGCGATGACCAATAGCCTATAGATATCCATTTTACAAGTAATAGGTGTCGATAACCCATAACCATGGCCCATGAACCATTATAACCACAAGATGTCCATAAGTCATACCGATGGCCCTTGAACAATTATAACTACTAGCCATGACCAATAGCCTATAGATATCCATTGTACAAGTAATAGGTGTCCATAACTCATACCCATGGCCCCTGAACCATTATAACTAATAGATGTCCATAACTCATACCGATGGCCCTATAACCATTATAACCACTATCCATGACTAATAGCCTATAGATATCCATTTTACAAGTTATAGATGTCCAAAACCCATAACCATGGCCCTTGAACCATTATAACTACTAGATGTCCATAACTCATACCGATGGCCCTTGAACCATTTTAACTACTAGCCATGACCAATAGCCTATAGATATCCATTTTACAAGTAATAGGTGTCCATAAATCATACCCATTGCCCTTGAGCAATTATAACTACTAGATGTCCATAACTCATACTGATGGCCCTATAACCATCATAACCACTAGCCATGACATATAGCCTATAGATATCCATTTTACAAGATATAGGTGTCCATAACCCATAACCATGGCCCTTGAACCATTATAACCACTAGATGTCCATAACTCATACACTTGGCCCTTGAAACATTATAACTACTAGCCATGACCAATAGCCTATAGATATCCATTTTACAAGCAATAGGTGTCGATAACCCATAACCATAGCCCTTGAACCATTATAACCACTAGATGTCCATAACTGATACTGATGATCCTTGAAACATTATAAGTACTAGCCATGATAAATAGCCTATAGATATCCATTTTACAAGTAATAGGTGTCCATAACCCATAACCATGACCCTTGAACGATTATAACCACTAGATGTCCATAACTCATACCGATGGCCCTTGAACCATTATAACTACTAGCCATGACCAATAGCCTATTGATATCCATTTTACAAGTAATAGGTGTCCATAACCCATACCCATGGCCCTTTAACAATTATAACCAATTGATGTCCATAACTCATACCGATGGCCATATAACCATCATAACCACTATAGATATCCATTTTACAAGATATAGGTGTCCATAACCCATAACCATGTCCCTTGAACCATTAAAACCAATAGATGTCCATAACTCATACCGATGGCCCTCGAACTATTATAACTACTAGCCATGACTAATAGCCTATAGATATCCATTTTACAAGCAATAGGTGTCGATAACCCATAACCATAGCCCTTGAACCATTATAACCACTAGATGTACATAACTCATACTGATGATGCTTGAACCATTATAACTACTACCCATAACCAATAGCCTATAGATATCCATTTTACAAGTAATAGGTGTCCATAACCCATAACCATGACCCTTGAACCATTATAACCACTAGATGTCCATAACTCATACCGATGGCCCTTGAACCATTATAACTACTAGCCATGACCAATAGCCTATAGATATCCATCTTACAAGTAATAGGTGTCGATAAGCCATAACCATGGCCCTTGAACCATTATAACCACAAGAAGTCCATAAGTCATACCGATGGCCATTGAACCATTTTATCTACTAGCGATGACCAATAGCCTATAGATATCCATTTTACAAGTAATAGGTGTCGATAACCCATAACCATGGCCCATGAACCATTATAACCACAAGATGTCCATAAGTCATACCGATGGCCCTTGAACAATTATAACTACTAGCCATGACCAATAGCCTATAGATATCCATTGTACAAGTAATAGGTGTCCATAACTCATACCCATGGCCCCTGAACCATTATAACTAATAGATGTCCATAACTCATACCGATGGCCCTATAACCATTATAACCACTATCCATGACTAATAGCCTATAGATATCCATTTTACAAGTTATAGATGTCCATAACCCATAACCATGGCCCTTGAACCATTATAACTACTAGATGTCCATAACTCATACCGATGGCCCTTGAACCATTTTAACTACTAGCCATGACCAATAGCCTATAGATATCCATTTTACAAGTAATAGGTGTCCATAAATCATACCCATTGCCCTTGAGCAATTATAACTACTAGATGTCCATAACTCATACTGATGGCCCTATAACCATCATAACCACTAGCCATGACATATAGCCTATAGATATCCATTTTACAAGATATAGTTGTCCATAACCCATAACCATGGCCCTTGAACCATTATAACCACTAGATGTCCATAACTCATACAATTGGCCCTTGAAACATTATAACTACTAGCCATGACCAATAGCCTATAGATATCCATTTTACAAGCAATAGGTGTCGATAACCCATAACCATAGCCCTTGAACCATTATAACCACTAGATGTCCATAACTGATACTGATGATCCTTGAACCATTATAAGTACTAGCCATGATAAATAGCCTATAGATATCCATTTTACAAGTAATAGGTGTCCATAACCCATAACCATGACCCATGAACGATTATAACCACTAGATGTCCATAACTCATACCGATGGCCCTTGAACCATTATAACTACTAGCCATGACCAATAGCCTATTGATATCCATTTTACAAGTAATAGGTGTCCATAACCCATAACCATGGCCCTTTAACAATTATAACCAATTGATGTCCATAACTCATACCGATGGCCATATAACCATCATAACCACTATAGATATCCATTTTACAAGATATAGGTGTCCATAACCCATAACCATCTCCCTTGAACCATTAAAACCAATAGATGTCCATAACTCATACCGATGGCCCTCGAACTATTATAACTACTAGCCATGACTAATAGCCTATAGATATCCATTTTACAAGCAATAGGTGTCGATAACCCATAACCATAGCCCTTGAACCATTATAACCACTAGATGTACATAACTCATACTGATGATGCTTGAACCATTATAACTACTACCCATAACCAATAGCCTATAGATATCCATTTTACAAGTAATAGGTGTCCATAACCCATAACCATGACCCTTGAACCATTATAACCACTAGATGTCCATAACTCATACCGATGGCCCTTGAACCATTATAACTACTAGCCATGACCAATAGCCTATAGATATCCATCTTACAAGTAATAGTTGTCGATAAGCCATAACCATGGCCTTGAACCATTATAACCACAAGAAGTCCATAAGTCATACCGATGGCCATTGAACCATTTTATCTACTAGCGATGACCAATAGCCTATAGATATCCATTTTACAAGTAATAGGTGTCGATAACCCATAACCATGGCCCATGAACCATTATAACCACAAGATGTCCATAAGTCATACCGATGGCCCTTGAACAATTATAACTACTAGCCATGACCAATAGCCTATAGATATCCATTGTACAAGTAATAGGTGTCCATAACTCATACCCATGGCCCCTGAACCATTATAACTAATAGATGTCCATAACTCATACCGATGGCCCTATAACCATTATAACCACTATCCATGACTAATAGCCTATAGATATCCATTTTACAAGTTATAGATGTCCATAACCCATAACCATGGCCCTTGAACCATTATAACTACTAGATGTCCATAACTCATACTGATGGCCCTTGAACCATTTTAACTACTAGCCATGACCAATAGCCTATAGATATCCATTTTACAAGTAATAGGTGTCCATAAATCATACCCATTGCCCTTGAGCAATTATAACTACTAGATGTCCATAACTCATACTGATGGCCCTATAACCATCATAACCACTAGCCATGACATATAGCCTATAGATATCCATTTTACAAGATATAGGTGTCCATAACCCATAACCATGGCTCTTGAACCATTATAACCACTAGATGTCCATAACTCATACAATTGGCCCTTGAAACATTATAACTACTAGCCATGACCAATAGCCTATAGATATCCATTTTACAATCAATAGGTGTCGATAACCCATAACCATAGCCCTTGAACCATTATAACCACTAGATGTCCATAACTGATACTGATGATCCTTGAACCATTATAAGTACTAGCCATGATAAATAGCCTATAGATATCCATTTTACAAGTAATAGGTGTCCATAACCCATAACCATGACCCTTGAACGATTATAACCACTAGATGTCCATAACTCATACTGATGGCCCTTGAACCATTATAACTACTAGCCATGACCAATAGCCTATTGATATCCATTTTACAAGTAATAGGTGTCCATAACCCATAACCATGGCTTTTGAACCATTATAACCACCAGATGTCCATAACTCATATCACTGGCCCTTGAACCATTATAACTACTAGCCATGACCAATAGCATATAGATATCCATTTTACAAGTAATAGGTGTCCATAACCCATAAGCATGGCCCTTGAACCATTATAGCCACTAGATGTCCATAACTCATAGCAATGGCCCTTGAACCATTATAAATACTAGATGTCCAAAACTCATACGGATGGCCCTTGGACCATTATAACTACTAGCCATTACCATTGAACCATTATAACCACTAGATGTCCATAACTCATACACATGGCCCTTGAACCATTATAACTACTAGCCATGACCAATAGCATGTAGATGGCCTTTTTTACAAGTAATAGGTGTCCATAACACATACCCATGACCATTGAACCATTATAACCACTAGATGTCCATAACTCATACACATGGCCCTTAAACCATTATAGCTGCAAGCCATGACCAATAGCCTATACATATCCATTTTACAAGTAATAGGTGTCCATAACCCATAACCATGGCCCTTGAACCATTATAACCACTAGAAGTCCATAAGTCATACCGATGACCCTTGAACCATTATAAGTACTAGCCATGACCAATAGCCTATAGATATCCATTTTACAAGTAATAGGTGTCCATAACCCGTAACCATGGCCCTTGAAGCATTATAACTACTAGATGTCCATAACTCATACCGATGGCCCTTGAACCATTTTAACTACTAGCCATGACCAATAGCCTATAGATATCCATTTTACAAGTAATAGGTGTCCATAACTCATACCCATGGCCCTTGAACAATTATGACCACTAGATGTCCATAACTCATACCGATGGCCCTATAACCATCATAACCACTAGCCATGACATATAGCCTATAGATATCCATTTTACAAGATATAGGTGTCCATAACCCATAACCATGGCCCTTGAACCATTATAACCACTAGATGTCCATAACTCATACAATTGGCCCTTGAAACATTATAACTACTAGCCATGACCAAAAGCCTATAGATATCCATTTTACAAGCAATAGGTGTCGACAACCCATAACCATAACCCTTGAACCATTATAACCACTAGATGGCCATAACTCATACTAATGATCCTTGAACCATTATAACTACTAGCCATGACCAATAGCCTATAGATATCCATTTTACAAGTAATAGGTGTCCATAACCCATAACCATCACCCTTGAACGATTATAACCACTAGATGTCCATAACTCATACCGATGGCCCTTGAACCATTATAACTACTAGCCATAACCGATAGCCTATTGATATCCATTTTACAAGTAATAGGTGTCCATAACCCATAACCATGGCTTTTGAACCATTTTAACCACCAGATGTCCATAACTCATATCACGGGCCCTTGAACCATTATAACTACTAGCCATGACCAATAGCATATAGATATCCATTTTATAAGTAATAGGTGTCCATAACCCATAAGCATGGCCTTTGAACCATGAGAACCACTAGATGTCCATAACTCATAGCGATGGCCCTTGAACCATTATAACTACTTGATGTCCAAAACGCATACTGATGGCCCTTGAACCATTATAACTACTAGCCATGACCAATAGCCTGTAGATGGCCTTTTTACAAGTAATAGGTGTCCATAACACATACCCATGACCACTGAAGCATTATGACCACTAGATGTCCATAACTCATACACATGGCCCTTGAACCATTATAACTACTAGCCATGACCAATAGCATGTAGATGGCCTTTTTACAAGTAATAGGTGTCCATAACACATACCCATGACCATTGAACCATTATAACCACTAGATGTCCATAACTCATACACACGGCCCTTGAACCATTATAGCTGCAAGCCATGACCAATAGCCTATACATATCCATTTTACAAGTAATAGGTGTCCATAACCCATAACCATAGCCCTTGAACCATTATAACCACTAGAAGTCCATAAGTCATACCGATGACCCTTGAACCATTATAAGTACTAGCCATGACCAATAGCCTATAGATATCCATTTGACAAGTAATAGGTGTCCATAACCCATAACCATGGCCCTTGAACCATTATAACTACCAGATGTCCATAACTCATACCAATGACCCTTGAAGCATTATAATTACTAGCCATGACCAATAGCCTATAAATATCCATTTTACACGTAATAGGTGTCCATAACCCATAACCATGGCTCTTGAACCATTATAACCACTAGATGTCCAAAACTCATATTGATGGCCTTTGAACCATAATAACTACTAGCCATATCCAATAGCCTATAGATATCCATTTTACAAGTAATAGGTGTCCATAACCCATAACCATGGCTCTTGAACCATTATAACCACCAAATGTCCATAACTCATAGCGCTGGCCCTTGAACCATTATAACTACTAGACATGACCAATAGTATATAGATATCCATTTTACAAGTAATAGGTGTCCATAACCCATAAGCATGGCCCTTGAACCATGATAACCACTAGATGTCCATAACTCATAGCAATGGCCCTTGAACCATTATAACTACTAGATGTCCATAACCCATAACCATGGTCCTTAAACCATTATAACCACTAGATGTCCACAACACATACCCATGGACCTTGAACCATTATAACCACTAGCCATGACCAATAGCCTATAGATGGCCGTTTTACAAGTAATAGATATCCATAACACATACCCATGACCCTTGAACAATTATAACCACTAGATGTCTATAACGCATACCGATGGCCCTTGAACCATTATAACTACTAGCCATGACCAATAGCCTATAGGTGTCCATTTTACAAGTAATAGGTTTCGATAACCCATAACTGTAACATCCCAAAAATCATGGAAAATTTAAAATTTTTAAAAAAAATAAAATAATCATTTTCCCAAAAGTACAAGTAACGAAACGGTTCCATCTCATTAAAATAAAAATAAACCGTCTCATGGTTTTAAATGCGGAATAAATAAATAATTTTTTAAAAAAAAAACATTTGACTCAAATAACAGGTTTTGAATCCAAGTCCATAAAAGCTAATCGAGTAACAGCTCATCCAATGCACTTGCTCTAGTACCTGCGAAATGGGGGAGTGTTTGGGGTCAGCCACCGCTGAGTGAATAATACCAAAATAAACATGTAAGTACAAACAACTCAAGCCACATATGTGATCCCTAAAGACTCTACTCAATTCTCAATTACTCAAGTTTAATTCTCAGATTTTAATTTATATAGCGCGCCGGTGTGACTTGGGCTGAGAGATCAACCTCGACCCGCCTCACACCACTCAAGGCTCAACACCTGTACTCTTCGGTGTTGAGTCAAATCGTCTGGCACCAGTACTCTTCGGTGCCAAGACAAACATCTGACACCAGTGCTCTTCGGTGTCTAGTCAAGTATATTATGTTTAATGTTTTAACTCAAGAACTCAGAACTCAGATAACTCAGTAAACAGATAACTCAGATCACATAAAACTCAGATCACAGGTAACTCAGATAAATCGCACAACCAATACTCAAGCTCAATCAACAAGACAAATCATAACATATAACACATAATCATGAATCGAAAGTAAGTACAAGTTTATAGTGAGATTACCCACCTCAGGTAAGCGTAAGCTACTAGATAATCCTCGGCACGACAGGGAGTCTCCACTCAGGTCCTAGAAGGTCCTACAATTCATAACAAGACTCGGATTAAAACTCGGCTCAAAATTATTTCCAACAGAATTTGACAGCACGCATCACTCTTACGGAAACGGTCATAACCCTCAAACGGCTCACTAGATTTTATTCAAATTTTTACAGTAGCTAAATAACTCAGAGGACTACAATTCGTCAGAAGACTTCGGAACTCGAATCCAAACATAATAGGCTCAAAACAGACCCACAAGACAGAATAGCTGAACCGAAAACTATTCTGCGATGGTTTACAAAAACATCGATATCTTTTAAAAGACAAATCGAATTAACAAGCCATCAGCGACAATGGAAAGAGGACTCAGAAGACTAGAGACCATCGTGGGCCAAAAATCTAAAAACGTATTTTAAGTGTATTCAAAATGGACTCGAACATAGAGAACAAATTCTACCTAAATTTTAGTTTGATATTTTAAACCCGTTTTAAATCCCGACATCAATCCGTCTATTCCCGAGACCCCCAACAGCCCCAAAATCACTTTTTATCACCGGAGCTTATCTTTACAAAAATCAAGTTCGTTTGTTCGATAAAATATTCGGCTTAGGAAACCAAGAACCCTACGGGTTCGGTTTCCGGTTTTTCAGTTATCAAAACGTTTAGCCAAAACGACCACGGCTTTTACCCTACCCGATACTCAACGCCAACGAAATCAGAATCACAGAATCCACGAGGAAAAGGGCACCAAAACATACTGCTCTAGACTCGTTTAAAAGAAAATCACAATACGGGACAATGGCCATTAGACGATACAATGAAAGAAACTATCAAAAACAAACAACAATGCACCAACCCAAGCCCTCAATGGCTGGGGTTTTCCCTGCCAAAAACCTACAACAGCAAACATAACAACTCTACAAACCCGACAATTCAAAAACGCAACAAAACGATTAAGTTGTGAAAACGGTTTTTGATGTAACAATGGCACATAAAATCACTGCAGCAGCTTACTGATTCGCCCATAACTACCAAACCGTCAACCCGTTTACCGAGTGCTTGGTCAATTCGGAAAGCTAACTCAGAGGGGTACAAATCTCTGAGAGACGACCCTCACCTAATTCGACTTCTAAGATGCTCAAAAACAGTCCGTAACATGGCGGTGACAATCTGCTCGGAATTTCATTGTTCGAATCCGACATCTGCTCACTCGAACTGAATACGATGGAACCCTCCTGCTCGGTTTCTGAATAAGAAACGAATGGGGACAAAAACGAATGGAAGACCTTACCGAAAGCTTGGAGTCAATTAATTCTTGACATCACCTCTAAGTAACAAAATAATCCAATCACCAACGAATGGTACTTGCCACCTCCACCTAGTTCCACCACCATCATACCAAAAAAACTTCAACTTGTGGCTAATAAATTAATTTCATTGCTGCCACATAATACCCCCATCCCCACACGTGACATCCATCCAACATATCAAGTCGAATCACACAACAAGAGAACAAAGAAAAGTATGGAGATGCTCTCGATCAGAAAAAAAGAATGGAGCTTTGGCTCATGCTCACGACCGGCAAAACACCAGGGGCGGGAGGGAACTAGCATCGGCCGCACATGGGGTTTAGAGGTTGGGGATTGATTAATTCGTGATTAGGTTAAAAAATAATAAGATTAAGTACTACACTTCTCAGGCTACAAGCCTCAATCAAAACCAGGCCATCTATTGGAATTCATACCTGGGCCTCACATGCTGGCCGGACCAGATTCGAAGGAAAGAACAAGCAAGGCTCGGGCCTTGGCCAATTTGGTTGGCCCTCACCCACCAACTCGGCACCCTTACTACAACTCAAAAGCTCGGGATTTTAAACATCGTATCAAATAGTTCTCTTAATTATTTGGACGCAAAACGTCACACCCTTTGATTATGACAATTAAATACATATTAACATCTCAAAATCACAAAATCCATAGTAAAATAATAACACGTAAGCACAAAATCTCTAATACATAACTACACATAGAAAATAAATGAATAGGTGTAATTTAAATTAATTAAAATTAATTATTTAATAGTACCTTTTTATCGGTTACACATTGAACGTATTTAATTAATTTAAACGTGACTCGATTGAACTAATCTAAACCCGAAACATTGAGCCATAGACTGACCACTAAGTGGCCGGCCTAGACCCCCCACTCGAACCCTTACTCGGCCGAACACCCCTTGGGGTGTGAGGTTAAATTGTTTTTGATCTTATCTTGTTCCTTGAGACTTTATCCATCTACAATTTGAAAGAGTCCAAGTTCTACTCAAACTCTAGTTTGAAACCCTAATCTAGCCACTATATATATCCCTCATTGGCAAACCCTAAACTCTTTGACCTCTCCCTCTCCTTCTCTCGGCCGAAGCAACCACACCACCATCTTCATTCGTTTTTTGATCCCAAGCATGCAACCCAATTCGTTTCCTTGCTCGTACGGTTGTAGAAAGGTATTATTCGATCCCTTTGTTTTGTTTATCTATTTGTTTTGGTCCCTAGTTCGAACCCGAGACCATGGCCAAGGCCATATGGTCTCGGTATTTGCTTGATATTGATCCCGACATGCATGCTTACATGCATGTGAATGGGTTAATCGTTCTAATCATTTATTGTTTCGTGCGTATCATTGATTTGTTATTGTCTTGAAATCCTTGATAAAACCCTAGACTTTTGACCTCTAAAACCCTAGATCTAGCCATGTTGTGACCAAAATTCCTAGATCTAGCCAAACCTAGACTAAAACCGTAGGGTCTTGGCCTATTCGGCCGACCCACACCAAAACACAAACCCTAGAAATCGAAACCCTAACCCTAGTTGACTAATGGGCTGACTATTTGACCTTTGTTGACTAGATTTGACCATCTTTGACCCGAACCTACACTAAACCGAACCCTAAACCGTGAACCCAAACCCTAGCCGAAATCTAGTGGACCATTGTAGACTTTTGTTGACTATTTTGACCAATGTTGACTTTAGAATTGACTAATTTTGACCCATAACTCAAACCGGGTCAAGGCCGGATCTTGACCCAAACCGTGGACCCAAACCCGAATACCTAATCGGGCCAAGGCCCGTACTTGGCCCATTCTATCTATCTTAGTCCATCGGGCCCAAACTTTAGCTGGCCCATTAGTATCCAAGCCCATTTGGATCAAAGCCCAACCCTTTGGCCCATTCCTAGTGGCCCATTAAGCCCATCTAGGCCCATTAAGCCAAACCCATTTCATTTCATGCCATTTCATTTCATGTCATCTCATTTTGAAACTCATTTCATTCCATTTTTTATTTAAAGCCCAATGCATTTCATTTCATTTTATTAAAGTCCAATAGCCCAAATTCATTTGATGTCACAAAACATAAAACATAACATTAACTGCATATCATAAATCATATATCATAACTAAATCGCCTGTGTTAGCTTAGTCTAATTAGAAAGTTTTATCGTTTAGGAAGCTAGGAGTCTTTGAAGGAATCCTCTATCCTATTTGTTGCTAAGCTTTACCCAGGTGAGTCCACAGACCCCTTTTACTCTTTTACTGTTTTTATAAACTATTGGGGTGGAAAACATAACCAATTCTACTACTTTACTATGACTGTACAACAACATCTATACATTTTCATTATCGCGTTGGCATGACAAACAATTATTATACCGGACTAAGGTTGCCAGTAATCATTAACTAGTGGATCTAGACCATGGATATGCAGATAGTACTATTGGCTGACACTCATCCTCCCAACATTATTTGATCATTACTTGGTTATCCAAGACATCTTTCAGGAGTGCATATCCATAAAAGAACGATAACATACTGGAGTTGAAGTGTTGATTGTGGACTTAGGGGTTGGTATATTAACTCAATAGACTAGCTACCTGTTGGGGATAACAGTCATGCGATGTCAACATAACAACTTGTTCAACACATTTTCATAAACAGAACTAGTAATTGTAGATCTTCTACAATTACACTTCACTTTTCATACTTACTTCTCATATCATATGAGTGTTGAACCTTATACCTTTCAGTCATAAACTATTTTCATAACAAACATTTTGGGTAGCAAACACTTTACTTTTATCATAAACAATAACCGTGTGGATTCACTCAACATTATTGTTGACCCTTTTATATTTATGTTTTTCCAGGTGATTAGGTGCAGTGGAACTAGAAGATATGAGCAATGAGATTGTCGTGAGCCATGAATAAAAAAATTAAGTTTAGGAACAATCATTCTATTTTCAAACAATTTCTATTTTAGGAAACTTGCTATTTTTGGATACTTTCTATTTTTAGAAAGTGAAACTATTTTTATTTCGTTATTGCATGGTTGTTTGTTTACTTAATTTTTGCAATGTTGTCATGAACGTTACACCTCCATTCTTCCGCAAAACATTTTAAATGAAGTAAAACTCATTTTTGACGGGGTGTGACAAATTGGTATCAGAGCTTAAGTTATAGTGAATTAGCAAGCCTAGTATAGCACTACAAAAGATTTTTGGACAAAAGAAAACTTTTTACAAAACAAAAATATTCATGGCACGCTGAGTCTCATATCCTGGAGTTTCATTGTTAACAATTGCCCTAGTTAATATTGCCCTAGAATAGCATTTGTAAGTATTACGTCAGAGAGCCCGAAATTTCCATAATCTAACAATTTTATGTGTCGTGATAAGCAGAATGCCGTCAGTGAGTGTTATTAATATCCCGTCAGAATCAGAGTACGACAGTGATCAGAGTACCGCTACGTCTAGAAGACGTACTACGCCTCCTTCGTCTCCAAAGCCAGTGTTTATATCGACGCCGTTCCCGATACCGTCAGCAGATTGGCTTCGTCCCAACCAGCCTCATGTCCCGGTGTATCCCAATGTACCCCCTGATCTCAAGCCTGGAGAGCGTCCTTATCACTATCGTCTGGTGAAAGATGGTGATCTCTATATGTCAACAAGACGACCCGAAGCCAGAAGAAGATGATCAGTCATCTACATTTCGTCTATATTTGCTTTTCTATTATTATTATTAGGTTTTATGTTTAGCTATTTTAAAAAGGTAGTTTTAAATTAGTATTTTCTTTTATTCAGTATTGGCGTATGTGCCATACTTTTTAAAACTATTATGTATTAGGAATGTGTTTAATAAAAGTGAGATTTTAGTATAATCTTATTGTTTCTATAAATTGTATTTTCTATACGTCTCTACTACTACTATATCTACGTCTATCTATAATACGTTTACTACTACTACTACTACTACTACTACTACTACTACTACTACTACTACTACTACTACTACTACTACTACTACTACTACTACTACTACTACTACTACTACTACTACTACTACTACTACTACTACTACTACTACTACTACTACTACTACTACTACTACTACTACTACTACTACTACTACTACTACTACTACTACTACTACTACTACTACTACTACTACTACTACTACTACTACTACTACTACTACTACTACTACTACTACTACTACTACTACTACTACTACTACTACTACTACTACTACTACTACTACTACTACTACTACTACTACTACTACTACTACTACTACTACTACTACTACTACTACTACTACTACTACTACTACTACTACTACTACTACTACTACTACTACTACTACTACTACTACTACTACTACTACTACTACTACTACTACTACTACTACTACTACTACTACTACTACTACTACTACTACTACTACTACTACTACTACTACTACTACTACTACTACTACTACTACTACTACTACTACTACTACTACTACTACTACTACTACTACTACTACTACTACTACTACTACTACTACTACTACTACTACTACTACTACTACTACTACTACTACTACTACTACTACTACTACTACTACTACTACTACTACTACTACTACTACTACTACTACTACTACTACTACTACTACTACTACTACTACTACTACTACTACTACTACTACTACTACTACTACTACTACTACTACTACTACTACTACTACTACTACTACTACTACTACTACTACTACTACTACTACTACTACTACTACTACTACTACTACTACTACTACTACTACTACTACTACTACTACTACTACTACTACTACTACTACTACTACTACTACTACTACTACTACTACTACTACTACTACTACTACTACTACTACTACTACTACTACTACTACTACTACTACTACTACTACTACTACTACTACTACTACTACTACTACTACTACTACTACTACTACTACTACTACTACTACTACTACTACTACTACTACTACTACTACTACTACTACTACTACTACTACTACTACTACTACTACTACTACTACTACTACTACTACTACTACTACTACTACTACTACTACTACTACTACTACTACTACTACTACTACTACTACTACTACTACTACTACTACTACTACTACTACTACTACTACTACTACTACTACTACTACTACTACTACTACTACTACTACTACTACTACTACTACTACTACTACTACTACTACTACTACTACTACTACTACTACTACTACTACTACTACTACTACTACTACTACCACTACCACTACCACTACCACTACCACCACCACCACCACCACCACCACCACCACCACCACCACCACCACCACCACCACCACCACCACCACCACCACCACCACCACCACCACCACCACCACCACCACCACCACCACCACCACCACCACCACCACCACCACCACCACCACCACCACCACCACCACCACCACCACCACCACCACCACCACCACCACCACCACCACGACCACTACTACCACTACTACCACTACTACTACTACTACTACTACTACTACGTCTATTGTATATCTATTCCTTGATTCTTATAATAATTATATATTTTCTTTATAACCCTTCTATAATATTCTTTTCCTAATTATTTGTTTTGAATCGAATTATTGGTATCAGCAATTCATCAATGGCCCGAGGAGGTAATGCAGAAACTGTTGAACAAATGGTGGAACGCCGAATCGCTGAAGCAATTGCTCAAATGAATGCACCAAGAGGAAATGCCGATGGTGCTGCTAACAATGGAAACAACGGTATATTATTCGACTCCACAAGAGAAGATTCGTTCATTTTCGCTTTATTTTAACCTAATTTTTCTTTTCTTTCCTTATTTGTTTAAACTTCAGATCCCAACGCTAGTCGTCAAGGTCAGTCGTTTAAGACCTTTACGTCATGTCATCCTCCGACCTACTCTGGATCTGAAGGTGCCATTGCTATCATCCACTGGATTGAGAAGGTGGAATCTATCTTCAGTATCATCCAATGTGCCCCTGAGAATAGGGTGAAGTTCGCTGCTAGCACATTGTCCAAGGAAGCATTGTCCTGGTGGAACTCCCAAGTGCAAGTCTTAGGTCGTCTTAATGTTGATGCTATGACTTGGGATGCGTTTAAATATCAGTTAACTCAGAAATTTTGTCCAAGGAGAGAGCTACAGAAAGTTGAAGTGGAACTATGGAATCTGTCCATGGTTGGATCTGATATTGTTACCTACACGACTAAGTTCCAAGAACTCGCTCGTCTCGTCCCTCATATGTTTTCCCCTGAATTTAAGCGTATCGAGAAGTATCTTCAAGGTCTGCATGATCTTATTCGTACTCATGTTATTGCTTCTGAACCCATAACTTTTGAAGATACTGTGAATCGTGCTACCAGGTTGACTGATGATGCTATGAGAAGCGGATCGTTCAAAGACAAGCTGGTGGTGTCTAGCAAATCCTCTGAAACTTCGAACAATGAAAATGGAAAGCGTTCCTACGACAACAAACGAGACTACAAAGGGAACAAGTATCAGAAGACTAAGAGCTATGCTGCCTCTAATCAGAACAATAATCAGTCTAATCCTGATTCTAAGCCATATGCTGGAAGCAAACCGAAGTGCAACAAGTGTAATTGGCACCATGATGGTCAGTGTGAGAAGTGCTACAAGTGTGACCGCTAGGGTCACAATTTTAGAAAGTTTTCGTCTAACAATCCTCCCAAGAATCCTTTGTGTTACGAGTGTGGTGATCCTAACCATTATCATAATCGTTGCCCTAAGCTTCAGAACAACAACAAGAATCAGAACGGCAACAACAACAACGGCAATCGTAACAACAATCGCAACAACAATCGTAACAACAACCGCAATGCCAACAACAACAATGATCGTCAGAATGGTCGTGGTCGTGCATTTGTTATGAATGCTCAGGAAGCTCGCGAAAATCCTGATACCGTTACCGGTACGTTTATCGTCAACAATCATTTTGCTTCTTTTTATTTGATTCGGGGGCCGACTTGAGTTTCGTACCGACCGACTTTAAAAGTTTCTTAAATCTAAATCCTGAACGTTTGAAAGTTAAATATGAGATCGAACTAGCGAATGACAAAGTTGTTAGGTGTAGTGAAGTTTTTAAAGGTTGTAAGCTTGACCTAGATGATCATATTTTTGATATAGACCTTGTACCTATAGAGCTAGGTAGTTTTGATATCGTCATAGGGATGGATTGGTTGTCTAAAAACCATGCTGAAATAATATGCTACAATAAACAAATTCGTGTCCCTATATCCAAAACAGAAACATTAATAATTCAGGGTGAACAAAGAAACAAAAACATAAAAATCATAAACACTATGAAAGCTCAAAAGTATCTTCGTAAAGGATGCCAAGCCTTTCTTGCTCATGTCGTTGACTCAAAGTCCAGAAATCGTAAGATTGAGGACATCCCTATCGTTCGTGAATTGAATGAGAAATTTGTCTGGGGTGAAAAGCAAGAATCAGCCTTCCAATCTCTTAAGTCTAAATTATGTTCAGCTCCTATTCTATCTCTTCCGGAGGGAATCGACAATTTCGAGGTGTACTATGATGCTTCGCACCAAGGGCTAGGTTGTGTATTGATGCAGTATGACAAAGTGATCGCCTATGCCTCTCGACAACTGAAGAACCACGAGAAGAATTATACGACTCGTGATCTCGAGTTAGGTGCCGTTGTGTTCGCATTGAAGATTTGGAGACATTACCTCTACGGAACCAAGTGCACAATATTCACCGATCACGAGCTTGCAACATATCTTCAATCAGAAAGAGCTCAACATGAGATAGTGCAGATGGGTAGAATTGATGAATGATTACGATTATGAGATCAAGTATCATCCTGGTTAAGCTAATGTGGTAGCTGATGCCTTAAGTCAGAAAGAGCAGCCTAAATCTCGTCGTGTTCGAGCCCTTCCAATTTCTGTCCGTTCTAAACTATCTTCCCAAGTTCATGAATTCCAAACTGAAGCCTTCAAGGTAGAGAACAACAAAAGTGAAGCCTTGGGTGGTATGGAAAAACAGTTAGAAGCAAAGGTGGATGGAACCCTCTATTTCATGGATCGTTTATGGGTTCCTAATCATGGAAGTGTTCGCGGTGTCATCTTGAATGGAGCTCATAGATCCAATTATTCTATTCATCCTGGTGCTGACAAGATGTACAAAGATATCAAAGAATTGTATTGGTGGCCGAATATGAAGAAAGAGATCGCAGTTTATGTCAGCAAATGTTTAACTTGTGCAAAAGTGAAAGCAGAAAATCAGAAGCCGTCCAGTCTTCTACAACAGCCAGAGATCCCTGAACGGAAATGGGAAGAAATCTCTATGGATTTTATAACGAAGTTGCCTCGAACGTCTAATGGTCATGATACAATTTGGGTAATTGTTGACCGACTGACCAAATCAGTTCATTTCATTCCTATTAAAGAAACTAACCAAATGGAGAAGCTAACGAGAATCTATCTAAAAGAAGTCGTATCTCGGCATGGTGTACCCGTCACGATCATATCTGATCGTTATAGTCGTTTTACATCTCGTTTTTGGCAATCATTGCAAAAATCCCTCGGTACTCGCCTCGATATGAGTACTTCTTTTCATCCCCAAATCGATGGTCAGACTGAAAGAACAATTCAAACTTTGGAAGACATGCTGAGAGCTTGTGTTATTGATTTTGGTGGAAGTTGGGATTCCCATCTCCCTCTAGCTGAGTTCTCGTACAATAATAGTTATCATACAACTATTAAAGCCGCACCATTCGAAGCCCTATATGGAAGAAGTGTCGTTCGCCACTTTGTTGGATTGAAGTTGGTGATCGTCAGATTACTGGTCCTGAGATTCTACAAGAAACAACTGACAAGATCTTCAAGATCAAAGATCATATCAAGGCTGCAAGCGATCGACAAAAGAGTTATGCTGATAATCGTCGAAAGCCTCTAGAGTTCGCTGTTGGCGACAACGTGTTGCTAAAGGTACCGCCTTGGAAAGGTGTTGTACGCTTTGGCAAAAAGTGAAAGCTCAGTCCTCGTTATGTTGGACTATTTGAAATCATTGAAAGAATCGGTGCTGTTGCCTATCTTCTTCGCCTTCCTAAAGAGCTCAGCAACGTACATAACACATTTCATGTGTCGAATTTGAAGAAGTTTATTCATGATCCCTCACTCATTGTTCCTGCTGAGGAAATTATTATCGATGACAAACTTCATTTCACTGAGGAACCAATCGAAATCTTCGACTGGAAAGAGAAAAAGCTAAGAAGAAGCAAGATCAGAATCGATAAGGTAAGATGGAACTCCAAAAGAGGTCCTGAATTCACGAGGGAACGTGAGGACCAAATGCGAAGTAAATATCCTCATCTTTTTCTCGTTGTCTCTCTGTTCGTTCTTCGTCTTAAATTTCGGGACGAAATTTCTTCAACCAGGGGAGAATGTGTCAAGTCGATATTTCCGGTATGTAATCTTATTTCATTTCCAGAAAGTTTCTATATTTAGACATTTCTATTTTTGGCATCCAAACACACAACAAAACATCTATTTTTACACCGTACATTAGTGTTTGACTATTATAAACACAACATATTATTTTCTTATGGTGACACACTTGAGCTTAAAACATTCTAAAAATAGTAACTTTTTATCAGTTACACAATAAACGTACTTAATTACTTTAAACGTGACTCGATTGAACTAATCTAAACCCGACACATTGAGCCATAGACCGACCACTAAGTGGCCGGCCTAGACCCCCCACTCGAACCCTTACTCGGCCGAACACCCCTTGGGGTGTGAGGTTGAATTGTTTTTGATCTTATCTTGTTCCTTGAGACTTATCCATCTACAATTTGAAGGAGTCCAAGTTCTACTCAAACTCTAGTTTGAAACCCTAATCTAGCCACTATATATATCCCTCATTGGCAAACCCTAAACTCTTTGATCTCCCCCTCTCCTTCTCTCGGCCGAAACAACCACACCACCATCTTCATTCGGTTTTTGATCCCAAGCAAGCAACCCTATTCGTTTCCTTGCTCGTTCGGTTGTAGCAAGGTATTATTCGATTCCTTTTTTTTGTTTATCTATTTGTTTCGGTCCCTAGTTCGAACCCGATGAAGGGTTTCATAACACTGATTGACCACTTGGGTCAACCTCCTAGTATACTTGGTTCGACCATACTGACAAGAACATGACTCTTGTCGGTTAAACCAACTAGCTAGTTTAATCCCTAAAGCGGAACTGAGATTAAACTTAATCCTTAAACCCTAAAGGATTGGGATGTTGGAAATCTAGACTAGATTAACAAGAAAGAAACCTTGTACGAAAAACCAGGACACACACATTGCTTGTGTGTGTCCGTCGACCATCAACCAAAGAACCCTAGGGTTCTTTGGCCGAATTCGAACAGAGGGGAAAAGGGTTTCCCAAAACATACCTTAATATTTGCTTAAGAAAGTCCACTGATGATGAACAAACCGAGCGACCTTCTAGTTGATCCTTGCAATGAACTTGTTCTTGAAAACTTGAAGAACACGAAGAACGAACGAAGAACGAAGAACACAAGACTTGAAGAACACAAGACTTGTGTTCTTCCCTAGGTTCGGCCGAAATCAAGGAGAGGGAGGAGGGATGATTTCTTGTAGAATGAGCAACAAACAAGGGAACCCAAGCCTTCTATTTATAATAGAAAGACTTTCACTTAGGGCCCTTCTAGTTTAATTAAGATTAATCTCTTAATTAAACTTATCTTTTACACATTAAACTATTGTAGTTTAACTAGTTATTATTGTCTCACTTAATTATTAAATGTCTAGTATTACACACTTATATATTTCGTGTATATTACATATACGAAATATATACTTTGTATTAATACTTTTAATAACTAATTATATAATAACCTTTATATAATTCAGACAATAATATTATCCAGCACCATATGATTTAATTGCTTTAAATCATATTATGGATAATCTATAATTAATACATTGTAAATTTACTCAACTAGTAAATGTACAAATACTTGTATTAATTAGTTAGATAAACTAATCTAGTAATAAGTTGAACTTAACTTAATACTTAACTTGATTCATAAATGACTATTATGAATCATTCCTCTTCCAAGTGTCATTACATATCTTACTCGTATTACATGCACTCACCGGTGTGACCCTTAAGTGTTTCGTAGGCATGGATGTATCATCATAGGTTGACTAACTGAGCACATAAATCCATCAGACTCCCACTTGTGCAAGTTCGTAACCTTAGTTTGATGATACGAGCTACAGTGCTCCTCTAGATAGGTACGTAGGTAACCATCCCCATATAAACAGCTTTGTAACCCAGGTATAGTTTTTGAGAAACTCTTTAAATAGCGTTTCCTAGTAAAGAACACTTCATCTTTACTTCTTGGGTAACGTATTAGGTTCATCCCTTGCAGCACGATATTTATGATAGCGAATATGAGCATGGTAGAAATTATCAACTCATGTATTCGAAATCATTACTTGACTACTTGATTTAAACTGTTGTGACAAACGACAAAGAACGAATCAGTTCTCTTTTTGGGCATGGCCATGCACTTGTCAGTTTTCATCATGTCAAGGGACCCATAAATATCTCTTCTAAATAGGAGGTGCAATTACCATCTTGTTATATTTCGATTCATAATACAACTTCCTTTGTACCCAGTAAAGCCTCGTATGACAACCATTTTTCAGGCTTGTCTAAGACGAACCAAAGTACATTAGTCATTGTATCCTAAACCAAATCCTTAGGCTTAAGGACAATCCTAGTGAATAATACTTTTGAACTTTTCAACCACGAAGTATTATCACGGTGGTCAATCCAATATTCGTTGAGCTCCAACAGAATATCACCGATATTTGGTTTTCACAAGAACTTGTGTAGCTATCTTCGAAAAACTTCGAATCTACCACCAAATACCATGATGACGTTAACGTCCCATCAAGGTTCCCACCAAGACGAGTAGTCACGGATTTATATCTTTTTGAATAAAGAGACTTTTATTCATGGATATTGTAAAACATACAAAGTCTGAATAACAATGATACTAACTCATGTATTATTCCTCACTTGACATAGATACCGAATTACTACTGGATCATTACTTATTCTTTGCGTTTGTGTTGATTTCTCAATGACTCTTAATTGTAACTTTTATCACTAATTAAAATTTAGTCATTTCTAATAAACTAAAGACATAAGACGAGTATTTTAAAAAATACTATTACTTTTGTCTTTGCTAGATATTGTTCATGCAACATTAGAACATATTCTAGTCTTGCCTTTTTATATGATTTGTTAAACATAGGAGGATTGGAAAATAGCTCCTTAGTTTCTTGAATCTATAAAATTTGCCTTGTAACTAAATCTCTTTTAGCTACTTGATTTGTAGATACCTTTACTAGTTAAAGAAATTTCCTTAAATGATTAACTTATTCACTCGAGTGTGAACATCCTATTAGATTTGCAATAATTAATCACAAGACTTGTGACCACGCTATTAGGCTTGCAATAATCTAATCAATGATCATTTATTTCTCTTAACTCTTTGGCTAACGACTTGGTAATATCTTGTTGTTAATGTCTCACTAACTTACTAAACTCATTAATGCCTTTAATGAATTATGTTAGTCATAGCTCCCACTAAATTTTATGGAACTTAGGCATCAATTAAACTATCATTTTGACCAAGTCAAGACTTTGACCCTTTTATCAATAACTTGTAGTTTAATCTTTTAAGAATTCTATCAATAATTAAGATCATCATTTGGATTTGCGAATATCCAATAATTCCTGTTTAGGGAATTATGACTTTTATTGATTACTCTATCTAACAAGTATGAAACACTTGAGATGATACTTTTAATTCTTAAATACTTTAGTATTCTTTTAAGAACTTTATTTAATGCCAAAGTCATTCCTTGGACTTTATAAGATATCCATTATTCCTATTAGGGATTATGACTTGATTAAACATTGTATTAATTACAAGTATGAAACACTTGCGTTTAATACCTTTAGTTCTTAAACACTTTAATATAGTTTGACCCTTTTAAGAGTTTATTTAATCTCTAAGTCATTTCTTGGATTTTGCGAATATCCAACATTCCTTGTTAGGGAAGTATGACCTTTTTAAATCTTTTATCACAAGTATGAAACACTTGTAATAATACTCTCTAAAGTCCACCTTGATTATATCCAATATAATCATACTATATTAATTAATACTAATATTTAAAACGTACTATCATAAGTAATTTATTACTTAAGATATTTTAACTAGGTTCAATAATTTTGAACCTTATGCTTCCATAAAACCTCTTAAATACTTTAGAAAAACTTCTAATTTCTAATATCTAAGTATTTGAGCTATTAAGACATTATTTATCATACAACAATCAAAAAAATATAAAACATGAGATACTAAGTAAATCAAAAACTTTGACTTACAATCTAGTCATAAACCTTGACTAGTGTAATTGTCACACATGCACACATAACACAATATAATTCAACCATGGATTCTTATTAAAACCAAAGAAAAACTTGTTTTAGCATAAAATAAAAATTATCCAACAAAAAATGAAATTGTTTAACTGAATCCATAAAATACTGATTATAAAATCTTGGTGCTCGTGGGATCATCACCATCTCATGCCAGTCATCATCACTTTCCATCTCCTCCTGCAATACACGATTGCAAAAGTTAGATTACTCGTAATGTACTTTACAAGTATCTAAAAAGTGATTAAGAAGTGTGGTCGTGTTACTGAGGAACTAGCAATTCCTCCACCACTTGTACCCTTTTGACAATTTCTTTTCCAGTGCCCAGCCTCGCCACATTTGAAGCACCGATTCTCGGTCCTCGCTGTGTTAGGCTTCACCTTCTTGACCTTTTGTTTGACACCCTTACCAATTGGCACTCCTTGGTTAGGATTGGTTTTCCCATTTCCTTTACTACCATGCCCTTTTCTCTTCTTCCCACCGCCACTGCCATTACCGATCATCAGAACATCCTTAGACTTGGTTCCTAAACTCAATTCAGCTGTCTTGAGCATGGAATGTAACTCAGTAATGGATTTCTCCATATTATGCATATTGTAGTTGACTACAAAAGGCTTGTAGTCATCAGACAATGAACTGAGTATAGTGTCCGTAACCCAAACGAATGAACCCGTGAACCATTATAGCCACAAGCCATGACCAATAAGCTATAAGTATCCATTATAAACCGTAACTGGTGTCCATTACCCATACGAATGGCTCGTGAACCATTATAACCACTAGTTATGTCCAATAACATATAAGTATCCATTTTAAACCGTAATTGGTGTCCATAACCCATACGAATGGCTCGTGAACCATTATAACCACTAGCTATGACCAAAAACCTATAAGTATCCATCTTAAACCGTAATTGGTGTCCATACGCCATACGAATGGCCCGTGAACCGTTATAACCACTAGCTATAACCAATAACCTATAAGTATCCATTATAAACCGTAATTATTGTCCATAACCCATACGAATGGCTCGTAAACCATTATAAACACTTGTTATGAGCAATAACGTATAAGTATCCATTTTAAACCGTAATAGGTGTCCGTAACCCAAACGAATGACCCGTGAACCATTATAGCCACAAGCCATGACGTATAACCCATAAGTATCCATTATAAACCGTCATTGGTGTCCATTACCAATACGAATGGCGGGTGAACCATTATAACCACTAGTTAGGTCCAATAACCTATAAGTATCCATTTTAAACCGTAATTGGTGTCCATAACCCATACGAATGGCCCGTGAACCATTATAACCACCAGCTCTGACTAATAACCTATAAGTATCCATTATAAACCGTTATTGGTGCCATGACCCGTACGAATGGCCCGTGAACCATTATAACCACGAGCTTTGAACAATAACCTATAAGTATCCATTATATACCGTAATTAGTGTCCATAACCCACACGAATGTCTCGTGAACCATTATAACCACTTGTTATGACCAATAACGTATAAGAATCCATTTTAAACCGTATTAGGTGTCCGTAACCCAAACGAATGACCCGTGAACCATTATAGCCACAAGCCATGACCAATAACCTATAAGTATCCATTATAAACCGTAACTGGTGTCCATTACCCATACGAATGGCCCGTGAACCATTATAACCACAAGTTATGCCCAATAACCTATAAGTATCCATTTTAAACCGTAATTGGTGACCATAAGCCATACGAATGGCCCGTGAACCATTATAACCACTAGCTATGACCAATAACCTATAAGTATCCATTTTAAACCGTAATTGGTGTCCATAACCCATACGAATGGCTCGTGAACCATTATAACCACTAGCTATGACCAAAACCCTATAAGTATCCATCTTAAACCGTAATTGGTGTCCATACGCCATACGAATGGCCCGTGAACCATTATAACCACTAGCTATGACCAATAACCTACAAGTATCCATTATAAACCGTAATTGGTGCCATGACCCATACGAATGGCCCGTGAACCATTATAACCACGAGCTTTGACCAATAACCTATAAGTATCCATTATAAACCGTAATTAGTGTCCAAAACCCATACGAATGGCTCGTGAAGCATTATAACCACTTGTTATGACCAATAACCTATAAGTATCCATTTTAAACCGTAAAAAGTGTCCGTAACCCAAACGAATGACCCGTGACCCATTATAGCGACAAGCCATGACGTATAACCTATAAGTATCCAATATATACCGTCATTGGTGTCCATTACCAATACGAATGGCGCGTGAAGCATTAAAACCACTGGTTAGGTCCAATAACCTATAAGTATCCATTTTAAACCGTAATTGGTGTCATAACCCATACAAATGGCCCGTGAACCATTATAACCACTTGTTATGACCAATATCGTATAAGTAACCATTTTAAACCGTAATAGGTGTCCGTAAACGAATGACCCGTGAACCATTATAGCCAAAAGCCATGACGTATAACCTATAAGTATCCATTATAAATCGGCATTGGTGTCCATTACCAATACGAATGGCGGGTGAACCATTATAACCACTAGTTAGGTCCAATAACCTATAAGTATCCATTTTAAACCGTAGTTGGTGTCCATTACCCATACGAATGGCCCGAGAACCATTATAACCACCAGCTCAAACCAATAACCTATAAGTATCCATTATAAACCGAAATTGGTGCCATGACCCGTACGAATGGCCCGTGAACCATTATAACCACGAGCTTTGAACAATAAACTATAAGTATCCATTATATACCGTAATTAGTGTTCATAACCCATACGAATGTCTCGTGAACCATTATAACCACTTGTTATGACCAATAACGTATAAGTATCCATTTTAAACCGTATTAGGTGTCCGTAACCCAAACGAATGACCCGTGAACCATTATAGCCACAAGCCATGACCAATAAGCTATAAGTATCCATTATAAACCGTAACTGGTGTCCATTACCCATACGAATGGCTCGTGAACCATTATAACCACTAGTTATGTCCAATAACCTATAAGTATCCATTTTAAACCGTAATTGGTGACCATAAGCCATACGAATGGCCCGTGAACCATTATAACCACTAGCTATGACCAATAACCTATAAGTATCCATTTTAAACCGTAATTGGTGTCCATAACCCATACGAATGGCTCGTGAACCATTATAACCACTAGCTATGACCAAAACCCTATAAGTATCCATCTTAAACCGTAATTGGTGTCCATACGCCATACGAATGGCCCGTGAACCATTATAACTACTAACCTATAAGAATCCATTATAAACCGTAATTGGTGCCATGACCCATACGAATGGCCCGTGAACCATTATAACCACGAGCTTTGACCAATAACCTATAAGTATCCATTATAAACCGTAATTAGTGTCCAAAACCCATACGAATGGCTCGTGAACCATTATAACCACTGGTTATGACCAATAACCTATAAGTATCCATTTTAAACCGTAAAAAGTGTCCGTAACCCAAACGAATGACCCGTGACCCATTATAGCGACAAGCCATGACGTATAACCTATAAGTATCCAATATATACCGTCATTGGTGTCCATTACCGATGCGAATGGCGTGTGAACCATTAAAACCACTTGTTAGGTCCAATAAACTATAAGTATCCATTTTAAACCGTAATTGGTGTCCATAACCCATACAAATGGCCCGTGAACCATTATAACCACTTGTTATGACCAATAACGTATAAGTATCCATTTTAAACCGTAATAGGTGTCCGTAACCCAAACGAATGACCCGTGAACCATTATAGCCAAAAGCCATGACGTATAACCTATAAGTATCCATTATAAACCGGCATTGGTGTCCATTACCAATACGAATGGCGAGTGAACCATTATAACCACTAGTTAGGTCCAATAACCTATAAGTATCCATTTTAAACCGTAATTGGTGTCCATAACCCATACGAATGGCCCGTGAACCATTATAACCACCAACTCAAACCAATAACCTATAAGTATCCATTATAAACCGTAATTGGTGCCATGACCCGTACGAATGGCCCGTGAACCATTATAACCACGAGCTTTGAACAATAACCTATAAGTATCCATTATATACCGTAATTAGTGTCCATAACCCATACGAATGTCTCGTGAACCATTATAACCACTTGTTATGACCAATAACGTATAAGTATCCATTTTTAACCGTATTAGGTGTCCGTAACCCAGACGAATGACCCGTGAACCATTATAGCCACAAGCCATGACCAATAAGCTATAAGTATCCATTATAAACCGTAACTGGTGTCCATTACCCATACGAATGGCTCGTGAACCATTATAACCACTAGTTATGTCCAATAACCTATAAGTATCCATTTTAAACCGTAATTGGTGTCCATATCCCATACGAATGGCTCGTGAACCATTATAACCCTAGCTATGACCAATAACCTATAAGTATCCATCTTAAACCGTAATTGGTGTCCATACGCCATACGAATGGCCCGTGAACCATTATAACCACTAGCTATGACCGATAACCTATAAGTATCCATTATAAACCGTAATTGGTGCCATGACCCATACGAATGGCCCGTGAACCATTATAACCACGAGCTTTGACCAATAACCTATAAGTATCCATTATAAACCGTAATTAGTGTCCAAAACCCATACGAATGGCTCGTGAACCATTATAACCACTGGTTATGACCAATAACCTATAAGTATCCATTTTAAACCGTAATAAGTGTCCGTAACCCAAATGAATGATCCGTGACCCATTATAGCCACAAGCCATGACGTATAACCTGTAAGTATCCAATATATACCGTCATTGGTGTCCATTACCAATACGTATGGCGCGTGAACCATTAAAACCACTGGTTAGGTCCAATAACCTATAAGTATCCATTTTAAACCGTAATTGGTGTCCATAACCCAAACAAATGGCCCGTGAACCATTATAACCACTTCTTATGACCAACAACCTATAAGTATCCATTTTAAACCGTAATAGGTGTCCGTAACCCAAACGAATGACCCGTGAACCATTATAGCCACAAGCCAAGACCAATAACCTATAAGTATCCATTATACACCGTAATTGGTTTCCATGAACCATACAAATGGCCCCTGAACCATTATAACCACTAGCTATGACCAATAACCTATAAGTATCCATTTTAAACCGTAATTGGTGTCTATAAGCCATACGAATGGCCCGTGAACCATTATAACCACTAGCTATGACCAATAACCTGTAAGTATCCAATATAAACATAATTGGTGTCCATAACCCATACGAATGGCCCGTGAACCATTATAACCACCAGCTTTGACCAATAACTTATAAGTATCCATTATAAACTGTAATTAGTGTCCATAACCCATACGAATTCCCTTGTACCATTATAACCACTTGTTATGACCAATAACCAATAAGTATCCATTTTAAATCGTAATAGGTGTCCATAACCAAAACGAATGACCCGTGAACCATTATAGCCACAAGCCATGACCAATAACCTATAAGTATCAGTTATAAACCGTTATTGGTGTCCATTACCCATATGAATGGCCCGTGAACCATTATAACCACTAGTTATGTCCAATAACTTATAAGTATCCATTATAAACTGTAATTAGTGTCCATAACCCATACGAATTTCCGTGTACCATTATAACCACTTGTTATGACCAATAACCAATAAGTATCCATTTTAAATCGTAATAGGTGTCCATAACCAAAACGAATGGCCCGTGAACCATTATAACCACTAGCTATGACCAATAACCTATAAGTATCCATCTTAAACCGTAATTGGTTTCCATAAGCCATACGAATGGCCCGTGAACCATTATAACCACTAGCTATGACCAATAACCTATAAGTATCCATTATAAACCGTAATTGGTGCCATGACCCATACGAATGGCCCGTGAACCATTATAACCACGAGCTTTGACCAATAACCTATAAGTATCCATTATAAACCGTAACTAGTGTCCAAAACCCATACGAATGGCTCGTGAACCATTATAACCACTTGTTATGACCAATAACCTATAAGTATCCATTTTAAACCGTAATAAGTGTCCGTAAGCCAAACGAATGACCCGTGACCCATTATAGCCACAAGCCATGACGTATAACCTATAAGTATCCAATATATACCGTCATTGGTGTCCATTACCAATACGAATGGCGCGTGAACCATTAAAACCACTGGTTAGGTCCAATAACCTATAAGTATCCATTTTAAACCGTAATTGGTGTCCATAACCCATACGAATGGCCCGTGAACCATTATAACCACCAGCTTTGACCACTAACTTATAAGTATCCATTATAAACTGTAATTAGTGTCCATAACCCATGCGAATTCCCGTGAACCATTATCACCACTTGTTATGACCAATAACCTATAAGTATCCATTTTAAATCGTAATAGGTGTCCATAACCCAAACGAATGACCCGTAAACCATTATAGCCACAAGCCATGACCAATAACCTATAAGTATCAGTTATAAATCGTTACTGGTGTCCATTACCCATACGAATGGCCCGTGAACAATTATAACCACTAGTTATGTCCAATAACCCATAAGTATCCATTTTAAACCATAATTGGTGACCATAAGCCATACGAATGGCCCGTGAACCATTATAACCACTAGCTATGACCAATAACCTATAAGTATCCATCTTAAACCGTAATTGGTGTCCATAAGCCATACGAATGGCCCGTGAACCATTATAACCACTAGCTATGACCAATAACCTATAAGTATCCATTATAAACCGTAATTGGTGCCATGACCTATACGAATGGCCCGTGAACCGTTACGAATGGCCTGTGAACCATTTTAACCACTAGCTATGTCCAATAACCTATAAGTAACCATTTTAAACCGTAACTGGTGTCCATAACCCATACGAATGGCCCGTGAACCATTATAACCACTAGATATAACAAATAACCCATAAGTTACCATTTTAAATCGTAATAGGTGTCCATAACCCATACAAATGGCCCGTGAACCTTAATAACCACTATTTATGACCAATATCAAATAACTATCCATTATAAACCGTACTTAGTGTCCATAACCCATACGAATGGCCCATGAACCATTTTAACCACTAGCTATGACTAATAATGTCACACCCCACCAAAATGGTTTTCGGAAATAGTTTGCGGAAGAACGGGCGTGCGACTAACATTAGTAACACAACACATCAATAATAGTAAAGCAACGTATTAGTAGAAAATTCTCAAAATTGTTTACAAAATGTAATAGTTGAAGTTAAAAAAAAATTCAACCAAATAAAAAAAGTTCAAAATAAACTAGTGTCTAAATATTTAGACTTATTCCCTTGAAATGCATGATGACTCACAACCTATGCGATGCTCAATAATTTGCTTGATATTCATTACCTGAGAAAACATATTAGAAAAAGTGTCAACACAAAGGTTGGTGAGTTCATAGGTTTATAACTTTATAAATCTTTGATTTAATCCAAAATGTTTACAGTACAACTCGTGTACTAAAATAATATTTCAATTCTTTTGTTTTAAATGTAGTGTCACATATTAGTCTCATAGTGTGTACATTGCCTTATGGCATGTGTTAACCAAACTAATGGCAAGTGTTCACCAACTTATGGCAAGTATTCACCAATCTCATGGCAAGTGTTCTCCAAACTCATGGCAAGTGTTCACCCTCATGGCAAGTATTCACCAATCTCATGGCAAGTATTCATCAGGATTAAGTGTACTAAAATACTAATCAAAAATGTTTTTATAAGGTCACTTGTTGCTAAATACACATAAATGTGTAAGATGTATTTACAAAATAGTTAATATGTTTCTCACCCCAAAAATAGTTAAAACGTAATAAAAAGAAGGGCCATGAACTCACCTGATGCGAAGCTTTCCAAAAATACAATTTAGCAAATTGTAGTTTCCAACCAAATGATCCTAGCGTCCTAAACGCATTATGATAAACAAATAAGTGACGGCCTCAAAGACACGCCTAAACTACTGATGCAAAGTTGATTCTCTCGACGTGAACTTATACTTGAGCGATATGTTGGTGACTCAATTGGGTTGGTCTCGTATTATAAATACTTTTTTTTTTTTTCAGTTTTAACAAGTTTTCAAAAATAGATATACTTTGACCGAAAATACACGAATCGTGATACGGTATATAATTATTTAAATAAAATAAGCTTAAATAATTATAAATAATTAATTAATAGATAATTAAATAATTCTTGAAACTACTTATATTTTAAATAAATATTAAGTAATATATAATAAGTATGAATCAACTCTAAACTATGCATATCTGTCAAATATGATGCATAACAAAAACGTTACGCAAAAAGATTTTAATAATTTTGATTTCTTTTCTTTTGTTTTTAATAAATTAGAGGCCTTGGGCGCAACACCCAAAACAGAAAAGAAATCACGCCGGTATCTTACTCTGTCACACACACTTGAGCACAACACTTACTCACGGCTTCACCGGTCATCGTATTCATCGGACCATCGTACGTGATGGGATCTACACCTGGGTACACACACACAGAGACAAATGACAACCGAACATTAACACTCACTTGGGTGTGTGTCGCCGGAGAAATCAGACACGAGGAAACCATGCATCATATTCAACTAATGATTACGAGGGGTCGACGAGGGGGTCTCGGTTTAAACAGAACATATCACACACCAAGGATTATACGTATAAAACCCATAACACTCACCCATTTAATAAATCACAAGTGGGTTTTTCGTCAGCAAAGACTCACCGGACAAACGGGTTTTACCGGAAAAAGGAGTAGGAAAGAAAATCCCGATACACACACCAAAACTCGTTTATCAAACTCCTACAACAACATAACTTCATAACCCAACCCACCCGCACATGCATGCAATAAAAAAATATATGAGAAAGGTTAAAGCTTATACCAAAAGAGAGACAAGCCGAGAGAGGTCTGGTTGTCGGGATGCGGTTGCCGGACTTCTGGTTCGCCGGAGCACGTTGCCTGGTCTTGTGGTCGGGAAGGGAAAGGATGGTGGAGGGTTTTCTTCTTCTGGTTTCGAATGTGAGAGGGGCGAGAGAGGGATGGAGATGAGGTAGGTAAAGAGGGATTAGGTTTTTGTTTTAGCCTTTAGGTGTGTTGGGATTTAATTGGTCAAGAATTGTTATAATAATAAACAAACATTTGTATGTGTACGTAAATGATGGGAGAGTTCGGTACTTGGGGAAAAGATATGTTTAGGTTTGATTTTAAATTCAAAGGCATGGATAACATGGTGCATTCATGCAGTTACTCGAGACATGCACAAGACTTTGAAGCATTTCTTTTTCTTTTATTTTCTTAATTTATTTATCTCTTTATTAGATATAAATTTTGTATCTTTAATTTAATATAATTTGTACCACTTTTCATATTAATCACTTTAATTTAATTAAGACTTTATTACAATATATAAAGTTTATTGTTTTGGTTTTAGTTTGGTCACCAACTCGCTAAATTACAGTTTACCACTGTAATAAATTGTATTCTTTGCTAGACTTATACGATAAAAAGTGTACTTTTATTAATGCCACAGAAAATGCAAATTAAGTGATCCAAATAGACGTTGAGTTAAACACCCAATCACGAGGGTTGTCACATTCTCCCCTTGTTAAAGAAATTTCATCCCGAAATTTAAGACGACGCACTACTAGGCTGGAGGTCGGGAAAGAAGCGTGCATACATGCATTTCATTAGGTTCCTTATTGACGACATGAGTTTGAAAAACTTGGTAAACCTTTCTGTATGTATTCATGATTTTCATACAACTAATGTTTTTAAGAGTACTAGTTATATAAGATAAACATACCGATTTCTGCATCAGGATTTTGACAGTTTTATCGAGCTTCGATAACTAATGCTTCATTGTTGTTGTTGTTGTTGTTGTTATGATTCTTCCACTCAGGGAAATTTCTTATGTAGTGACCTGAAGCTCCACATTTAAAACATCCTCTATCAGTTGAAAGGGTCACTTGACATGTCTGAGCCTGTGTCCATACTTTTTGCACCTGTTGCACTGTAGGCATCTGCCTAGGTGATGAAGTTTACATTCGTTACACTTTGGAAGATCTCCAAGGTAGGGTTTGAATCCTGGGTTGGCTGGGTTAGTCGCCGTGTAGGCACGAATTGATTTCTGGTGTTTCGTGTCGGGTTCGTTCTGATGGAAGTCTTGATTATCTTCACAACTTTGTTTACCATTATTGTTGGATTGGCCATCATTTTTGTCTCCTTCAATCGTCACTGCTTTTCCAACAACTGTATTCTTCTTCGTTAGTTGGCCCATTCTAATTGCATTGTCGGTCAAACTATTAGCTAAATGGATTGTGTCTTTCATGGTAGTTGGTTTAGATGCAGTGACCATTCCTCGGATTTGGGGTGCCAATCCCCATATATACTTCTCGATCTTCTTAGTTTCAGGGGTTACGAGATGAGGAACGAGTCGGGCTAGTTCACTAAATCGGGTGGTGTAATTGGCAATATCGGAACCTTCCATCGACAGGTTCCATAACTCATTTTCCAATTTTTGTAGTTCATTACTGGAACAATACTCTTCCATTAATAAAGTTTTCAGTTCCTGCCATGACATTTGGTAGGCATCATTCCTGCCACGTGCTTGAAGATGAGAATTCCACCAGGTTAGGGCTTCGTGAGTGAGGGTACAAGTGGCATATTTTACTTTTCAATCTTCTCGACATGCACTGATGTCAAGTACCACTTCCATTCGTTCGATCCAACGAATGATACCGATGGCACCTTCAATACCACTAAATTTCATCGGGTCACATCCCAGAAAGGTTTTATACGAACATCCTCTTTCTTCGTTCCCTGCTATGCTGCCACCATTTTGGTTATTGTTTCCACCGCTTCCTCCAGCTTGGTTTTGTAGCGCAACAGCTACTTGTTCAGAGACGAGGGCAGAGATTTGGGCTGCAGTAAGAGGGGCTTCTACTCGGTTGTTGTTTTGTTGACGAGCTCTTCGAGGGGCCATGCTTGATTTCTAGAATACACAATAGAAGTATGTAAGATAATAGACTATGGTTTGTATTCGACTGTTTTATTCAACGGTTCCTTTTAATAATCCATGACTTTGATAATTCCACATTGTATTATGTAATTATAAACACGGTGGCCAGGTGTTTTTATAATATCATAATAAAATATGTCCTCATCATTACCACTTCATATTCTTCATTCATGAATATGTGTTTTCCTCTGTACTTTATTTATACGCGGAATTTCGGGAATTATACTATCTTAAGGGTTGAGGTGGAGATACTCTGGAAAGGAACAATATCAAAGAGGGGTATGTACGTGTATATAGTGTGTGAGATGAATATATAGTGTGCGATTAAAATGTGTGGTGCACGTGTAGAGATGTTTCTGATTCGCTGTCAATTCATGATGTGTCGCAATTCTCGTTGTCTAGTCGAGTGGGGTATCCAAAATATTCATAGCTAGTAGACATCGAATAAGAATTCTCAAATTCAGATTTTCATGTAAGGGATTAGTGAAGTGTAGATAACGTATCCAAATTTAAGTGTAATGTATGTGGAGTAAGTGTGCAGTGAAGTGTACGCAATCTATCTATTGTAAGTGCAAGGCATTGTAACAACAGGTGATGTAAGACTAAAGTGGGCAATGTAGTGTGTTGAGTATACAATATACTATAATAGGTCTCACGTGTATGCTAAGGTCTAATAGCAATAATATGTTCTACCTAAAGCAAGTATAAGGCAAGTCAAACTTTAATATGTTTAAGGGGAAATATGCTATGCGACTCTACATGAAATGAAATTTTTATGTGTGATGCAACTCTACATGGAGTGAAAACGTTTTGACCCAAAATCTTTTTCGGTTATAGATTAGACTCTCGCTAATTCACTATAACCAATGGCTCTGATACCAATCTGTCACACCCCGCCAAAATGGTTTTCGGAAATAGTTTGTGGAAGAACGGGCGTGCGACTAACATTAGTAACACAACACATCAATAATAGTAAAGCAACGTATTAATAGAAAATTCTCAAAATTGTTTACAAAATGTAATAGTTGAAGTTAAAAAAAAAATTCAACCAAATAAAAAAAGTTCAAAATAAACTAGTGTCTAAATATTTAGACTTATTCCCTTGAAATGCATGATGACTCACAACCTATGCGATGCTCAATAATTTGCTTAATATTCATTACCTGAGAAAACATATTAGAAAAAGTGTCATGTAACATCCCAAAAATTAGGGGAAATTTAAAAATTTTTAATAAAATAAAAATAACATTTTCCCAAAAGTACATGTAAACAAACGGTCTCATATCATTAAAATAAAAATAAACCGTCTCATGGTTTTTAAATGCGGAATAAATAAAATAATTGTTTTAAAAACATTTGACTCAAAATAAAAGAATTGTTTTAAAAACATTTGACTCAAAATAAACGTTTGAATCCAATTCCATAAAAGCTCATCGAGTAACAGCTCATCCAATGCACTTGCTCTAGTACCTGCAAAATAGGGGGGGGGGGGGTGTTTGGGGTCAGCCACCGCTGAGTGAATAATATCAAAACAAAAAAATAAATACAAACAATTCAAGTCACATAAGTGAACCCTAGAGACTCTACTCAATTCTCAATTACTCAAATTTATTTCTCAGATTTTATTACTCAGATTTTAATTTATATAGCGCGCTAGTGTGACTTGGGCCGAGAGATCAACCTCGACCTGCCTCACACCATATCAAGGCTCAACACCTGTACTCTTCGGTGTTGAGTCAACATGTCTTGCACCAGTACTCTTCGGCGCCAAGACAAACATCTGACACCAGTGCTCTTCGGTGTCAAGTCAAGTATATTATGTTTAATGTTTTAACTCAAAACTCAGATCACAGATAACTCAGATAAATCGCACAATCAATACTCAAGCTCAATCAACAAAAAAAATTCATAACATATAGCACATAATCATGAATCGAATGTAAGTACGAGTTTATAGTGAGATTACGCACCTCGAATAAACGTAAGCTCCTAGAAGTCCTTGGCACGCACAAAGGTCATAATTCAGCTCCTAAAGGATCCTACAATGCATAACAAGACTCGGATTAAATCTCGGCTCAAGGTTATTCCCAACAGGATTTGGCAGCACTCAGCACTCTTACGGAAACGGTCATACCTCCCAAACCGTTCATTAGATTTGTCCCAAATGTTTACCACTGAAACTAGACTCAGAATACTACAAAACACTCTCAAGTGGCTTCTGCCCAAAAACGAACTCTAAGGGCCTCAAAACAGGCTCACAAAACAGCATAGCTGCACAGGTAGAAATTCTGACAGCAGTGTATTAAAATGGTCATAACTTTTAAATAGTACCTCATTTCGGCGAGCCGTCTGTGGAAACGGAAAGAGGACTCAGAAAACTAGAGTCCAGAGCGGGCCAAAAATCCAGAAACGTATTTTAAGTGTGACAAAAACGACCCGAACTTGAGCAACAGAATCTGCTCAAAATTCAGCGTGTAGCTTAAAACCCATTTTGAATCCCGACATCAACCCGTTTATTCCCGAGGCACCCGACAGCCCCGAAAGTAATTTTTAATTACAGAAACATTTCCCGTTAATTTAGTCTTTTATTTTAAAATCTACCCGGCTTAGGAAACCAAGAACCTCGAGGTTCGGTTTCCGGGTTTTTTGGTTGATTAAAAATGTCTAGGTTAAAACGATAATGGTTCTACCCAAACCAAACCGACCCTCATGGAAATTTAGTGACTATACTTGAATCACCCTCATGACCTAAATAAAAACAATGACTTGATTTTTTTTTTTTTAGAAAAGTCTAAATCACAACAATCAAATGTCAATTAACCATTAACCCGAGTCTCAACAATTTGGTCTCAACACCGAGTACAATGTACGATACTCGCCATCAATCTGGCTCGGGAACAATCCCAAGTCTCACATACCTGCTACAACTTAGACGGAAACAAGATGCAAATAACTGAAAGAATTAAGGAATCAAAGACTACCGAAATAATAGCAGATTTATGCCGACTCTAAGATTCGATTCCGCGACGTGCTCGATCAATTGCTAAACCTCGAACTCAGTTTCTTCACCACCACTCATCGATCACCAACACTCTTGCCCGCACTTGAACTCAAGATCGAATCGAGCACACAATACCACCACCTCGTTCCACTTTATTGTTGCTCGATGTCAGCCATATAAAATGCAGGTATGACGAATAAGAAAGACACCAAAAGAAAACAGGCCTGGGTTGACGGTACTCGGGACTCGAAGGAATACAACCTGCATGAAGAACACCATTGAATAATGCAAGCACCTCACCGATAGATTATATCATACAAAGCCAGGAAATAAAATCCCCCACCTCCACCATTTATACCATCACGGGACCTGCTTCTCATGCTAAATAATCCATCTGCTTCATTGGGGGTTTTTACCATCACGTCACAATCAAGAAACGAAACTCAATAGGAGATGCTTTCGGTGGTTGATTGCTCCCTGCCGAAAACCGGAAAAATGAAACGGAGTGTGGCGGTGGCTGTTGGGTTTTACCGGAATCAATAAAAAGAAACATATGAGTGGCGGTTGTTCCTTGGGAGTTTTACCGGAATTAAACAACAATCAATTGGAACAATTATCGGCCAAGCTTGCATCGGAGGTGACAAGTGAGGAAGGGCATCTCGGCTGCAACTTTTGAGAGTTTAGAGGATTAGGGCAACATTTCTGCTTAAGTATCAAGCTACACGGTTTAGAGGCTTTGGATTAATCATGGGCTTAAAACTGGGGCTCTCCTCTCCCTTTACACTAGTCGTACCCAAAGAAAAGAAAAAGGGACAAAAACATCCGGCCCTTAGCAGCCCAAACTCGGCTCCAAAAATGGAACTTCCATTCTTGTTTTGCTCCTTAAGTCGTGACTAGTATTCAAGTCTCGGCCTTGGCCTTTGGCCGGCCTCTTCCCGACATTAAACGCGGCGAGTTCTATACTCACTAAAGCTCAGGATATATAACGTTGCGCAATTAAACGTTCACCAATTAATATTAAACACACATAATAAATAACCCTCCAGTTATTTAAATAAAACGTCACATATTTAATTGCTCAGTTGAATACACATCAAGTGCATATAAAAATAATCTCCATTAGATATATAGCACATAATTTATTTAATAAACGTAATTAATTTAAAGACATGAAAATTTAAGGCGTTACAACTCAACTCCACTTGAAACAAACTTCGTCCCTGAAGTCATCGCTCGGATGAAGCTCAGGGTAGTGATCTCCCATCTCAGACTCATGCTCGGCAACGACACACGTCCTCAACGGGAAGATGATAACGTTAAGAACAAAAAGAAACTCTCCAAAGATAAAGAATAGAATGAAATTCTTCAAAAGTTAAGAATGGAATTAAAATCTTCACGGCGACCTACACGATCAAAATAAACTCCAACTCTTGCAACTGCTCGCACCATCTGCTGTCTCTAATGGCGCAAAATGATAAGGTTAAAAGAATAAAATCGAATTGCTCTCTAAGGATCTCAGTTTATCGATGAAAAGGATGCCGAAAATGATACAACTAACTCACGATACTCTTCTGAAGGTGTCTTCTTGTCCTCGCAGTCGGACACAATTGTTGCACCCAACGGTTAACGTTGCGTTGAATCTCCGATTCAACTCCACTTGGAGATTTTGTTACGGTTTGGTACGTGGCGACAGATGGTCTCGACGTGGTGCTCAGTCGTCCAACTCGTGCTCGCAATCATAATCGGCCCTCTCACGGCGATGAAAATAAGTTTTTATGGGGAAAAACATTCCCGCACAGTTCTAACAAGTTATTACTTTTACATTCTATGAACATATTAAATCTTATTATTGACAATCTCTACCAATAAGCAGTATCTCAAAGTCCTTTACTCTATAGGACATCAGTATGTTTTAAAGCATAATAAACAATTTAGCGGTTCACACCGCTATCGAACAACACACAACAAGTACATAATTCACATAAATGTACTTTATCACACATAAACCTCAGATAGTAGGCAACTCATGCCTCTTACTCAAATTGCATATACTCAAATGCACTCGCCTCAAATCTCCACAAATTGTTTTTAACTCAATGCGAGCTTAAATCATCAATGTAAACTCGAATCTCGTTTTAATGACTTTTCACCAGTCCACATAATGTATACATTTACTCGCTTTTATGATTCTTCACGTGATAAAATTTAGTTACCAGACTACTCGAATAGATAATATATTTAAAGCCACGTTATTAGTTCTCTTGTTAACTCGTATTTAATAATCCTTCGTTGACTCTTTTTAATATTGCTCATTCAACTCATTTTAATGATACTTATCAATTCTCTTAATAATTTTGTCATCTAACTCGTTAATTATTTTCTCGCTATGTTCTCATTTAAATTGTCTCTTGATTAATTTGACCAAAATTCCACTCATTAATCTCATTTATTTTTAAGTCTCGAGCGCCTCAATTTTATATTTTCACTTCACTTGGTTAATTAATTAATTTGATAATTACTTACCTCATTAATTCTCGTGTATTCCATTACTCAGTTAATCCTCATTCTCAATTAAAAGTTCCCTCATTACTTTATATTTTTAGTACTTCCTCGATTTAGAAACTCCTAGTATTTTAATAAAATTTTATAATTTGATCCATTTATATTTTTCTCGTGTGCTCATTTTAATACTATAATCGATTTAATAATTTCTCAATAAAGCATAATATTTGGTGACATTCAACTTAATTGTTTAACTTGATAATCCTCTTAGTTCAAATTTAATATTGGCTTACACTAAATTTTTTCTCATTTGTATTATTATTCATGGTTATTAATTTCTTACAATTTGATCATTACACCATAACATGAATTTAATTATTCTCAATTACTCTTATAAATTCTCCAATCATACGCATATAAATTACTCATCACCATAATTTGGCTCAACAATCTTCTCGACTAAATTTAATAATTACTCATAATAACGTTTTTTTTTCTCATTTAACTCAATGTGAATAGCTCATAATAAATTCTCATATTTTAATAACCTCTTATTATCTCATTATGTTCTCATAGGAATACTTTCTCGATTTAAATTTTCTAATTTAACTCAATGTGAATAGCTCATAATAAATTCTCATATTTTAATAACCTCTTATTATCTCATTATATTCTCATTGGAATACTTTTCGATTTAAAAGTTACTCTTATAAATTCTGTAGCCATTTATATGCACATATATGCTCATAACAATAACAATTATAGATAACACATAACAAAATTTTCTCTTGGTAATTCTCTTAATTTACTCCTGCTCAACTCCACTTGGAGAAAACTCGTCCCCGAGTTTGGAATTGGCACTCAAAATCTCATAGAACTCGTTACGAACACTCGATAGTTCGGTTTGTTGATTATCATTTTTAATTATATATTTGAAGGTTTCATTAAATTACCCGATAATCAAACTCTTATGCACAGGTCCCAACGTATACTCGTTACGCCCATCTCACACCCCTACTCATTAAATTTATGTCACATTATAAAATTTCATATCTCATATTAGGTGTTAGCTTTCGTATTAGCATTCTCATGGATTCCCGCATCTTTATTAGGTTTCCTCAATTATAATTCATTACCCTTTAATAGTGCCATGGTTATTTCTCGTTGGTAATTATTCATTTTATGACTCCTCATAAGTCAACTCATTACATGTTTTAGCATCATAACTCTTTATTTGGCGTTACACATTCACGATTATCTCTTGATCAAATCTGGGTATTAACCCTCATTTTGATTTACTCATAGCATATTTGATATTATCATTACCATATAACAGTTTTGTCGTTAAATTAAATTCTTGTTTAATTCGTATTGAATAAACCTCGTAAATTTTCTTTGTAAATTAACTCATTTGGGTTTCTCATCTCATTCAATTAATGATGTCTCAATGTTTACAACTTGTAAACAACTCTTATTCACTCTATTAGAATTTTGTCTCTTACTCAATTAATAGTTCTCAATAATCAAACATATTTATTCAACACAATATTTATTAGATCAAACATCTTGACTCAAATTAGTAGTTTCTTATAAATTTAAATATAATTTTCCACTTAATCCGTTTTAAATAAATGTTCATTCATCTCTTGATTTATTAATTTCTCATAATTCATAACTTCTCATTTAAAACGAATTAATTATTCTCAATTATGTTATTCGATTATTATTCTCTATTTTCAATTAAAATATTAATATATCTCTTATTACTCATTAATATTTTACTTGTTAATTTAAATTCAACGGTATCTCATTGTTTCATGTAATCTCATTTGTTTATTAATGAATTCCTTGATTAATAATATTTCCTATCTGAATTTAATAATCCCAAGTAAATAGATCTCTTCATTTAAATTCGTTTTGGATAATTTCTCATTGATCATTGATTTATTGATTTCTCATTAAATTTAACAATTTTTTTTAACATGAATTAATTCATTTTTAATCATTTACTTTTACTCAATCATTATTCACTATATCCAATCATTTAATTTACTTCCTCATTACTCAGATTAACAATTTATCATTAATGAATCTTACTCAATTTGGTTTAATAAACTTTCACTTGATTTGTTTGGATAACTCCTTATCAACTTAAATCAATAATCTCTTATTTCCTCATTTATTTTGCTCTAATGATTGTTCAATTGTTCTCGATGCATTAATAACTCAATTAAGTCATTTAACGAATTCAACCCAATTTGGTTTATTAGCCTCTTTCTTGACATGCTTTGATAACTCTTTATCAATTCGTGTTGGATGATTCTCTTATTCAATTGATTGCACTGTTTTCTCATAAATCTCTTTTAGTGATGCTCTGATACCAACTTGTAACATCCCAAAAATTAGGGGAAATTTAAAAAAAATTAATAAAATAAAAATAACATTTTCCCAAAAGTACAAGTAAACAAACGGTCTCATCTCATTAAAATAAAAATAAACCGTCTCATGGTTTTTAAATGCGGAATAAATAAAATAATTGTTTTAAAAACATTTGACTCAAAATAAAAGAATTGTTTTAAAAATATTTGACTCAAAATAAACGTTGGAATCCAAATCCATAAAAGCTCATCGAGTAACAGCTTATCCAATGCACTTGCTCTAATACCTGCAAAATGGGGGGGGGGGGGGAGTGTTTGGGGTCAGCCACCGCTGAGTGAATAATATCAAAACAAACAAATAAATACAAACAAATCAAGTCACATATGTGATCCCTAGAGACTCTACTCAATTCTCAATTACTCAAATTTATTTCTCAGATTTTATTACTCAGATTTTAATTTATATAGCGCGCTAGTGTGACTTGGGCCGAGAGATCAACCTCGACCCGCCTCACACCATCTCAAAGCTCAACACCTGTACTCTTCGGTGTTGAGTCAAAATGTCTGGCACCAGTACTCTTCGGTGCCAAGACAAACATCTGACACCAGTGCTCTTCGGTGTCAAGTCAAGTATATCATGTTTAATGTTTTAACTCAAGAACTGAGAACTCAGATAACTCAGATCACATATAACTCAGATAAATCGCACAATCAATACTCAAGCTCAATCAACAAAACAATTCATAACATATAGCACATAATCATGAATCGAATGTAAGTACAAGTTTATAGTGAGATTACCCACCTCGAATAAACGTAAGCTCCTAGAAGTCCTTGGCACGCACAAAGGTCACGATTCAGCTCCTAAAGGATCCTACAATGCATAACCAGACTCATATTAAATCTCGGCTCAAAGTTATTCCCGACAGGATTTGGCAGCACTCAGCACTCTTACGGAAACGGCCATAACTCCCAAACCGTTCATTAGATTTGTCCCAAATGTTTACCACTGAAACTAGACTCAGAATACTACAAAACACTCTCAAGTGGCTTCTGCCTAAAAACGAACTCTAAGGGCCTCAAAACATGCTCACAAAACAGCATAGCTGCACAGGTAGAAATTCTGACAGCAGCGTATTAAAATGGTCATAACTTTTAAATAGTAACTCATTTCGACGAGCCGTCTGCGGCAACGGAAAGAGGACTCAGAAAACTAGAGTCCAGAGTGGGCCAAAAATCTAGAAACGTATTTTTAATTGTGACAAAAACGGACCCGAACTTGACCAACAGAATCTGCCCAAAATTCAGCGTGTAGTTTAAAACCCATTTTGAATCCCGACATCAACCCGTTTATTCCCGAGGCACCCGACAGCCCCGAAGGTAATTTTTAATTACAGAAACATTTCCCGTTAATTTAGTCTTTTATTTTAAAATCTACCCGGCTTAGGAAACCAAGAACCTCGAGGTTCGGTTTCCGGGTTTTTCGGTTGACTAAAAATGTCTAGGTTAAAACGATAACGGTTCTACCCAAACCAAACCGACCCTCATGGAAATTTAGTGACTATACTCGAATCACCCTCATGACCTAAATAAAAACAATGACTCGATTTTATTTTTTTTAGAAAAGTCTAAATCACAACAATCAAATCTCAATTAACCATTAACCCGAGTCTCAACAATTTGGTCTCAACACCGACTACAATGGACGAATACTCGCCATCAATCTGGCTCGGGAACAATCCCAAGTCTCACATACCTGCTACAACTTAGACGGAAACAAGATACAAATAACTGAAAGAATTAAGGAATCAAAGACTACCGGAATAATAGCAGATTTATGCTTAAGTATCAAGCTACACGGTTTAGAGGCTTTGGATTAATCATGGGCTTAAAACTGGGGCTCTCCTCTCCCTTTACGCTAGTCGTACCCAAAGAAAAGAAAAAGGAACAAAAACATCCGGCCCTTAGCAGCCCAAACTCGGCTCCAAAAATGAAACTTCAATTCTTGTTTTGCTCCTTAAGTCGTGACTAGTATTCAAGTCTCGGCCTTGGCCTTTGGCCGACCTCTTCCCGACATTAAACGCGGCGAGTTCTATACTCACTAAAGCCCAGGATATATAACGTTGCGCAATTAAACGTTCACCAATTAATATTAAACACACATAATAAATAACCCTCCAGTTATTTAAATAAAACGTCACATATTTAATTGCTCAATTGAATACACATCAAGTGCATATAAAAATAATCTCCATTAGATATATAGCACATAATTTATTTAATAAACGTAATTAATTTGAAGACATGAAAATTTAAGGCGTTACATGTCAACACAAAGACTGGTGAGTTCACAGGTTTATAACTTTATAAATCTTTGATTTAATCCAAAATGTTACAGTACAACTCGTGTACTAAAATAATATTTGAATACTTTTGTTTTAAATGTAGTGTCACATATTAGTCTCATAGTGTGTACATTGCCTTATGGCATGTGTTAACCAAAGTAATGGCAAGTGTTCACCAACTTATGGCAAGTATTCACCAATCTCATGGCAAGTGTTCTCCAAACTCATGGCAAGTGTTCACTCTCATGGCAAGTATTCACCAATCTCATGGCAAGTATTCATCAGGATTAAGTGTACTAAAATACTAATCATAAATGTTTTATAAGGCCACTTGTTGCTAAATACACATAAATGTGTAAGATGTATTTACAAAATAGACAAGCGGTTATCTCGATTCATTAGAAATTGGGCAGGTAAGGAAATTTCTGGTTGAGTTACGTACTTACTTAAAAACCAATAAACCACAGTTTCAAGAAATAATATCTTCTACCAAGATATTCACCGAGGAAGCAGAAGCCATTTTGAAAGAAGCTATTAAGGAACAGAGGGAACGTTTTATACTTCAGGAACAGGTAGCCTGAACAAATTGATCACTCCTAAAGTTTTACAATAAAATAAAAAGGGTACTCAAGCGTTTCGGATTCAAATAATTAAAAATTTCTTTTTCGAAGTATAAAAAAATATCTGGAAAAAATTGCGTCCAATAGGATTTGAACATATACTAAAGGTTTAGAAGACCTCTGTCCTATCCATTAGACAATGGACGCTTTTCATTGTAATTTTTGGGTATTTTTACATTATTATCTTTTATTTGAAAAAAAAACTAAAATAAAATGGGTATAAAACTTATTAGATATATTAGATAAGAATATAATATAGTAGGATTTATGTAATAAACTTTTTGAATTGTATATTCAATGATGAATGATGTATTAATTAGAGTCTATTAGAGTATTTAATAATCTTCTTATCTATAAATCTAATAAGATAATAGTAATAGTAAGATAATAGAATAGAATATATATATATATAGTAGATAATAGAATAGAATAGAATACCTATATAAGAGAGGATATATAAGAGAGGATATTGAGCGGGTAGCGGGAATCGAACCCGCATCGTTAGTATGTTTCTCACCCCAAAAATAGTTAAAACGTAATAAAAAGAGGGGCCATGAACTCACCTGATGCGAAGCTTTCCAAAAATACAATTTAACAAATTGTAGTTTCCAACCAAATGATCCTAGCGTCCTAAACGCATTATGATAAACAAATAAGTGACGGCCTCAAAGACACGCCTAAACTACTGATGCAAAGTTGACTCTCTCGACGTGAACTTATACTTGAGCGATATGTTGGTGACTCAATTGGGTTGGTCTCGTATTATAAATACTTTTTTTTTTTTCAGTTTTAACAAGTTTTCAAAAATAGATATACTTTGACTGAAAGTACACGAATCGTGATACGGTATATAATTATTTAAATAAAATAAGCTTAAATAATTATAAATAATTAATTAATAGATAATTAAATAATTCTTGAAACTACTTATATTTTAAATAAATATTAAGTAATATATAATAAGTATGAATCTACTCTAAACTATGCATATCTGTCAAATATGATGCATAACAAAAACGTTACGCAAAAAGATTTTAATAATTTTGATTTCTTATCTTTTGTTTTTAATAAATTAGAGGCCTTGGGCGCAACACCCAAAACAGAAAAGAAATCACGCCGGTATCTTACTCCGGTGACACACACTTGAGCACAACACTTACTCACGGCTTCACCGGTCATCGTATTCATCGGACCATCGTACGTGATGGGATCTACACCTGGGTACACACACACAGAGACAAATGACAACCGAACATTAACACTCACTTGGGTGTGTGTCACCGGAAAAATCAGACACGAGGAAACCATGCATCATATTCAACTAATGATTACGAGGGGTCGACGAGGGGGTCTCGGTTTAAACAGAACATATCACAAACCAAGGATTATACGTATAAAACCCATAACACTCACCCATTTAATAAAATCACAAGTGGGTTTTTCGTCGGCAACACCGGACAAATGGGTTTTACCAGAAAAAGGAGTAGGAAAGAAAATCCCGATACACACACCAAAACTCAATTATCAAACTCCTACAACAACACAACTTCATAACCCAACCCACCCGCACATGCATGCAATAAAAAAATATGTGAGAAAGGTTAAAGCTTATACCAAAAGAGAGACAAGCCGAGAGAGATCTGATTGTCGGGATGCGGTTGCCGGACTTCTGGTTCACCGGAGCACGTTGCCTGGTCTTGTGGACGGGAACGGAAAGGATGGTGGAGGGTTTTCTTCTTCTGGTTTCGAATGTGAGAGGGGCGAGAGAGGGATGGAGATGAGGTAGGTATAGAGGGATTAGGTTTTTGTTTTAGCCTTTAAGTGTGTTGGGATTTAATTGGTCAAGAATTGCTATAATAATAAACAAACATTTGTATGTGTACGTAAATGATGGGAGAGTTCGGTACTTAGGGAAAAGATATGTGTAGGTTTGAATTTTAAATTCAAAGGCATGGATAACATGGTGCATTCATGCAGTTACTCGAGACATGCACAAGACTTTGAAGCATTTCTTTTTCTTTTATTTTCTTAATTTATTTATCTCTTTTTTAGATATAAATTTTGTATCTTTAATTTAATATAATTTGTACCACTTTTCATATTAATCACTTTAATTTAATTAAGACTTTATTACAATATATAAAGTTTATTGTTTTGGTTTTAGTTTGGTCACCAACTCGCTAAATTACAGTTTACCACTGTAATAAATTGTATGCTTTGCTAGACTTATACGATAAAAAGTGTACTTTTATTAATGCCAAAGAAAATGCAAATTAAGTGATCACAACTAGACGTTGGGTTAAACACCCAATCGCGAGGGTTGTCACAAATAACCTATAGGTATCCATTATAAACCGTAATTAGTGTCTATAACCCATACGAATGACCTGTGAACCATTATAACCACTAGCTATGAACAATAACCTATAAGTATCCATTTTAAACCGTAACAGGGGTCCGTAACCCAAACAAATGGCCTGTGAACCATTATAGCCACAACCCATGACCAATAACCTATAATTATCCATTATTAACCGTAATTGGTGTCCATTACCCATACGAATGGCCCGTGAACCATTATAACCAGTAGCTATGTCCAATAACCTATATGTATCTATTTTAAACCGTAATTGGTGTCCATAACCCATACGAATGGCCCGTGAACCTTAATAACCACTAGTTATGACAAATAACCAATAATTATCCATTATAAACCGTAATTGGTGTCCATAACCCATACGAATGGCCAGTGAACCATTATAACTACTAGCTATGACCAACAACCTATAAGTATCCCTTATAATCCGTAAATAGTGCCCATAACCCATACGAATGATCCGTCAACCATTATAACCACTACCTATGACTAGTAACCTGTAAGTATCCATTTTAAATCTTAATAGGTGTCCATAACCCAAACGAATGACCCGTGAACCATTATAGCCACAAGCATTGACCAATAACCTATAAGTATCCGTGTTAAACCGTAACTGGTGTCCATTACCCATAAGAATGGCCCGTGAACCATTATAACCACTAGTTATGTCTAATAACCTATAAGTATCCATTTTAAACATAATTGGTATTCACAACCCATACGAATGACCCGTGAACCATTAGAACCACTAGCTATGACCAATAACCTATAAGTATCTATCTTTAACCGTAATTGGTGTCCATAAGCCATACGAATGGCCCATGAACCATTATAACCACTAGCTATGACCAATAACCTATAAGTATCCATTATGAACCGTAATTGGTGCCATGACCCATACGAATGGCCCATGAACCATTATAACCACTAGCGATTTCCAATAACCCATATAAATGACCTGTGAACCATTATAACCACTAGCGATTTCCAATAACCTATAAGTATCCATTTTAAATCGTAATAGGTGTCCATAACCCAAACGAATAACCCGTGAACCATTATAGCCACAAGCCATGACCAATAACCTATAATATCCATTATAAATCATAACAGTTGTCCATTACCCATACGAATGGCCCGTGAACCATTATAACCACTAATTATGTCCAATAATCTATAAGTATCCATTTTAAACCGTAATTGGTGTCCATAAGCCATATTAATGGCCCGTGAACCATTCTAACCACTAGCTATGACCAATACCCTATAAGTATCCATTATAAACCGTAATTGGTGTCCATAACCCATATGAATGGCCCGTGAACCAATATAACAACTAGCTTAGACCAATAACCTATAAGTATCCATCATAAACCATAATTAGTGTCCATAACCCATACGAATGGCCCGTGAAACATTATAACCACTTGTTATGACCAATAACCTATAAGTATCCATTTTAAATCGTAATAGGTGTCCATAACCCAAACGAATGACCCGTGAACCATTATAGCCGCAAGCCAGGACCAACAACCACATAAGTAAAGGATTTATGTGCATAGTTAGTCAACCTATGATGATACATGCATGCTTACAAAACACTTAAGGGTCACACCGGTGAGTGCATGTAATACGAGCAAGATAAGCAATGATACTACGAAGAGGAATGATTCATAATAGTCATTATGAATCAAGTTAAGTATTAAGTCAAGTTTGACTTATTACTAGATTAGTTTAACTAACTAATTAATACAAGTAGTTGTACTTTTACTAGTTGAGTAAACCTACAATGTGTTGATTATAGATTATCCATGATATGATTTAAAGCTATTAAATCATATAGTAATTGGATAATATTATTGTATAAATTATATAAAGGTTATTATATAATTAAATTATTAAAAGTATAAATACAAGTATATATAATTCGTGTATATGGGTTCCGAATTATTAGTGTATTAATACTAGACATTTAATAGTTAAGTGAAACAATAATAAACTAGTTAAAACTATAAGGGATGGAAGTGTAAAAAGGAAGTTTAATTAAGAAGTTAATCTTAATTAAACTAGAAGGGTTTTAAGTGTAAGATCTTTTCCTATAAATAGGAGGCTTATGACTTAACCCTAGATGTTGATTCCTTGCCTCTTTACACGAAATCCCTCCCCCTTATTCCCTCCATTCGGCCGAACCTAGAGCAACACCAAGTCTTGGTGTTCTTCGTTCTTCGTGTTCTTCGTGTTCTTCAAGTCTTGAAGATTCGAAGATCAAGTTCATTGCTTAGATCAACTAGAAGATCGCTCGATTTGTTCATCATCAGTGGATCTATCTTAAGCAAACAACAAGGTATGTTTTGAGAAAACCCTTTTTCTCCCTTCTCCCTCTTGGACGATTTCGACCAAAGAACCCTAGGGTTCTTTGGTGTTGGTCGACCGAAACACACAAGCATTGTGTGTGTTCGGGTTTTTCGTACAAGGTTTCTTTTTGTTAATCTAATCTAGATTTCCAAGATCCCAATCCTTTAGGGTTTAAGGATTAAGTTTAATCTCGGTTCCGCATTTAGGGATTAAATCAGCTAGTTGGTTTTAACCAGTCAAGAACAAGTTCATGTTCTTGGTCAGTGTGGTTCGAACCAAGTGATTAGGAGGTTGACCCAAGTGGTCAACAGTTTAATGAAACCCTTCAGTGGTATCAGAGTGGTGGTTTAGAGATCTAAACTAGATTAACAAAGTTTGTTTGTTTTTTTTTATTAAAGTTTTTTTTGTTCCAACTTCTTCTTCTTCTTCTTAGATCACAAAAGGGTAAGAACCCTAGGACCAAGTATGTTAAACTAGTTAAGTTTAATTGGTCAAAAGGATTCTAGAAAACCCTAGAAATTTCGTGTGAGGCAAAAGAACCCTAGGATCAAGAACATTAAACAAGTTTTGTTTAATTGATCAAAAGGCTTCTTTTCCCTAACCCTAGATATTTTTCGGAAATCTAGAACCCTAGGATCAAGATTGTCAAAAAATTTGATCAAGAGGATTCTTCCCTTAATTGTATGATCTTCCAAATCTAGGATCAAGTATGTTAAATGTAACGACCCGAAATTTGTAAATAAATAAATTGAATAAAAATAGGATAAATAAGGATAAAACGTTTAAAGAACGTAGGAATTGGTTTCGTGTCGTTTGGACACCGTATGAGAAAGTTATGGGCGAAACCGGGTCGAGACAAAGATGAAAAAGTGCAGCCCTGCTGCCCTAAGGAGTTCGCGACGCGAACTTTGGATCACGATCGGGAACAGTCTTCAGGGAGTTTGGCATTTGGTCGCGAAATAGTTAGCGACGACTTAGCGATCGCGAACTTGAGAAGAACGTGAAGTTAGCGACGCAAACTATTGTTCGCGCCGTGAACTTGTGACGTGCAGCTTTAAAATCGGGTTGGAACTCATTTGATGAAATAGAAAACCCTAGTTCTTCCCTTTGGCGATTTTGGAGCTCAAGTGCAGATCTTGGTTGATCTCTTCTCAAATCTTTGATAGATTTCACTCCTAGTTGAAGATTAAAGGCATTTGGTGAGGTCTTGGAAGGTTGACCGAATTGTGAAGCAAGGAAACTGACGTAAAGAATACGGTTGGAGCACTTATTTGCTAAGGTGAGTACATGAGACTTTTAAACTGGGTACATAGAAAATAGTTTTGGAAGTACTTATGATATTGTATCAGTCTTTATTAACAAATATTTTGATAAAGATAGTGATTTAAAATGTATGAGAGTATGTAGAATGTGATACTAGAATGTGTCTAGTATGATTGATGAATTTGAAGTAAATTATGATAGATTCATGTAATTAAGGAATCTATGTTAATGAACAATAATAATGAAGTAATTGAATAAAAGAATTTATACGGAGTCTTTATTAATAAATATGTATTAGTAAAGCAATTGGGAATGATTTGATAGTAATGAGTACCTATTGGTAAGATATACTAATTAAGGTAAAGAACGAATATATATGAGAAAGAATATGATGTGACTAGTAATGATTGTCTATTATAGTCAAGGAAGGGATAAAAGTATTATGTTAATGATAAATAAGAAATGTATCTTATGAATAAAGTAAGTAAGGACCTCTTAGGGTTCATAGATGTAGAAGTAACTGTGGTTGCTTATGATCGGGTCCATGGGACCACACATGTACGTTCACACTGTGATGAACTAATTATATGTCGTTAGTATTAGATGACTAACTTGTTTGATGTTGGATATGTTAGCCGAAGGCTTTGACTGTCATAACTGTTAGGTTATGGTAAGAGATAGATGGTGGTGATGCGGGGGACCCCCGGTCACTGGACGGTGGTATATATGTTTATACACCGAGTGTATATATGTTTATACACTAAGCACACGGGTGCTTCTAGTACGCATATGTTTGGTACTAGGTATGTTAGGTTCTAATACATATATGTTTATGTATTAGACATGTTGGTGCTTCTAGTACGCATATGTTTGGTACTAGGTATGTTAGGTTCTAATACATATATGTTTATGTATTAGACATGTTGGTGCTTCTAGTACGCATATGTTTGGTACTAGGTATGTTAGGTTCTAATACACATATGTTTATGTATTAGACATGTTGGGCTTCTGGTACATATATGTTTATGTACTAGATATGATTGGGCTTCTGGTACCTATACGTTTAGGTACTAGATTTGTCTGCTAGGAAAGCAAAGTAGCTAGAGTCACAAAAGGGTGACTAGACGGTATTTATGTAGTTTATATATATGTTTATATATTTATGAAATGACTATTATTGTGGTCTAAAACCCATGTATCTCACGAGGCTATTTTGTCTCACGTACTACGTTTGTTTTGTGGCTATGTACTCAGGTACAGGTTTGAAGTGATAGAAGGTTGCACTAGAAGTGGCCTAGAGATGTTTAGCTCGGGAGCTAATAGGTAGATCCCGTTGCCTATGGTTTTGATATACTCGGTGACATCGTATTTTTGTAAACTCTGATATAAGTTTTAAAGTTTTTGTTAACTGTATTTTGGACAATATATAAGAAATTGGGAAAATGTGTTTTAAATGATTTAAACGATGTTTTAAAAATACGGGTGTTACATTAAACCAAGATTTGGTTTAATTGATCAAAAAGGATTCTTTCCTTTTCTCAAAGATTTCGTGATCAAGGAGGATGCTTGGACACCAAGTTTGTTAAACTAGTCTAGTTTAATTGGTGGAAAAGTTTCCTATACTTTAAGGATTTTTTGGAAAAACCCTAGATATAATCTAGAACCCTAGAACATTAAACTAGTTTAAGTTTAATGATTTAAAAGAATTAATTAGGTTAATAATCTAAAACCTAGATAATTAAACAAGTTTATGTTTAATAGCTTTAGTTATTACTTTATTAGATTTATTAAAGACTAGTTCTTTAAACCTAGAAATCTAGACAAAGTTTATTGTCTATAAGGTTTAAATTAAAAAGTTTAAATAAATTTATTAGGGTTATAATCCATCTTAGAATTTAAACAAAGTTTATTGTTTAAATAGGATTGATTAGAATTAATCTTTTAATTAAATAATGTCTTTGATCAATAAAGTCAAAACCCTAGTTTTGGTTGATCAAGAACAAGATTAGGGTTAGACTAATTAATGAGAATTAAAAGAAGTGTTAATTTCTAGTTCAAGAAATTAACAAGATGTATTTATTTATATTTATGTATTATGTTTCGAATTTTAAATATTTAAAAGATAAAATGAATTTTAATGAATAAAGAAGTTTATATGTATTTTAATTAGTTTAAGGTAAAATACATACGTATAAATTAGATGTAATATTTTTGTTATAATGTTACAAGTTTATTTTTAAAGGTAAAACAAATATGTATATATATTAAATAGAAGATTAATTGGAACATGAAAAATAATGTTATTTTGATCTTTAAGGATAATAATATAACTAGTTATTGTATAAGTTGATTATATAATTAAAACTAGAAAGTACAAAGTTATGATTCCATTATAACTAGAAATTGTACAAGTTGAGATTATATGATAAACTAGAAATATACAAAGTTATATATTTATATTATAAAGTCATAAGTTATTATAACTAGTAATTATAAAAGTATAATATAAGTATTTTACAAGTCATGTAATATACTAGATTAATGATCAAGTGTAAATAACAAGAACCTATATTTAACTAGTTTAAGTTAAATGTAAGAAAGGTTTAAACAAACTAAGTATTATTATATATAGCCTTTATATAATAAGTTTATTAGTTTCACCAAATATAAACCGGTGATTGTGTTAGCTTAAGTTCCACCATGGTTGTTGGAGCTAGTGGGAGCTACACAAGAAAATCACAACGTTTATAAGTGTGTCGTTAAGACATAAGTTTTGGTGAAATCTAGTAAGTCAAAACAAATGTTTGATTTCATTATTAGACATGTGAAAAACTAGGTGTGTTAAACTAGATTTATGATTCAAGTCTATGAATCGTAAAAGGATTAAAAGTTTAACATAAGTTTTAAGTTTTTCAAGAAAGATAAAACAAGTAAGTTTTAATCTAGATAAGGTTTTCCACAAAACCTAGTAATACGTTTTGTACACCTCGTATTAGGTATACATATAAAACGCGCAAATTCTTGAAACTATAAGTTTTTAAGAAAAGTTCTTAAGTTTTAAAAAGGTGTCTTGTTGAATTCTTGAATTCACAAGTCACACATTTTAAACAAGGATTAAGATTGGAATAAGGTTTGAGTTTAGTTCAAGACTTAAACAAACCCAAGAAAATCTTAGATCTAAGTACTATCCACCTAATGGAACACCTAACTTGTTAAACGATATTCATATTGTAAGGATAAAGAACCTTAGATATGGATTCAAATCAATGCGAGTGTTAGGGTGCGTAAGGTTCTGTGATAATCGGGAGTCCCGGCGCAGAACTTCGCACTGTCTTAGATGGTCTGATCTACTTTGGTGATAATCGGGAGTCCCGGCCCAAAAAGTACTTGAGTAGAATAAACATACTAGACTTTATTACTAACTTAGAAATGTACAATTAAATTGTACAAGGTTATAATAAGTTATAAGTCTAAAGATTCTACGACCCCTAGGAATCGTGTCAACTCTTGATACGATCGGTAAGGATGTTACCTACCAGAAATAGCATGTCTCGTCGGGAAGTGCTCAAACCTTGCGGCGAGAATGTGATATATGGATCCTAGGCCTAAAATATTAATTATGGGTTTATAATATATTTTAGAGAATGTTTATTGATGATTACTAATTAAACTGGGTTTGATTTGTAGATGGCAGCAACATCCACAACGACAAGTACCAACAATCTCTCACTTCGCTCAATCCTCGGAAAAGACAAGTTGATTGGGTCAAACTTTCTCAACTGGGAGTGCAATCTTCGCATTGTGCTCAGGCATGAGAGAAAGTGGTATGTCTTGGAGAGAGCAGTACCTAATGTCCCTGCCGCTAATGCTAGAGTTGAAGCAAGGCAAGCTTATGATAAGCATGTCAGTGATGCGCTCGATGTGAGCTGTTTAATGCTCGCAACCATGAGTCCAGAATTACAAGCAGGACTTATGGATGTGCCTGCATTTGAGATGATCCAGCAACTTAGGGATTCATTTCAATAGCAAGATCGCTCTGAGAGGTTCGACATCAATCGAGCCTTCAACTCTTGCAAAATGGTCAAAGGAACGCCGGTGAGTGCCCACGTCATGAAAATGAAAGGGCACATGGATCACTTGGCTAGACTTGGTCACCCCATACCGTTACAAATGGCAACAGACACTATACTCAATTCATTGTCTGGTGACTACAAGCCTTTTGTGGTCAACTACAATATGCATAATATGGAGAAATCCATTGCTGAGCTACATTCCATGCTCAAGACAGCTGAATTGAGTTTGGGGACCAAATCTAAGGATGTTCTAATGATCGGTAATAGCAGTGGTGGTGGCAAGAAGAGAAGAGGGCATGGTGGCAAAGGAAAGGGTAAAACCAATCCTAACCAAGGAGTGCCAAATGGTAAAAGTGTCAAACAAAAGGTCAAGAAGTTTAAGCCTAACACGGCGAGGACCGAGAATCGGTGCTTCAAGTGTGGTGAGGTTGGGCATTGGAAAAAGAATTGTCCAAAGGGTGCAAGTGGTGGTGGAGGAAACGCAAGTTCCTCAGGTAACACAACCACACTTCTTAATCACTTTTAGATACTTGTAAAGTACATTATGAGTAATCTAACTTTTGCAATCGTTTATTGCAGGAGGAGATGGAAAGTTAACGTGACCAGCATGAGATGGTGATTCCACAAGCACCAAGATTTTATAATTCAGCATTTTATGGATTCAGCAAAAACAATTTTATTTTTATTGTTTGGATAATTTTTATTTTATGTTAAAATGAGTTTTTCATTTGGTTTTAATGAGGAATCCATGTTTGAATTATATTATGTGTGTGCATGTGTGATGATTACACTAGTCAAGGTTTTATGACTAGATTGTAAGTCAAGTTTTGATTTACTTTATATTTCATGTTTTATACTTGTTTGATTGTTGTATGAGTAATGTTTTAGAAGCTCAATACTTAGATACTAGAAATTAGAAGTTTTTCTTCTAAAGTATTTAAGAGATTTTATGAAAAGCATAAGGTTCACAAGTTATTGAACCTAGTTGAAACATCTTAAGTAATGGTTACTTATGATAGTAAGTTTCAAAGTGTTAGTATTAATATAGTATGATTATATTGGATATAATCAAGATAGACTTTAAAGAGCATTATTACAAGTTTTTTTTTTATATACTTGTAATAAAGGAATTTAATGAAGTCATAATTCCTTAATGGGAATAATTGGATATTCGTATAATCCAAGTGAAATGACTTAGACAATAAATGAACTCTTAAAAGGGACAAAACTATATTAAAGTATTTAAGAATTGAAAGGTATTATTGCAAGTTTTTTTATACTTGTAATAAATACAATATTTAATCAAGTCATATTCCCTAATAGGAATAATGGATATTTGAGAAATCCAAGAAATGACTTTGGCATTAAATAAGATTCTTAAAAGATACTAATACACTTAAGAATTGGAAGTATCGTTTCAAGTGTCTTATACTTGTTAGATACAGTAGTCAATAAAAGTCATGATTCCCTTAAAAGGAATGTTGGATATTCGCAAGTCCAAAGGATGACTTTGATAATTGATTAATTCTTAAAGGGTTAAACTATGAGTTTTGACTAGGTCAAAAGTAGTAGTTTAAGTGATGCTTAATTTCCATAAAATTTTGTGGGAGCTATGACTAACATATTCACTAGAGGTACTAATGAATATAGTAGAGTTAGTTAGAACATTAACAACAACAAGTTACCAAGTCGTTAGCCAAAGAGTTAAGAGAAATAAATGATCAGTAATTAGATTATTGCAAACCTAATAGCGTGATCACAAGTCTTGTGATTAATTATTGCATATCTAATAGGATGTTCACATTCCAGTGAACAAGTCAATCATTTAAGGAAGTTTCTTTAACTAGTAAGAATATCTACAAATCAAGTAGCTAAAAGAAATTTAGTTACTAGGCAAGTTTTATAGATTCAAGAAACTAAATGAGTAAATTTCCAATCCTCCCACGTTTACCGAATCATATAAAAAGGAAAGACTAGAATATGTTCTAAATGTTGCATGAACAATATCTAGCAAAGACAAAAGTAATAATATTCTTAATACTCGTCTTATGTCTTTAGTTTAATAGAAATAACTAATTGTAATTAGTGATAAAAGTTGCAATTAAGAGTTGTTGAAGTGATCAACACAAACGCATAGAATATGTAATGATCCAGTAATAATTCAGTATCTATGTCGAGTGAGGAATAATACATGAGTTAGTATCATTGTTATTCAGAATTTGTATGTTTTACAAACATCCATGAATAAAAGTCTATTTATTCAAAAAGATAAAAATCTGTGACTACTCGTCTTGGTGGGAACCTCGATGGGACGTTAACGTCATCGCGGTATTTGGTGGTAGATTCGAAGTTCTTCGAAGATAGTTACACAAGTTTTTGTGTAAACAAAATATCGGTGATATTCTGTTGGAGCTCGACGAATATTGGATTGACCACCGTGATAATACTTCGTGGTTGAAAAGTTCAAAAGTATTATTCACTAGGATTGTCCATAAGCCTGAGGTATTTGGTTTGGGATACATCGACTAATGTGCTTTGGTTCGTCTTAGACAATTCTGAAATATGGTTGTCATACGAGGCTTTACTGGGTACAAAGGAATTTGTATTTTGAATCGAAATATAGCAAGATGGTAATTGCACCTCCTTTTTAGGAGAGATATTTATGGGTCCTTTGACATGATGATAACTGGAAAGTGCATGGCCATGCCCAAACGAACTGATTTGTTCTTTGTCGTTTATCACAACAGTTTGAATCAAGAAGTCATTAAACGATTTCGAATACAGGAGTTGATATTTTCTACCATGCTCGTATTCGTTATCACAAATATCGTGCTGCAAGGGATAAACCTAACATAGTTGCCCAAGAAGTAGAGACAGAGTGTTCTTTACTAGGAGACGCTATTAAAGAGTTTTTCAAGAAACTATACCTGGGTTACGTAAGCTGGTTTTATGGGGTTGGTTACCTACATGCCCATCTAGAAGGCCACTGTAGCTCGTATCATTAAGACAAAGGTTACAAACTTGCACAAGTGGGAGTCTGAAGGACTTATGTGCACAGTTAGTCAACCTATGATGATACATCCATGCCTACGAAACACTTAAGGATCACACCGGTGAGTGCATGTAATACGAGCAAGATAAGCAATGATACTACGAAGAGGAATGATTCATAATAGTCATTATGAATCAAGTTAAGTATTAAGTCAAGTTTGACTTATTACTAGATTAGTTTAACTAACTAATTAATACAAGTATTTGTACTTTTACTAGATGAGTAAACCTACAATGTGTTGATTATAGATTATCCATGATATGATTTAAAGCTATTAAATCATATAGTAATTGGATAATATTATTGTATAAATTATATAAAGGTTATTATATAATTAATTATTAAAAGTATAAATACAAGTATATATAATTCATGTATATGGGTACCGAATTATTAGTGTATTAATACTAGACATTTAATAGTTAAGTGCAACAATAATAAACTAGTTAAAACTATAAGGGATGGAAGTGTAAAAAGGAAGTTTAATTAAGAAGTTAATCTTAATTAAACTAGAAGGGTTTTAAGTGTAAGATCTTTTCCTATAAATAGGAGGCTTATGACTTAACCCTAGATGTTGATTCCTTGCCTCTTTACACGAAATCCCTCCCCCTTATTCCCTCCATTCGGCCGAACCTAGAGCAACACCAAGTCTTGGTGTTCTTCGTTCTTCGTTCTTCGTGTTCTTCAAGTCTTGAAGATTCGAAGATCAAGTTCATTGCTTAGATCAACTAGAAGATCGCTCGATTTGTTCCTCATCAGTGGATCTATCTTAAGCAAACAACAAGGTATGTTTTGAGAAAACCCTTTTTCTCCCTTCTCCCTCTTGGACGATTTCGACCAAAGAACCCTAGGGTTCTTTGGTGTTGGTCGACCGAATCACACAAGCATTGTGTGTGTTCGGGTTTTTCGTACAAGGTTTCTTTTTGTTAATCTAATCTAGATTTCCAAGATCCCAATCCTTTAGGGTTTAAGGATTAGGTTTAATCTCGGTTCCGCAGGGAGGGATTAAATCAGCTAGTTGGTTTTAACCGGTCAAGAACAAGTTCATGTTCTTGGTCAGTGTGGTTCGAACCAAGTGACTAGGAGGTTGACCCAAGTGGTCAATCAGTTTAATGAAACCCTTCAATAAGTATCCATTATAAACAATAACCGGTGTCCGTTACCCATACGAATGGCCCGTGAACCATTATAACCACTAGTTATGTCCACTAACCTATAGGTGTCCATTTTAAACCGTAAAATGTGTCCATAAACCATACGAATGGCCCGTGAACCATTATAACCACTAGCTATGACCAATAACCTATAAGTATCCATTTTAAACCGTAATAAGTGTCCATAAGCCATACGAATGGCCTGTGAACCATTATAACCACTAGCTTTGACCAATAACCTATAAGTATCCATTATAATCCGTAATTAGTGTCCATAACCCATACGAATGGCCCGCAAACCATTACAACCACTTGTTATGACCAATAACCTAACTTAATACTTAACTTGATTCATAAATGACTGTTATGAATCAATCCTCTTCCAAGTATCATTACATATCTTACTCGTATTACATGCACTCACCGGTGTGACCCTTAAGTGTTTCGTAGGCATGGATGTATCACCATAGGTTGACTAACTGTGCACATAAATCCATCAGACTCCCACTTGTGCAAGTTCGTAACCTTAGCTTGATGACACGAGCTACAGTGGCCCTCTCGATAGGCATGTAGGTAACCAACCCCATAAAAACAGCTTATGTAACCTAGGTATAGTTTTTGAGAAACTCCTTTAATAGCGTTGCCTAGTAAAGAACACTTCGGCTTTACTTCTTGGGTAATGTAATAGGTTCAACCCTTGCAGCACGATATTTGTGATAACGAATATGAGCATGGTAGAAAATATCAACTCCTGTATTCGAAATCTTTTCTTGACTTCTTGATTTAAATTGTTGTGATAAACGACAAAGAACGAATCAGTTCGATTTTTGGGCATGGGCATGCACTTGTCTGTTTTCATCATGTCAAGGGACCCATAAATATCTCTCCTAAAAAGGAGGTGCAATTACCATCTTGTTATATTTCGATTCATAATACAACTTCCTTTGTAAACAGTAAAGCCTCGTATGACAACCATATTTCAGGCTTGTCTAAGACGAACCAAAGTACATCAGTCATTGTATCCTAAACCAAATACCTTAGGCTTAAGGACAATCCTAGTGAATAATACTTTTGAACTTTTCAACCACGAAGTATTATCACGGTGGTCAATCCAATATTCGTTGAGCTCCAACAGAATATCACCGATATTTGGTTTACACAAAGACTTGTGTAGCTATCTTCGAAGAACTTCGAATCTACCACCAAACACCGCGATGACGTTAACGTCCCATCAAGGTTCCCACCAAGACGAGTAGTCACGGAATTATATCTTTTTTAATAAAGAGACTTTTTTTCATGGATATTGTAAAACATACAAAGTCTGAATAACAATGATACTAAGTCATGTATTATTCCCCACTGGACATAGATACTGAATTATTACTGGATCATTACTTATTCTTTGTGTTTGTGTTGATTGCTCAATGACTCTTAATTGTAACTTTTATCACTAATTACAATTTAGTCATTTCTATTAAACTAAAGACATAAGACGAGTATTTTAAAAATACTATTACTTTAGTCTTTGCTAGATATTGTTCATGCAACATTGGAACATATTCTAGTCTTGCCTTTTTATATGATTCGGTAAACATAGGAGGATTGTAAAATTACTCCTTAGTTTCTTGAATCTATAAAACTTGCCTTGTAACTAAATCTCTTTTAGGTACTTGATTTGTAGATACTTTTACTAGTTAAAAAAATTTCCTTAAATGATTAACTTATTCACTAGAGTGTGAACATCCTATTAGATTTGAAATAATTAATCACAAGACTTGTGACCATGCTATTATGCTTGCAATAATCTAATCAATGATCATTTATTTTTCTTAACTCTTTGGCTAACGACTTGGTAATTCCTTGTTGTTAATGTCTCACTAACTTACTAAACTCATTAATGTCTTTAATGAATTATGTTAGTCATAGCTCCCACTAAATTTTATGGAATTTAAGCATCAATCTAAACTACCACTTTAACCAAGTCAATAACTTGTAGTTTTAATCTTTTAAGAATTCTATCAATAATTAAGATCATCCTTTGGATTTGTGAATATCCAATATTCCTGTTTAGGGAATTATGACTTTTATTGATTACTGTATCTAACAAGTATAAAACACTTGAGATGATATTTTTAATTTTTAAATGCTTTAGTATCTTTTATGAACTTTATTTAATGCCAAAGTCATTCCTTGGATTTTATAAATATCCATTATTCCTATTAGGGAATTGTGACTTGATTAAACATTGTATTAATCACAAGTATGAAACACTTACGTTAAATACCTTTAGTTCTTAAATATTTTAATATAGTTTGACCTTTTAAAGAGTTTATTTAATCTCTAAGTCATTTCTTGGATTTTGCGAATATCCAACATTCCTTGTTAGGGAAGTATGACTTTATTAAATCCTTTATCACAAGTATGAAACACTTGTAATAATACTCTCTAAATTCCACCTTGATTATATCCAATATAATCATACTATATTAATACTAATATTTAAAACGTACTATCATAAGTAATGACTATTACTTAAGATGTTTTAACTAGGTTAAATAACTTTTGAACCTTATGCTTCCATAAAACCTCTTAAATACTTTAGAAAAACTTCTAATTTCTAGTATCTAAGTAATTGAGCTTCTAAGACATTATCCGTTCATACAATAATCAAACAAAATATGAAACATGAGATATTAAGTAAATCAAAAACTTGACATACAATCTAGTCACAAATCTTGACTAGTGTAATTGTCACACATGCACACATAACACGATATAATTCAACCATGGATTCGAATTGATTAAAACCAAAAACCTTGTTTTAACATAAAATAAAAAATTATCTAACAAAAATGAAATTGTTTTACTGAATCCATAAAATACTTAATTATAAAATCTTGGTGCTCGTGGGATCATCACCATCTCATGCCGGTCATCATCACTTTCCATCTCCACCTGCAATAAACGATTGCAAAAGTTAGATTACTCGTAATGTAGTTTACAAGTATCTTAAAAGTCATTAAGAAGTGTGGTCGTGTTACCTGAGGAACTTGCGATTCCTCCACCACTTGCACCCTTTGGACAATTTCTTTTCCAGTGCCCAGCCTCGCCACATTTGAAGCACTAATTCTCGGTCCTCGCTGTGTTAGGCTTCACCTTCTTGACCTTTTGTTTGACACCTTTACCATTTGGAACTCCTTGGTTAGGATTGGTTTTACCCTTTCCTTTACCACCATGCCCTTTTCTCTTCTTGCCACTGCCACTGCCATTACCGATCACTATAACATCTTTAGACTTAGTCCCCAGACTCAATTCAGCTGACTTGAGCATGGAATGCAGCTCAGCAATGAATTTCTCCATATTATGCATATTGTAGTTGACTACAAAAGGCTTGTAGTCATCAGACAATGAATTGAGTATAGTGTTTGTTGCCATTTGCAACGGTATGGGGTGACCGAGTCTAGCCAGGTGATCCATGTGCCCCTTCATTTTCATGACATGGGAACTCACCGGTGTTCCTCTGACCATCTTGCAAGAGTTGAAGGCTCGATTGATGTCAAACCTCTCAGTGTGAGCTTGCTCTTGAAATGAATCGCTTAGTTGGTGGGTCATTTCAAATGCAGGCACATCCATAAGTCCCACTTGTAACTCGGGACTAAGAGTGGCGAGCGTTAGACAGCTCACATTGAGTGCAACACTTACATGCTTATCATAAGCTTGCCTCGTTTCAGCTCTAGCATTTGCGGCAGGGACATTTGGTACTGCTCTTTCCAAGACATACCACTTTCTCTCATGCGTGAGCACAATGCGAAGATTGCGCTCCCAATTGAGAAAGTTTGACCCAGTCAACTTGTCTTTTTCTAGGATCGAGCGTAGCGAGAGATTGTTGGTACTTGTCGTCGTGGTTGTTGCTGCCATCTACAAATCAAACCCAGTTTAATTAGTAATCATCAATAAACATTCTCTAAAATATATTATTTAGACTTATAACTTATTACAACCTTGTACAATCTAATTGCACATTTCTAAGTTGCAATAAAGTGTAGTATGTTTATTCTACTCAAGTACTTTTTGGGCCGGGACTCCCGATTATCACCAAAGTAGATCAGTCCATCTAAGACAGTGCGATGTTCTGCGCCGGGACTCCCGATTACAGCACCTTCGAATCCTGAACTTCAAATAATCACCCATATAATTGGGTCAAATATGGACATGTAATCTCACGAATGGATGAATTAGAGAGCAGAGTGCTCGCTCCACCTCCAGCTCCTGTTGTTCGCGATGCTAAGTGGCAAATGGAGGCATCTTGGGAATTCTCCGTTGATGAAATCGCACAAGTGCTCAAATTAAGAATGGGAGAACTTCTAGAGACTTTCTCTAAAGCAGCCTCATTTGAATTGAGACCCGAGGACCCGGACAATGATCCTCAGGGAGGAGGCAAACGAAGAAGGGTTGAATACGGTGGATCCGTCTCTGGTTACATTGCTGAGGGAGCACAACAACAACAACCTGGCTCCTCACATCAACAATCAGGAGTGAGAACACAACACTCTGGCTGGCACCATGATTGGCAGAGTGTTGTGTATGATCACACAAGGGTCTTTGATTTTGAACCGCTAAATCAATGGCGTGTGGATGACAATGAAGACACAATGTCGGTGCATAACATTCCCTTCAACAAAATGACCGAAGCTGAAAGGATCACATCCATGGGTCATCTGCAAACAATTAATGAACAAGATGAGAAAAATGATCTTACAACATTCATAATGTTTTGTTGCAGACTACTACTGCAACTATCAAAATCTCAAGTGATTCGGAGGAAGATGAAGTGGTGCATGAGGTATTCACTGCAAAACCAGGTGAGGAGGAAGTAACAACTTCAACTGCTGATATGTCCCCCACAACCACACAACCCTCATTTACACGATCAAAATATTATAAATCCTTCATTCCAATCAAGAGCATCTTCATCCTAAACACACAAACCTTCATCCTCAAAGTCCAAATCTAAAACACCTCCAGTTACACAAACTGTAACCCCAACTGTTGAAATCCCAGAATCACCACCCTCATTGATCCCCGCCAAAATACATGAAAAACAACGGGCTGCAATTCGAGCTAACAAGAGAAGATTAAAGATTTCAAAGAAGCTTTTGTTTTGTCATATCAACATTCCATATCTTGAAGATCTCTTCACTGAAATCTTTCAAGAGAAAGAGCTGCCAGTCAAATACCAAGATCTGTACAAAGAAGTGATTTTGCCACCACGGGAGAAATGAATGTATTATCTTACATTGTGGTTTCTAAACGCAAAGAAAGATAGATACAGCAAATCACCAATCAGGCAGCTCTTGGACATCAAAACCAACAAATTCTCGGGCTATTATTGGTACACCATATTTACTGTACGCCGATATGATGATCAAGATTACACTTTCGATGAAGCAGATTATGAAATACTCGAACCCTGAGACATAGAATTTTTGTATAATGAGATACGGACCATTCAAGATAGCATTCATCCATAAAATAACATTTCAAGAAACCTAGCTCAGGCTGCCTTGAAAAGATTCATGTTTATGAAAACTATAGCCGCAAGACTGGTTCTCCCGTTCGAGAACATGAAATATTCAGCGAACCTCACTTGGGGATGTGTTACATGAACCGCTTCAAAGAAAAACACTACTTTCACGTCACTGAAGTCTCCAGGTTCTGCGATGGTACACTTTTAATGCTTCGAAAGAAATTGAGAGTCAAGGGCAAAAATCTGAATACTCTTCCCAGCCACCCAGATGTGAACATTGAACAACAAAACATAGACAAATTACTCACTGTCATTGATGAGAATTTAAATTGGCAAAATGTGATTAGACATTTTGAAGTTCATCTAGGAGTGCGTGATCACAGCAAGAAGCCCACTTTCTAAACCCAAGTACGCAATCCATTGCCAATATTTGGTCAATACAAGGGCCTGAGATGGGGACATGAACCGATTCCATTAAACAGAAGAAAAAGGGGAGCTACCAGACAATAAAGATTGAAGGAAGGGTTGCAGTACATTCAATTAAAAGTTTGTGGTTTAGACAATGGCTTCTAATCAAGTCAGATTAGGACCCGCTCTTCAAATGAATCAAAAGGCACAACTTAATCACTTACTGACCAGTCTCTCCTCCATCTCTCTTATGTTGTTCAAGGTACGTTTCTAACCTAACAAATCTCAATTTCATATATGTTTTTTCTAGGGGGATTAATATTAATTATACGGGAGAATTAGTATTTCTAGGGGGAGAAAATATCAAAATATCACAAAACAAAAGAATAATAACAAAAATGATAACAAATTTTTCAAAAGACATACATTCCCATGGTTTCGCCAGAACTGACTTTACCTTCCCAGGGAAATATTTTTCAGCCGTTAATCATTGTGAGGGTATAGGTCTAGGGTATAGATTTAGGTGAGTACAAGGTGGTGTGAAAACATGATAACATCAAGAAAACACACCTTTGAGCGCATCCAAACAACCAAAAAGCCGGGAAACCTCATAAAATAAAAGGTGATCATTCATTCGTTGTATGTTTCAATATACTTTATTGGCCCAGTAAAGCAAATGCACACCACCACCAGCTACTCAGTTTCCTCTCAACAGGAATATGTTTCAATTCATTAGGGGACGTAGCACATAATCTATCGACGACTCAATTGAAGTCTGTTGGTATTGAAAATATTAACCTCCTGCCCCGGGTTACGTCTCAATTCAATGCACAAAGTGTCTAGATCTCACCAACAAATCTTTCCAATATAGGACTAATACGCTACTAAAATGGATCTCCGTGACTCCATCGGAACACTCATAGTAGCATCAAAATCTTATGTTTCACGAGGATTGAGTCGAAATCCTGCTAGAGCTAAAATCACACCAACTCTAAATGCAGGTCACACAATTGAATCGACGGTTGTGCAAATGACTATTGAATCAAGTGCTGTACTAACTGTTGGATTTATATGCACAGATAATCACACGTGTCATGGTGTCCAATGTTATAAGTAAAGGGACTAACATCTCGATTGGTGTTCTAGATAAGGTGTAGTGTGGACTACATTTAGAGAGATTCTACTTTGAATCTTAGAGTTCATCATCCCATTCATCCATATATTCAAAGACTTGAAGGGTATGAATTGTTCATCCTATCTCTTTGTATTTTTCATTTGTTTAATTGTATGATTGACATCAAGATCCGTTTATGGTGATTAAATATTTTCCGCTGCGTTTTGTTACTTGTTTTAACCGAAAATCACCATTAGTGGTATCATGAGTCATTATATTAATCATATAATTAGCTAGATTTTGTGCAAAGTGACAAAAACCATTCTTTTTTGGGTTTTAAAAGTTCCGATCGCAAAAATTAAAACCTTAGGGTTTTTTATTTTTTAAATTTCGGTTTTTTTATAAATATATGGGTTAAAATATTGGATTTTTGGAACTCTATTGCCACTTATTACAAAATCATATCAAAAAATTAATCTAGTTATTGAGTTTTTTTGATTATTTGGCTTGGTTTTGTATTTAATTTTCATATGGCAAAACATGTTTTTTTCCATATACCAATCCAAAGTCTAGTCAATTGTTGCTTGATTGTGCAAAACCGATGAAAACCTAGACCGTTTGTGATTGAATGTGATTGTGTTTGAATGTTTGGTTGATTTGGGAAAAGCCGTGTTTTTGGCTAAAAAATTTGTTGTAATTTTTTATTTTTATTTCAATTTTGGTGCCATTTTTTGGGGCAATTTGTCAATGTAAATGTAATAGAATAGATTTTATTTCATTATATTTTTTATTGTAAATTGTTGACCAAAGATTGAAGAAAAATGAAGAAAACAACAATTTCCGTCACAAAGGCAGGGGCTGTACGAAAAGAGGTTTTCCAGAGGCATACGGACTCTGTTTTGGGCGATTCAAAAGCCTAAAATGCTTGAAAAGTCGTGGGCTACAACTTTCCAGAAGGCAGGGAAGACCAACAAAGAATCCTTCAGTGACTTTTCGGGCTTCAAAGTCTGCTGGAATTTTCTGGCAGATTGCATTTTTTCACAAAATTTGGTTTCTACTTGCCCATGAATGTCTTGGAGCAAGTGGGAGCCCATTGGGTTTATGTAGGCCCGTTCGGGTTAATGTTGGCCCGTCCCCTAGTTTGACCCTTCGGTCCGTCGTGATGACTCACGTGACCGAACTTAGGCTATCATCGGTCGAGGTTTTGCACAATATAATGTTGTATGTTTTTCTTTATGTTTGTGGTTGTTTAAATTTCTATTAGATACAAATAATAAAACAATTAAAAATGTGATTTTTAACACAAACATTAAAACATCCAAATCTCTAATCAACTATGATTACATGTTAATCATTGATGATTAAACTTTAATCTAAACGTGTTTTTGATATTAAATAAAGTTTAAATATGATTTGAAACTTGACACTTAATAATCGTTAAACATTTTTTACCGCTAATTAAAATGACTTAGGAAGTGGTATGAATGAAGTACATGATTCATTCATATCTTAATAAATTTTTCTTATAGTTTTTTCATACCTAAAATTTAAGTCACGCCGTCCAATTGGTTGAAATCACTCGCTTCTACTTTTAAATTCACGTGAGACGTGGTTTGAATTTAGATCCGAGGTCATTATTGTCTACGCGTGAGACCTAGATTTATTATGACATGAGCTCACACTGGATGACTTAATCGAGTTAGCGTTGAGACCTTGACACGAGGCGAAGATGCGACAAACATGCCACTTGACCCTAAATGCTTGTTCACTAGGTGCCATGAAGTCCCATAACTCTAAGAGTTGAACTTGTAATGTAATTGTTGATCGTCACCTACCTATTCGTTCTGTCATCACTAGCAGATCAACTGATGCGGTGATAGAAGCGCAATAGGATCTTAGCTTTTAATTAAAATTAATTGGGTAGTTAATTTATTAAAAGAAATTATTATTAAAAATACTAACTTATGAACTTTGTAAATTTTGTAGATGACTTCAAACAGTCAAACCCTATCACACACCACCATTCGCTCCGTTATCGATAAAGAGAAACTTGATGGAATGAATTTTGTGGATTGGGCTCGTAACCTAAGGATTGTCCTTAGGGCCAAGCACAAATACCACCATTTGGAAGAGGCGTTGCCCCCTACACCCGCTGCTAATGTCACCGCTCATGTTCGTGCGGCCTATACTAAAAGGTTTAACGAACAGTAAGAAGTCGCTGCCCTTATGCTAGTGAGCATGAACCCTGAGATTCAAAAGAATCTCGAGGACCTCACTGCATTTGATATGATGCGTGAACTAAAAACCATGTATCAAAATCAAGCTGATCAGGAACTCTTTGACACTGTCAAAGCTTTCCATGCTTGCAGGCATGAGGAGGGATAGTCTATTAGCTCTTATATTTTGAAGATGAAGAGCTACCTAGACCAAATGGAGAAACTTGGTTACCCTATGCCCCACGTCCTTGGAATTGGATTAATTCTAACTTCACTTAACAAGGACTTTTCACCGTTTGTCATGACTTAAAATATGCATAGTATGGGGAAGACTTTCGCCGAATTACCTGCGATGCTGGAAAAAATGGAAGCTGGGCTACCAAAGAAATCTCCTACCCCTACTGTCCTTGCAATAAGGCAAGGAAAGATCCAAAAACCAAAACCACAAGTAGTTGCTAAGGGCCAAGGCAAGGGTAAACAAGTTTACAAACCCAAGCCAAGGATTCCCCCACCTACTAAGAAGGAGCACCCTGCTAAGGATCTCGCTTCCCATCACTGCGGTGAAACAGGCCACTGGAGGAGGAACTGTCCTACCTACCTGGCAGAGTTGATGAAGAACAAAGCTAGCAAGGCTAGCACATCAGGAATCTTCACAATAGAACTCTACGCTTTCCCTAATAAATCTTGGGTATATGATACTGGTTGTGGAACTCATATTTGTAATACCATGCAGGGTCTAAGGGGAAGTAGAAAGCTAAACCATGGAGCTTTGGACTTGTACGTGGGCAATGGAATGCGTGCACCGGTCGAAGCTATAGGAAGCTATGATTTAATCCATCCTAATGGTTTAATTATTGTATTAGACAATTGTCACTTTGCTCCTAGTATTACTAGGGGTATTGTTTCGCTTTCTCGTTTGTGGAATAATGGTTTTATTCATACATTTAGTGATTATGGCATTTTGGTTTCTAAGGATAATATTTTTTATTTTAATGCTATTCGTCGTGATTGTATTTTTGAAATTGACATGCTTAATCTTGTAACAAACGGTAATTCTATTTACACATGTAGCAACAAGAAATCCAAGAAGAATTTGGATTCCACTTACCTATGGCATTGTCGCCTTTGCCACATAAACAAGAAACGAGTTTTAAAATTACAAAACGATGGACTTATAAACTCAGATGATTCTGATTCATTTGATAAATGCATTTCTTGTATATCGGGAAAAATGGCGCGCAAACCTTTCTCCCATGTAGGAGAAAGAGCCAATGATCTACTTGGACTCATACATACATATGTATGTGGTCCATTTAGAACTAAGACTAGGGAAGGTGCTACACACTTCATTACTTTCACTAACGACTTTAGTCGATATGGTTATGTTTACTTGATTAAACATAAACATGAAACCTTTGAAACGTTCAAAGTTTTCCAAAGTGAAGTAAAAAATCAACTCGGCAAGAAGATAAAAGCTCTCCGTTCTGATCGAGGAGGAGAGTACATGAGCCAAGAGTTTCAAGACCATCTAAAGAAATGTGGGATTGTCTCACAATTCACTCCACCTTATACACCACATCATAATGGCGTATCAGAAAGGAGAAATAACACCTTGCTTGACATGGTTCGGTCGATGATGAGTCCTACCACTCTTCCTCTATCCTTTTGGGGCTATGCACTCAAGTCGGCTGCTCGCATACTGAATATGGTTCCCACAAAAAAGGTTGTAAAGACACCATATGAGATATGACATGGGAAAGTCCCTAACTTGTCTTAGTTGAAGGTCTGGGTTGTGAGGCTCTCGTAAAGCGAGACCCACCAAACAAACATGAACCCAGATATGTCCAGTGCATCTTTGTAGGATACCCTGGGGAAACGATGAGTTACTACTTCTATTACCCACCTGAGCAAAAAGTAATTATTGCTCGTTATGCTGAGTTTCTTGAGAGCAATCTCATTTCACAAGAAGCAAGTGGGAGCACAATCGACTTTGACGAAATTCCAAGTGATGATGATGCACAACCAATTGTAGATACTAGCGAACATCAAGATGAGGCTGAACGTGAAACCATTCCCGTTGCACCTCAAAATGATGTAGTTCCCATTCGAAGGTCCGCAAGGACACCTCAAGCACCTAAATGATATGGTTTCCATGTCGATACTGAGGAGCAAAGCTTAGGGGATCATGACGAACCCCCTAACCATCGAGCTGCATTAGCAGATTCTAAATCTGATAAATGGCTTGAAGCTATGAATGTAGAAATGCAATCCATGAAAGATAACCAAGTTTGGACCTTGGTTGATCTTCCTCCTAACAGTAAGACTGTTGGCAGCAAGTGGTTCTTCAAAAAGAAGACCGACATGGATGGCAATGTACACACCTATAAAGCTCGGTTGGTAGCAAAAGGTTACACTCAAACCTACGGGATTGACTATGATGAAACCTTCTCGCCTATTGCTGACGTTAAAGCTATTAGGATTCTCTTAGCCATAACAGCGTGCTATGACTACGAGATTTGGAAAATGGATGTCAAAACTGCTTTCTTAAATGGCCACCTTAATGAAGATGTTTATATGGTGAAACCTGAGGGTTTTGCAAGTACAAAACACCCCAAGAAAGTTTGTAAGCTTCAAAGGTCCATTTATGGACTAAAGCATGCATCCAGAAGTTGGAACAAAAGATTCGATGAGGAAATCAAAACGTTTGGTTTCACTGAGAATCCCGATGAGCCATATGTATATGTGAGAGCTAGTGGGAGCATTGTTGTCTTTCTAATCCTATATGTCGATGACATACTACTCATAGGAAATAACATTCCAATGCTACAAGATGTAAAATCCTGGCTTGGGAAGTGCTTCGCTATGAAGGATCTTGGGGAAGTGGCATACATTCTTGGTATAAAGATCTATCGTGGAAGTCTTCCTATGCAACACAATGTAAACTTGAGTAAGACTCAAGGACCGTCCACACCTGATGAGGTGAAACGTATGAGTGAAGTTCCTTATGCCTCAGTAGTAGGATCTATCATGTACGACGTACGGTGCACGAGACCTGATGTAGCATTCTCTCAGAACCTTACAAGCCGATATCAACAGAATCCAGGTGAGAGTCGATGGACTGCTGCTAAGAACATACTAAAGTATCTTAGGAATACTAAAGATATGTTTCTTGTTTATGGTGGTGAAACTCAGAATGAGCTAAGCGTTACTTATTATTCTGACGCTAGTTTTGAGACTGATCGAGATGACTCAAAATCTCAAACGGGGTACGTTTTCGTTATGAACGGAGGCGCTGTTGATTGGAAAAGTGCAAAGCAAGGCACTACTGCGATGTCCTCTACTGAAGCTAAATACATTGCTATCACTGAAGCTGCAATGGAAGCTGTTTGGATGTGGAAATTTATTTCTGGGCTTGGAGTTCTCCCCAGCAATGAAAGACCCATAGATATGTACTTTGATAACACAGGTGCCATTATCATTGCCAACGAACCTGGTGTTCAGAAAGGCGCAAAACATTACCGAATGAAGGTTCACTACATTAGAGATGCGATCTTAATGGGAGATGTACGCTTGCTCAAAGTTCATACATATGACAACGTAGCTGATCCTTTCACGAAGCCAATATCGTGTACCAAACATATTGAGCATGCTAGAAACATTGGGCTTCGACCTGCTAATAGTCTCATGTAATATGTTTTGTATTTGAATAATGGAACGTTGAGCTGTTTTTATTGGAATAAATTGATATATTTGATATGATCGTTTTTATATGAATATCTATTGTGTTCTATGTTTGCATGTTTATATCCTTGAATATTTACTGTGTTTTATATTCTAAACTGTCCATTGTCATATTAATAATATGGGAATATTATTAAGACAAACCTGAGGGTATCGATGACATCATCCTAGTATGACTAGGGATGATGAAATCAGACTCACATGTTGTTCATTGTGATGCACAATTGGACTGACCCAAGCTATGAAAAATCACTTCCTGGATTTATGTCACAAGTGAATGTCACAAAGGATTTGTCACTTATCCTCTGACTTGAGATGCAAGTTGGTTTGTGTATGTGGAGTGCCAAACTTTGATGTGGTTAAACGCCGACCTGAATAAGGCTGCTAACCATCTTCGGGTTTGTCATTAAGCATATATCAAACACGTGTAGTCAATAAAGAATTTGTTCCTCCACATGTTTGGATTAGATACTATTGGGCTCCTCGATGATTTGAATAGATTTTTGTATGGCCGTACCCAAAGGTAATCAAGATGAATCTTGATTGGTTTGGTAATCTACTTCAATGTAAAGATCGAGAAACAGAATCGTTGAAATTTTAGATTGACATTAATCCTTGTCTAAAATTCAACATGGTATCAGTAATAAAAGGATAACTGATTGAAAAACTTTGAACCTGGACTTTTCTGAAACTCACTCTTGTACTTTTAAGGGCATTGGCGGGTTGCTAGACTCTAACATTTGCTTGTATAACTACTTGATGTTATGGAGTGCGCAAGTGGGAGCTGCTGGAATATGCTTCACGTTCATGACATATAGTTATATGGCTAAACGTATATGAGCCTAAAGGGTCACACACTTATACACCAAACACCATTTATATATTTAATATAATTAGGGTAGTTATATTATTTATATATAAACAATAATTACTTGGCTAGTTATGTTTTAATTAATTGTTAAGTTAAAACATATTAGTGGGTAATACTAAAGAATCAAATAGCAAGGGACCTAAGTGCAAAAAATCTATTTTGTAATTAGGAAACAAAGAGGAATTAGGCAAGCATTGAATAACCCTAATCCCCTCCCTTGTACTAAAAACGGCCGTAGACTCAAAACATGATATAGAGTTGTTTTGGTTTTCTTGGTTTTGACGTACAAAACCCAAAAGCAACAAACACCTACTTTTTCCCTTTTGATATTCGTCCAAAAGAAGGCATCAGTAAGAGGTTGTAGTGTTGAGTTGTCGATTATTATTAAAGGGACTAGCATCCTAATTGGTGTTCTTGATAAGGTGTAGTGTGGACTACTTTTAGAGAGATTCTACTTTGAATATTAGAGTTCATCATCCCATTCATCCATATATTCAAAGGTTTCAAGGGTATGAATTGTTCATCATATTTCTTTGTATTTTTCATTTGTTTAATTGTATGATTGATATCAAGATCCGTTTATGGTGATTAAATATTTTCCGCTGTGTTTTGTTACTTGTTTTAACTGAAAATCACCATTAATAAGACAATAAAGGGTCACACCGCTACACATCTAATAATGGACAACCGAATAAAGTAAGTTGTGTGAAATAATTAACTAGTTAAGTTAATTATAAAGAAGAGAATAAATAATAATAAGTTAATTATTACTTGTGAGGAAGATTTAATATTACGTTAAATATTTAACGGACAGTTAATTAATTGTCAATTAATTAACTAGTTAAAGTCCAAGGGTTAAAAGTGATAAAAGAAGTTTAAGTTTCATTAAACTTCTAGTTAAACTCTAGGGACCTAAGTGCAAGACCTAAACCTATATATAGGAGGGTAAGCCTTAGGTTTAGAGGTTGATTTACTTGCCACAAGAAAACCCTAATACTCCCTCCCTCTCCCTTGTTGTCGTCGACCGAAACAAAACCCCAAGGGGTTTCGGGTTTGTGTTCGTCGAAAACCACACACACACAAGCTTTTGTGTGATACCTTGTTGGTACAACACGGTCTTGCAGCGTGTTCAGGTGGTGCAGTAGAGGTGGATTAATCTTTAGCAATCCAAGAGGTAATGTTCTAACCATCTCAATGTTCTAGTGATCCCATTGAATAGAAGTGTTCAAGTATGTCGGATTCAAGTTCCGCCATGTGAATCCTACAAGGTATTCCTACACTAACGGCTACTCTATGTGAGTCCAGTGTTACACTTAAATCAATGGTTGCTCTGCTGTATCATACGCAATCAATAAAGCAGCAACAACCAATTCTGGAAACGCCAAATTATTCCGATGAAAAATTCATAAGATTCATACATACAAAGAATGAAAAAGTTGATTCAGTGCACATGAGCGTTATAGTTCACTCCAAATAACTCCTATGACCTGCTATAGCCGGCATGATCTTCCCCAGGAGCCACCCACATCTCTATCAGATTGCATATTTTTCTCTCTGATATTGAAAAAACCATCATGGACCCAGTGATGCAATGCACAACCCCCAGTCACTCAAGAACTTCTTAAAAAGTACTTGTTTCAATTTCACAGAGATTAGCACATATGCTATCGGCATCTCATTTGGAGATCGTTGACATTGAAAAAGAGGACACCTCTCTAGTCCTCGCCTTCATTAGTCCACTAATAGAGTCTAGAGACATATCAAACACCATTAGGACAAAGGTACTCTACCAAGCATATCTCTGTGATATTGCCGGAACATTCATAGTGATACTAAAAATAATGGTACTACACGATGATTGAATGGAAATCCTACCAGTGCTAACATCAAAGCCAACATTGAATGTAGGTCACACAGTTTCTGTAAATGTTGTGTTAACAGGAAATCTATGTGATCCTGGGTTACCCAGATTTAATACAGTGCGAAGATCTGATGACTGTACTCCATTATTATCAACAACAGTCAATAAGTCAGATAAAGAATCTGATGATTGTACTCCAGTATTATCAACAACAGTCAAGAAATCAGATAAAGGATTCGATGACCATACTCCAACATTATCAACAACTGTCAGAAAATCAAATGAAATCACAAGACCGCACTTTCACGTCATCAACAACAATCAGGAATTAAGGATCATCAAGAATATTAATCGACAAAGCCACACGATCAAGAAAAGACTTCCGCAGCAAACAACTCTATCTATGGGTCTTAATTTCGTCGTTTAGCGAGAAGTCTTCTAAAATACTTTCTATTGGTTGAAAAGCCAATTAAAAGTATCATTTTCACAGATTTTCGAAAGCTGAAGTTGTTTCTTCAACAACATTATTCAACGATCATCATTCAATTCTAGCTTTTGGTAAAGATGAAGACTTCAAAGATATGCTTCCTACACTACTGTTATAAAGGGGGAGATTGTCAGGACATTTATATTGTAATTAATAGTCTAGGGACTAGTTTTGACAACATTAGAAACACTTAACCTAGTAGTTAGAGTAACCAATGACAATTAGTGATTAGGTATAAATAGGTCAAGGTTAATCACTTATTGTAACTTTTACACACTTAATTGAATATACATTTTGGAAGTTCTCTATCATTTCTCTCTCTACTTTCTCTCACTAAAATACACTCCACACACACTAGATCTCAAATTTCATATTGAATCAATGGATTGACGCTCAATCAAGGCTTCTCACGAGGTTTGTTTAATATAAATAATTATTAATTGATAAACTAAGTGGTAACTTTTCAACATTATTATTTTAATTTTTTTTTTTTGGTATTGAAGCTCACAACATTTCATTGTTTAGAAGTAGATTTCTTAAAGAAAATACTCAAATGTTATTTTTTAATTTTGCAATTGTGAGAAGCAGGGAATACATTTAGTTCCATTCATGATTAACCAAATTAAAGACCGAATGTAGTTTATTAAGGGGTTTTATGATAAGTGTGAAGCAATTAGTAATTTGATAACGATGTGAGAAAAAAATATGGGATGAGCTATATAGCCTACAAGTATACTGATTGATTAGATTAGGGCAAATATCAGTTGTAATTTGCATTTAATACGTTATAAAAAAAACTATAGAGTTGGGATGTAAGTGAATTTAATAACAAAATCCATCAGGGCTAACTAATAAAATAACTGTTGAAGATGAAGATGAGAGTGATGTTTTGGCTTCATCTCTTCCATTAGAACGCTGCATGCGAATTCTGCCCCATGATCAGAACACTAGAGCCTTTTTTGTTGTTTTTGTAACAACCCAAAAATCAAGGGAAATTTAAAAAAAAATTAATAAATAAAATAAAACATTTTCCCAATAGTACAAGTAAACAAACGGTCCAATATCATTAAAATAAAATTAAATCGTCTTATGGTTTTAAATGCGGAATAAATAAATATGTTTTAAAAAATCGTTTGACTCGACAAACATAACTTCAAATCCAAAACAATAAACCGAAATGCAGCTCATTAACCATTGACCTTTTCTTTGGCCTTCCTAGTACCTGCAAAATGGGGGGGGGGGAGTGTTTGGGGTCAGCCACACGCTGAGTGAATAATATCAAAATAAACATGCACACACAAATTGTTCATGCCACATACATGATCCCTAGAGACTCTACTCATTTCTCGTTTATTAGGCCTTTATTAAATCTCATTAGGTTCGCCGTGGGTTGTGACGATACTCTACGCACGCCCACCGCCATGCGCTCGTCACAACACCCTCTTCCAACACCCGTCCTCTAGGTGTCCTGCAGTACCACGCTGATAGTCGTGTATTGTACTTGGCTCTCAGGGAAGACTTGACTCTCGCCGTCGCCTCTTGCGAACGGTAATTAAATCACATATATAATTAGGTTAGTTTTATTTACGTGTTGACTCATACAACAGGTACTCATATAAAACAAACCAGCACATAGTCAACACATATCATCTCAACAGATATGTAAACATTTAGCACATCTCAAGTGCATGATAACTCATAAGCAAAACTCATGTACTCAGATGAGACACATAATGATATGGTACTCAGCTCGGTTACTCAGCATCCATATCTCAGTTCAGGATGAAATTAAAATAAACAACACACAACAAATCATCACATAATCAAGCTTATCACAAAGTGATAGCAATTCATGACATATAGCACATAATCATGAAATGAATGTAAATGCAAGTTATAGTGAGATTACTCACCTTAAATAGATGTATGCTCCTAAATATCCTCGGTGCAGAAGAGCGTCTCTAATCAAGTCCTAAGAGGTCCTACATAGCACAATGAAGCTCGGGTTAGGATTAGACTCAAAGGTAGTTTCAGCAGAAACTAAACAGCACTCGGCACTCTCACGGGAACGGTCATAACTCTCAAACCGTTCATTAGATTTGTCCCAAATGTTTAGCACGGAAACTAGACTCAGAATGCTACAAAACACTCTCAAGTGGCTTCTGCCCAAAAACGGACTCTAAGGGCCTCAAAACAGGCTCACAAAACAGAATAGCTGCACAGGTAGAAATTTTGACAGCAGCGTATTAAAATGTCATAACTTTAAAATGGTAACTCAGATCGACGAGCCGTCAGCGGCAACGGATAGAGGACTCAAAAAGCTAGAGACCATCGCCGCCAAAAATCCAAAACCATATTTTAAACAGACTAAAATCAGCCGAGAACAGAAGGGAAGATTCTGCCAGAAAATGTCTTTAACTTTAAAACTCGATTTAGCAACCCAGCCCGTTATCGAAAAACCCGAGCTCTCAAAAATGAAAGCCGACAATCTAAAAAACATTATTTTATCAAATTATAAATGATTTCTAAAACCCCATTGTAAAAAGTCTCTCGATTGGGAAACCGGGAACCCTACGGGTTCGGTTTCCCCTTCGTTTATAAAATCTCAAATTTTACAAAACTATTAACCGACGAATCCAACCCACTGTGACAACCCGAGGCTGCCCGGTTCACAACCCAATTCTGATTCACAACAATTATTATCCAAGGGTCAATTTTAGACTTAAACAAAAACGAAGGACGACTAGGCAAAACAACCGAGACAACGACAACTAATTAGACCAATGGGACAACAATTTATCAAAACCGATAGGACAACCAAAACCGATACTTAGCAATGGCTCGGGAACAGTCCCGAACCCCACATTCCTGCAACCTATTACAAACTAAACAATATTTGATTCACAGGAAAGAAGAAAAGGGAAACGGAAACTACCGAGTTAGAACACAATAATCCGGCTTGGTTCCACTACTGGCTCTAGAACAACCCTCACTCAAATCTGTTCGGTATCTTGTTGCTCAATCCGTCACTTGATAAAAAAATCCAGTAGATATAAGACACCACCACACCACCACTGATTCACATCTAAGCAATAAGCCACACCTCATCATTCAATTGTCGATAAGAACAAAAAAAAAAAAAACAGAAAAAAAAGGAAAAGGATGGTGGCCAACAAACCAATCAAAAGAATAAGTCCCTACGCCATATAAATTCCACATCGATTGACCAGCTTCTATAATTGAAAGTCCTATCCACATTTCCCTAATACGTGTCCTGCTCCCTTCTAGCCACCACCGAGCGCCTCCTCACCCCGAGCTTCACAATTGTCGGCTGGAATAAATGGGTTGACGCAATTCATTAAGGTTAAGGGATCTTTAGGGGATAAATGGGTTTAGGGTTTAGTGAAATATAATTAGTCAAGCCCAAAACTTGAAAGCTGGGCCTTGGTCTTTGGCCCGCCCGACTCAACAGAATACAACCCGAATCTTATAACTAATTAGCCGGTCAAAACCCGAGACGAATTATTCAATTACATTTAATAATATACGAACGTTTATAAAGTAAAAAATTATTAATCATCCACTTAATAATTTATTATAAGTCTAACTAATAACTTCGCCACTATAACTTATTAAATAATTTAGTTGACCCGACTCTCGCTTTAAGAAACGTCCAATTATATTTCGTCTAAATAATACGAACCGTCTAACTTCATTATAAATAATTTATTAATTAATCCATTTAAAATTAAGTATGACAATTAAATTAATATTATTTAATTACTATAAATTTCAGGGCGTTACAGTTTTGCTCAAAATTTCTCCCTTGCCAGGTAGCCATTTCTTGTTTTTATTTACTAATTCATTTTCATTATAGGTGATAGAATTTAGTGACCACTATTTTTACTTTTAGTGATGCTTTTTTATGTGTCACTAAATGGAATTTTTTTTGTAATGCACCTATCTGACTTGTTAGAGATAAAATAGCATGTATAAGTAATTGACTGTTTGCAATGATTCAAGTCTTACAGACAAAAGTTCTGATGGTGATAAAAAAGTAGAAGATAATAATGGAATGCATGTAGATGTTATGGACATAAGAAATGAAGAGTCTGTTGACCGATGATCCGCCAAGTACAAGACTTAATGGAGCAGAATCTGAGCAAGCAAAAATCATAAATTCTCGGGCGAATGACAAGAGAAATTGCAGGTTCAAGGCAAGTGGTATGGAGTTGAGCCAATCGTGTTCTTTAATGATGAGAATATCCTCACTAATATGAAAGAATTTTATGGAATTCAAGAATCGTTCCCGTTTAATCATCACCAAGAAATAGTGATACCAATCATGTGAAGCGAATCTATTATATATCAGAATCTGTAAAAAAATGTTGTGAACTCACTTTTCTAACTGGAAGACAACTCAAGATTACTTCCATTGGTTTGAAGATGTTTGTAAGTTGCTTCTCATGTTTTCAATTTTTATTTTAATTTTAGTTTTAATTTTAAATGGTGATGTAATTCAGGAAAGACAAATATTAAAGAAATATCCTTAAATGATTAACTTATCCACTGGATTGTGAATATCCTATTAGACTTGCAACAATTAATCACAAGACTTGTGATCACGCTATTAGGCTTTGCAATAGTCTAATTAGTGATCATTTATTATTTCCCTTAACTCTTTGGTTAACGACATGGTAATTTCTTGTTGTTTATATCTTACTAACTTTCTAAACTCATTAATGTCTTTAATGAATTATGTTAGTCAGAGCTCCCACTTACTTTTATCGAATATAAGCATTACTTAAACTATCACTTTGACCAAAGTCAAGGCTTTGACCCTTTTAGTCAATAACTTGTAGTTTAATCTTTAAAGAATTCTATCAATAATTAAAGTCATGCTTTGGATTTGCGAATATCCAATATTCATGTTTAGGGAATTATGACCTTTATTGATTACTGTATCTAACAAGTATGAAACACTTGAGATGATACTTTCAATTCTTAAATACTTTAGTATTCTTTAAGAACTTTATTTAATGCCAAAGTTATTCCTTGGATTTAATAAATATCCAATATTCCTATTAGGGAATTGTAACTTGATTAAATAATGTATTAGTTACAAGTATGAAACACACGTATTTAATACCTTTAGTTCTTAAATACTTTAATATAGTTTGATCCTTTTAAGAGTTTATTTAATACCTAAGTCATTTCTTTGGATTTTGCGAATATCCAACATTCCTTGTTAGGGAAGTATGACTTTATTAAATCCTTTATTGCAAGTATGAGACACTTGTAATAATACTCTTAAAGTCCATCTTGATTATATTCAATATAATCATGCTATATTAATACTAATATTTTAAAACGTACTATCATAAGTAACGACTATTACTTATATGTTTTAACTAAGTTCAATAACTTTTGAATCTTATGCTTCCATAAAACTCTTAAATACTTGTATTAGAAAAACCTTCTAATTTCTAGTATCTAGGTACTTTGAGCTTCTAAGATATAATTCATTTATACAACAAACAAACAAATATGAATCATGAGATATTAAGTAAATCAAAAACTTGACTTACAATCTAGTCATAAACCTTGACTAGTGTAATTGTCACACATGCACACATAACACAATATAATTCAACCATGGATTCGAATTGATAAAACCAAAAAACCTTGTTTTAACATAAAATAAAAATTATTCAAAAATGAAATAAAATTGTTTTACTGAATCCATAAAATACTGAATTATAAAAACTTGGTGCTCGTGGGATCATCACCATCTCATGCCGGTCGCCATCAATTTCCATCTCCTCCTGCAATAAACGATTGCAAAAGTTAGATTACTCGTAATGTACTTTACAAGTATCTCAAAAGTGATTAAGAAGTGTGGTCGTGTTACCTGAGGAACTTGCAATTCCTCCACCACTGGCACCCTTTGGACAATTTCTTTCCCAATGCCCAACCTCGCCACACTTGAAGCACCGAATGTCGGTCCTCGCCATGTTAGGCTTCACCTTCTTGACCTTTTGTTTGACACCTTTACCATTTGGCACTCCTTGGTTAGGTTTGGTTTTACCCTTTAGTTTACCACCATGCCCTTTTCTCTTCCTACCACCGCCACTGCCATTACTGATCATCAGAACATCCTTAGATTTGATCCCCAAACTCAATTCAGCTATCTTGAGCATAGAATGTAGCCCAGCAATGGATTTCTCCATAATATGCATATTGTAGTTGACCACAAAAGGCCTGTAGTCATGAGACAATGAATTGAGTATAGTGTCTGTAGCCATTTGCAACGGTATGGGGTGACCGAGTCTAGCAAGGTGATCCATGTGCCCTTTCATTTTCATGACGTGGGCACTCACCGGTGTTCCTTTGACCATCTTGCATGAGTTGAAAACTCGATTGATGTCGAACCTCTCAGTGCGAGCTTGCTCTTGAAATGAATTCCTTAGTTGCTGGATCATCTCAAATGCTGGCACATCCATAAGTCCCGCTTGTAATTCTGGACTCATGGTTGCGAGCATCAGACATCTCACATCGAGTGCATCACTGACATGCTTATCATAAGTTTGCCTTGCTTCAGCTCTAGCATTCACGGCAGGGACATTCGGCACATCTCTCTCCAAGACATACCACTTTCTCTCATGCCTGGGCACAATACGAAGATTGCGCTCCCAATTGAGAAAGTTTGACCAGTCAAATTGTCCTTTTCTGGGATCGAGCGTAGCGAGAGATTGTTGGTACTTGTCGTCATGGTTATTGCTGCCATCTACAAATCAAACCCAGTTTAATTAGTAATCATCAATAAACATCTCTAAAATATATTATAAACTCATAATAAATATTTTAGGCCTAGGATCCATATATCACATTCTCGCCGCAAGGTTTGGGCACTTCCCGACGAGACATGCTATTTCTGGTAGGTAACATCCTTACCAATCGCACCAGGACTTGATATGATTCCTAGGGGTGGTAGAATCTTTAGACTTTTAATTTATTACAACTTTGTACAATCCAATTGCACATTTCTAATTGCAATAAAGTCTAGTATGTTTATTCTACTCAAGTACTTTTTGGTCCGGGACTCCCGATTATCACCAAAGTAGATCAGACCATATAAGACAATGCGATGTTCTGCGCCGGGACTCCCGATTATCACAGAACCTTACGCACCCTAACACTCGCAATGATTTGAATCCATATCTAAGGTTCTTTCTCCTTACAATATGAATATCGTTTAACAAGTGAGGTGTTCCATTAGGTGGATAGTACTTAGATCTAAGATTTTCTTGGGTTTGTTTAAGTCTTAAACAAAACTTAAACCTTGTTCCAATTTTAATCTTTTATTTAAAATGTGTGACTTGTATAAGAGTTTTACAAGACACCTTTTAAATCTTAAGACCTTTTCTTTTAAAACTTATAGTTTCAAAAAGGTTGCGTGATTTAGATGTATACCTAAAACGAGGCGTACAAGACGTTTTACTAGGTTTTGTGAAAAACCTTTCTCTATAAAACTTGCTTGTTTTATTTACTTGAAAAACTTGAACCTTATGTTAAACTTTAAAATGTGAATTTTGATTCCTTTAGACCGGCCGTAACGCTCGACCGAACGAGCGGTCGCGACCGCCACATCGGACCTCCCCGACGCGTCCCGCCCGTTACACCCTACCATCGCCGACGCGTCGCCAAGGGCCAACGGTCGACTACTCGACCATTGGCAGCCCGCTCCAACGACTCCAACACACCCCTTTCAAACTTAATTTTTACCCCTTTTTTTACCTTATAAATACCCAATCTTTTTCTAAAAAATTTCACACTTCTCATTTCTTTTATTCATACTTACTCAAAACACACACATCACACACACTATACTAAAAATGAGTTCCGACGATGAAATGAATGTCGCTAATTTCATTTTTGGCGACGAGGAAGAGGACAGGGTTATACATCTTGGTTTTTTACAAACGGCGGCCGCGTTTCTTGAAGGTTCTAGTTCTAATATCCCTAGAACTCCTAGAAGATACGTGAATAGGGACCGTGGCGGTGCGAATGACCGTCTCGTGGCAGCCTACTTCGCTGAAAATCCGACGTATAACGAGCATGATTTTCACAAACGCTTCAGGATGAGTCGTGATCTTTTCACACGCATTGTTCGCGATCTCACTAATACCGTCCCATTATTTGCGCAACGATATGATGCACTTGGGAACGCAGGTACTTCTCCGCTAATGAGGTGCACTTCTGCAATTCGTCAGTTAGCATACGGGACCGTACCCGATGCTCTAGACGAATACTTACAAATTGGTGAGAAAACTAGCCGTGATAGTCTCGCAGAGTTCTGTAAAGGGGTTATGCACTTGTATGGTGATGAGTTTCTGCGAAAGCCTACTCATACTGATGTGGCGAAGCTATACGCTTTTCATGAGGAAAAACATGGGTTTCCCGGTATGCTAGGAAGCATTGATTGTAGTGATTGGCCTTGGGCTCAATGTCCAAATGCTTACCGTGGGAAATATGTTAGAGGGGATCACGGGAACGAACCATTCATCTTACTTGAAGCGGTTGCCTCGCAAGATTTGTGGATTTGGCACGCGTTCTTTGGTGTCGCCGGGTCGAACAACGACATCAACGTGTTACGAGCGTCCCATATTTTCAATGATCTCAAAGACGGGAAATCACCTGAGGTACCCTTTTTGGCAAACGGGGTGTCTTACAAATGGGGATATTATCTTACTGACGGGATATATCCGGAATGGTCTGTTCTTGTTAAGTCCATTTCACACCCAAATGCGAATGATGTTAAGCGGGTGAACTACAAGAAAGCACACGAAGCTGCAAGGAAAGACGTAGAACGAGCATTTGGCATTCTAAAGAAAAAATGGGGTATAATAAAAACGGCTGCAAGGTCCCCAAATGTTAACAAAATAAGGGATATAATGTACACTTGTATCATATTACATAATATGATTATCAAAGACAAAGGCAGGGCCATATGTCCCGATTTTCATCCGGAAGAGCGACATAGTGACGGCGACCCCGTACGATCACATGAAGAAGTATTGCAAGTTATCAGGGAGATCAATGATAAACAAACTCATCTTAATCTTAGATCTGATTTGGTGGAACACGTTTGGAATCGACGACCCCACCAGTAGTTTTTTTAATGTTTTTTTAATTATGTTTAATGTAATGTTTTAAATTATTTTTAATGTAATGTTTTAATTATTAATGAAATTTAAATTAAAAAATAAAAAATAAAAAAAATCCGAACGGTCACCCATTACGGGCATTTGGTCGCTGTCTGGTCGTGTGTTTGATCAGGAGAGAGAAAGCTGATGTGGCGCAGATGTGGCAGGGGTGACCAAACTGCGAACGGTCACCCATTACGCACAGCCTTATGATTCATAAACTTGAACCATAATCCTAGTTTAACACATCTTGTTTTTCACTTGCTTAATAATAAAATTAAACATTTATTTTAACTTATTAGATTCGCCAAAGCTATGTCCTAAAGACATCTTTATAAACTTTGTGATTTACTTGTGTAGCTCCCACTAGCTCCAACAGCCGTGATGGAACTTAAGCAATCACAATTACCGGTCTACCCTTGGTGAAACTAATAAACTTATTATATAAATATTATATATAATAATTCTTAGTTTATTTAAACCATTCTTATATTTAACTCAAACTAGTTAAATATAGGTTCTAAAGTTCTCTTGTTATTTAACCCTTGATCATTAATATAGTATTTTACGTAACTCGTAATATACTTATATTATACTTGTATAATTAACTAGTTATAACTACTTATAACTTTATACAATCTAATTACAATATTTATAACTTTTGTATTTATCTAATTATAATAAAACTTTACTTTGTACAATTTCTAGTTGTTTACAACTTTGTACATTCTAGTTTAATTACAACTCATACAAATTCTAGTTACATTGATATTATAACTTCATGATCAAAAATAACATATTATTTAAATGTTCCATTTAATCTAGTATTATATATATATATATATATATATATATATATATATATATATATATATATATATATATATATATATATATATATATGGTCCGGATCCGGTGAGGACTCTTTTCCCGGTGAAGACTGCGAGTACTCCAAAAAAAGCTCTAAAAATAATCCAAAACAAACTTTTTTTCAAAAAAAATTCTTTTTTAAATATCTAAATAGCAGCCTATAAGATCCAAAAAAAATTTCAAAAATGATCCAAAAAAAACAAAATTGGATCAAAATTATGATCCACAAAAAAATATGGATCATTGTTATGATCCGCAAAAAAAAGTGGATCATAATTTTTTTTTTTCGAAATTTTTTTTTGGTCAAATGTAATAATAATCATGGGGAGTTATATATATATTTTTTGGAATTTTTTTGAGGTGTCCTCACGAGTCCTCACCGGGAAAAGAGTCCTCACAGGATCCCACTTCTATATATATATATATATATATATATATATATATATATATATATATATATATATATATATATATATATATATATATATGTGTGTGTGTGTGTGTGTGTGTGTGTGTAGTATTAGAATCAGAACCAATTAAGGCTACAGAACCAGCAGAACTCAATCTAAACCATTGATTTTTGAAATGAAAATGATAATGGAAGACACATTAATGTATTTGATGAGGGACCCCCAAATATTGGTTTGCATGGATGTCATTCATGCATGTATACATATATGTATAGATAACACTTATGTATACATACATGAAAACATATACATGTATGTATACATGCATGAATGACATCCATGCAAACCAATATTTGGGGGTCCCTCGTCAAATACATTAACGTGTCTTTCATGATCATTTCATTTCAAAAATCAATGGTTTAAATTGAGTTCTGCTGGTTCTGTAGCCTTAATTGGTTCTGATTCTAGTTCAACCATGTATATATATATATATATATATATATATATATATATATATATATATATATATATATATATATATATATATATACACACTAGCTTCAAAGCCCGCCCGACTGTGCGGGCATGCTTCAAGAGAGATATAGAAAAATAACAAAATATTGATACGTTTGAAATAACATAACAACCATAAGTGAAATGACGATAAACAATTTTGTTATACATGAATAAATAAGCCAAAAAACAATGAAGCTTAAGGTTTATGATCTTAATCTTTGAAGAATGATAACAAATTACTATTTAATAGCAACAATTCTATCTTTAGTAGCAAAAAATAAAAATCACAATATGTAAACTTTCCATAATACGTCCCTTTTCAGGAAGTTGTTGCAACACTGATTTGTCTATACGACTTAAAGATGATTATTTCATATCATTAGTTTGTGAAGTTGCACCAATAACATTGTGTGATTTAAGCCCTTAAAAATCAAACAGGTGAAATAAAAACATTAGCTTACAAGGAAATTGTTATTTTTAATACCCGTTTTGACCCGATCCGAGTTGACGCGTGACCCAATAATGATGTGGTTTCAAAAGATTACCTTGAAGATTTGCAGGCAAAGTGGATGTCGTGGCAAGAGCAATACTTTTAAACTTTTGTTTCAATTCAAATGTCTTTATTTTTCCACCATATAAACATTTCATTTTAGGAGGAAGACTTTTAAGAACATTTAGATCAAGATCAGTTAATGGTGGGACTACTTTTGAACTGTTGCTAGCACCAACAGTTGAATTGCTTCTTGATTGATGAATGTGATTTACAATTTGCTCCTTTGAATCTACAAAAATTGAACTAATTTAAATAAGTTATTTATAATCTAAAACTAATTTAAATAAGTTTTAAATGTTTTCCAAAAAAAAAGGACTCATGATTTCCTTGTTTTTAGATGTTGAAGCAGATGCAAGCTAAGAGGGAATAGAGTTTCTTTCATTCCCTTCACAACCATATATATAATAAGTAAATTAGTTAAATATTACCAATATAATTGAGTTTCACCAAAAAGTTTGAAACTTTGGGTATGCTTAAGGTGTTTATTAATTATTATTATTACTACTCTACCAAAATGTTGAAGTTGAAAACCTTGTTTAAAATTATCTGCACTTTCCAGCTTTGAAACATGCAACCCAATTCCCCTTATGTCTTTCACATCTGCAATTTTATATCAAACATAAATTTCCTAAAATCTTCAACTAAAATAATATCAAAATTTTCTTACCCATATGAAAATGACTGAAGAGTTCTTTAGTTATCCTCTGAAGAACATCCACATCATCAGCCATTGGAACCTAACATTTACTGGACTTGAGGTCAAATATGCAACAAAAAAAAAAACGGGATAAATCAGTAGATAATATACCGCGGATGAATGGCTGAGATTATGATAGTCCCCACAGCCCATATACTTTACTGGCCCTTCATCAGTCTTTCTTTTCTTAACCTACATTCTCATGTTCATTATAAAACCCCAAAAAAATCAAGTAAACAAAGAATCATCGTATGCCCCATATAAAGCGAAATTATGGGTAAAGCAGAAGCTATAAATCTGGATGAATCGAACAATTAAATCAATCGATTGAATATATTAAACTTTAAAAGAAAGTTTAAATCTTTTAAATCGATCAATCATATTGATACTGTAGGAAAATAACGATGGTGATTTGAATATTACTCCAGACCAATGAAAATTGAAACCCTAGAATATTAAGGAACAAACCTTAGAATATGTAATTGAAGGCATGCGATGATGATTTTAATTCAACAGAACAATCCTCAATTTATTTGAAAAAGAATAGTAGGTGAAATATTGGGAATAAATTCAAATCTTTGATTATATGAAATCCCGTCATTATCCCCATGTAATTCCGTTAATCTCGTGTATGTTTAACTGCAGGAGGAGAAGAGATGTTTGGGTTTGTAGGATACAGGGAGGATGCAACTTGGCCAATGGGGTAATTATATCTGGCATTGTGGACCAATGAGATAGCTTCAAATTGATTAGTTGGCAAAATTAAATCAAACCTAGGCCTCATATATAGGTTAAGATAGGTGAGGGTTCCGTTGAGAATTGGAAAAATTGTAAGAATGTGAGAATTAGTGTAATCATCGATGATTAACCTATATGTATTCATAGGTTAATTATCGATGATTAAACAGGGCACATGCCCCCCCCCCCCCCCCCCCCCCCGCGCCGCGCAGAAAACTTTGCCGGGCCATGAGCCCCAAATCCGCCCAAATCAACGGCTGAGATCTATTCTCACATTCTCACCTAATATATTAATTCTCAATGGAACTCACTTATATATATATATATATATATATATATATATATATATATATATATATATATATATATATATATATATATATATGGTCGAGTTATTTTGAGAACTCTGATTTCAAAAAGAACTTCGAGAACTAATATAATTGAATCTTTGATTATATGAAATCCCGTCATTATCCCCATGTAATTCCGTTAATCTCGTGTATGTTTAACTGCAGGAGGAGAAGAGATGTTTGGGTTTGTAGAATACAGGGAGGATGCAACTTGGCCAATGGGGTAATTACATGTCGCATTGTGGACCAATGAGATAGCTTCAAATTGATTAGTTGGCAAAATTAAATCAAATCTAGGCCTCATATATAGGTTAAGATAGGGGAGGGTTCCTTTGAGAATTGGAAAAATCGTAAGAATGTGAGAATTAGTCTAATCATCGATGATTAACCTATATGTATTCATAGGTTAATTATCGATGATTAAACAGGGCACATGTGCCCCCCCCCCCCCCCCCCCCCCCCCCCGGCGACGCGCAGAAAAATTTGCCGGGCCATGAGCCCCAAATCCGCCCAAATCAACGGCTGAGATCTATTCTCACATTCTCACCTAATATATTAGTTCTCAATGTAACTCACTTCTATATATATATATATATATATATATATATATATATATATATATATATATATATATATATATATATATATATATATATATATATGGTCGAGTTATTTTGAGAACTCTGATTTCAAAAAGAACTTCGAGAACTATTATTAACCAATCAGAATTTAGTAAATTAGTTTTAATTTATTTAATTCACATTAATTAGTTAGGGGTTTACGACATTTTACCCAAAAAAAATTGTTTCCTTTTTTAAAAATTTCCTATAATCTAGGAATTAGTTTCAGATATCATTTGGTGCATATATGTTATTTACAGGTTTGCGTTTATGTTAATTTACAATTATGCATATATGTTATTTTACATATCTACATATATGTTTGTTTGACATTAATTTCATAAATTTTATTTTATTTACGACTGTGCATATATGTTATTTTGAAAGTTTGCATATATAACAAACATGTTTAACACACAAAATCTATATCCAAATTTTAGAAAATTGATAGACCAAATAGAATACAAAACTTGTTCATACAAAAAGTCAAAAAAGTAATTTTAAAAAACACATATATGTATTCAAACATAACATATATGCATCCAAATAGTTGCTGACGGCAATTGTGTGCCCTTTTGAAGCAACTTTCTTTTTTGTATACTCTAACACAAAATGCTCATTTCATCTTTTTCCACTTGTATAACTTGTCAATTTTGCTTGTACCACCCACTGCAATACATAAAGAAAATGCATATGAAATGGCACCAATTATTTAATAAAAACACTAATGTTACCTTAATCAATAATACACATCCAAACTAATCAATAACATATATGCAAATATATCAAGAACACTAATATTATCCTAATAAGAACACAATTATATAGCTAAAAAACGAAATATACAAATTTATATGTAAACTCACCGAACACAATTAAGTAGATAAAAAAATAAAATTAAGAAGATAAATTAATAAAATAGAAAAGCCACAAGATATAGATAAAATCTCACCAAATATCTCTACTACTTATAAAGCATTTAGGACCTTTCTCTACTACTTATAAGGCAAGATTCGAACCCAGGAAGCTCGGTAGATTAGCATTGAACTCAACCAACTGAGCTACATGAATCTTACGTTATTTTGACATAACAATTTGCTATATAATTAGAAAACCATAAATATATTCCTAAACCCCCACCGCCTCATTTGAACGGTGTATTCCAATAGTTTCTTCTTAAAATTTTAAACGATTATTTATTGGAATCTGAAAGAACTATTATGAAAATCAAACGTTGCCTCTCTTCCTTATCTTTTGCACATTCACACAAACGAACAAATTATTCTTTCACACCCAACAAAGCAACAAATTATTCCTTCATAGAATATAATACACTTTCTCACCGAAGATGTGTGTAGCTTCTGAAGAGGAAGAGGAACTGCAGGGAGATGAATTGTTGCTCTGTGGTACGAAGGCTTGGGATTCCACTGGCCGACGGGGGGGGCTCTCTTAATGGTATTTTCGGTTCTAACTGAATTTGATGTACAACTCGTTTCATTTCTTATAATTTAATTTATCGAATGTGGACTGTAACAACTTGATATGTATGAAGATGTGGTTCAGATGTTTGAGGAAACACATGTTAATCCGTAAATGGGGCTATAAGGTTTCAGAACAAAGATGTAAGTATAATGTAAAGTGAACATTTTGGCTTTGAGTCTTAATATGGTTTTGTGATGTTTTGAAATTCAAGTACATGTCACATGAGTGAAGAGTTTGAAATTCAATAGCAGGAAACATGTGTGTAAAAATGGGATAACCTTGCTGCTCTTTTATTAACCATCATATTTCATGTGCTCTTATTTTTAGTTTTTTGATGACTCGAATATCAGATCTGTCAATGTAGTCCATATTGACCTCAATTGGTGAATTTGGACCGAAAGCAAGTGATACGAGGATTATTTTAGCAAAAATTGAGGAATTTGAGGTTACAATTTCACTCTTTAATTTTTTGACTTTTTATAAATAATTTATTTTTTTTGTTGTCACTTTTTTTATTTCATAATTTTGATTTCTTTTTTTTGGGTTTTGCCACTTTTTAATTCCATAATTTTGACGTGAAGGTTTTTTTTCAATACCAGCAAGAACAACAATCAGACTTGAGGTCAGACACTAAAACTTCTTGGCTTTTACTTGTTAAGTGCTATTTAGGAAACTTTTAAACTTTTTATTTGTTTTTACTTCTGTAGCCAGGGGATACAAAATATGTGACTCTTGTAAGGATATGTGGTAATCAAGTTATAAGAGGTGTGCATTTTGTGATGGAAAAGTTATAAGAGATGGAATGGGGCAAGCTGCAGGGTGTTAAGCATCTGATCGATTGCCTACATACCGTTATAACCCGACCTGACCAGAACCTCATTATGCTAGCCGGGTTGAGTGTATTCGGGTCTTATGGTGATATTGAGGTTTTTATAACCCGACCGACCAACCAACCTGTTGGAGTAAAACACAGATCAACTTATTACTGATGCTGCAGTTAGTACTGACAATAATTAGTACTGATGGGGCAGAACATGTTACTACTGATGAAGTTGATACTGGTGTATACTATAACTTAGTTACTACTGATCATGCACAGATTGAAGATACTACTGATCAATAGTAGTTACTACTGACGTTGGTTTTGGACTTACTACTGGTTACCAGAGTTACTACTGACGATGCACATTTACTACTGGTGAATGGTTTTACTACTGGTACGCGTTTTGGAAGAATATCAAGTCCGAGATCTTCACAGAGATAGTTATAGAATGTAATTAAATGTATATCTTTTATAATTCGATGTAAAGCAAGTCCTAGAATAACTAGGGTAAATAGTTTAGCTTCAATGACTATTATAAATAGTTCCTTACGAATTGTAAACGTACGTGTGTATTGTTAACTCAATAATATACATTGAAGCTTTTTGTGAAACTGTGTTCTTAATACTTTCGCATATTATTTACAGTTCATTGTTCTTAATTACATTGATATAGTGTTGATCCGCTGCAACTTCTATATTCAATTAGATCTAAAGTGTTTATTAACTTCTCTATAGTTAATCGATCCTGACAAGTGGTATCAGAGCTTATTGGTTCTAGATCTACGATTTGTTAAGAACAACAAAAAGTTTTAATCTTTAAAACACACATTATTAATCATGTCTGATAATAATGAAAGCACTCAGGCCAACAAAATTCCTATACTCACTCCCAACAACTTTGGGATGTGGAAGAATCGTATTAAGCAATACATGTTTATTACAGATTACTCTATGTGGGAAGTTGTCCTTGAAGGAAACAAAACTGGTCCTGGTCAAGCAAGGAGCTCTGCAACTGAGGCAGACAAACTTAAGTGTGAGAAGGAAAAGAAGGACAAGGGAATCGAACTCAAAGCTCTAAGCACTCTCCTACTGGCCATTCCTAATGACTATCAACATCTCTGTGTTGAGTATGATGATGCAAAGGTACTATAGGAAGCACTGGAGAAGAGATTTGTGGGGACAAAAAGTACCAAGAGGAACATGAAGTCTGTTCTTAAACAAGACTTTGAAAACTTCAAAGGAAAGCCCAATGAAACACTCACTCAAGTGTTTGACAGTTTCAACAAGCTAATTGGTGAACTTAACCAGGTTGGGGTTAAGATGGATCAAGAAGATGTCAACATGAAGTTCCTAAGATCTCTTAGTGAAGAATGGGCCATGTATACAGTGGTATATAGACAAAGAGATGCTCTAGAAGAAAAAGAGTTGGATGAACTCTACAATGATCTCAGAGTATTTGAAACTGAGGTAAACCAAAAGAACCCTTCTATTTCTTCTAATAATGCTGCATTTGTCTCTAGTACAGGTCAAGGTCAGGAAACCTTCACAGGAAAGGCTGCAGATTCTGAGGATGCTGCAAGAGAATCCTTCTTCACTAGTCATGTGCATACTGCATTGATTAGTGATGACTTGGAACAATTGAACCCAGATGATCTTGAGGAGATGGATCTTAAATGGCAGATGGCTATGCTGAGCCTAAGGACAAAATGATTCTTAAAGAGAACTGGTAGGACAAGCATCAACTTCAACAAAGGTGACAAAGCTGGATTTGACAAAACTAAAGTCAAATGTTACAACTGTAACAACCTTGGTCACTTTGCAAAAGAATGTCCTCAGCCAGACAAAAGATCAAAATCAACTGCCCTTGTATCACAACAAGGACAAGGGTATGACTGGAGCTTCCAAGCAGAAGAGCATGCTCAAAATCAAGCTCTCATGGCCTTTACTGACAACAAAACTGAGGTAAAACCTAAACCTTGTACTTCTGAATGTGCTAAAATTATTAAAAACTTAGAAAAAGAAAACAATAAATTAAATGAAGATTTAGCAAAAGCAGTGAGAAGAAATCATGAATTTGATGGTGTGATTACTGATCAAGAACATCAAATAAAGGTGTACCAGATGATTGATCAAAGGATAAAGGAAGAATTGCTTCAGGCGGTGGATGAGAAAGAATTTTATGAACTAAAAAATAAAGAATTAACAAGTAAACTAGAAGAATGTCAACTTGAAATTGAACAAAATAAATTAACAATTAAAAAGTTTGAAAGAAGCACTAAAATTCTTGATGAACTAACTAACAATCAAACTACAGAAAAAGTTGTTCATGGGGTGGGATATCATGCAGTACCACCTCCATATAAAATCATTCCACCACTTAAAAACAGTTCAGAAAGAATCATTAATGAATTAAAAACTGAAAATCAAACTGAATCACATAATGAAACATCTGAATCAAATGATTCTTCTGATGATGATCAATCAATTGAATTTACAATCTCTCAAACTGAATCACCAAAATCAATTGATACAAGTTTTCACACAGCTCAAAGTCCAAATGATTCTCCCAAATATGATGCAGAAAATGTACCAAAAATTTTAACAAGGGGAAATGAAAGAAATAAAAACCAACTCTTAGATCAAAGAATACCTGAAGGTGCTAAAAATAAGAAATTAAGATGTGTTATATGCAACAAAATGAACCATTTAGCAAAGGATTGTCACTTCAATCCAATAAACTGCAAAGAGTTAAAGGAATTTAAAATTTTAAAAGAAAATGCAAAAACTCAAAAGTTAAAAGATACTACTGGTCCTTCAGTAGTAAATAAAATTAAAACTCCAATTGCTGAAACTCCAAGATCTGGAAGAGGTGCACCAAGATTTGTGCAAAACAGAAGAGTTGGAAGCCCAAAGAACAGCAATTACTTCAAGAACAATGGAAAATCCAATCAAAATAAACAATATTTCAAATTTTCCAACACCAGTAAAAACTTTAACAATTTTACTACTGGTGTTAACCCTAAGTATAATGCTGTTTGGTACCAATACAAGAATACTACTGGTAAAAACCCTAATTACAAAAATACTACTGCTCCCAAACCAACTTTCAAAAATACTACTGGTGTCAACCCTAAAAACACTACTGGTCATTCTAAACATGGTAAGTACCCAAATACTACTGGTCCATCAGTAGTAAAGCATTCAAAAGCAAAAAATCACGGGTATAAACCAAGATCAGTAGGAAATTCTCACACCAGTAATACTTTCAAAAGGGCAGTAGTAGAACAAAACACCAGTACTAAACAAGTATGGGTACCAAAAAGGTTTAAAGTTAAATCCTCCAAAGCTTATTTCTCAAAGATGAACCCAAGACATATAAAGCTTGGGTTCCCAAACTTAACTAATCCTTTACTCACTTGTGCAGAGCATTCAGATCCCAGAAGAAGGAAGAACATGGCATATTGATAGTGGATGCTCAAGGCACATGACTGGAAATCTGCAAATTCTTAAAGATTTCAAGTCATTTGATGGAGGATATGTGGCATTTGGTGAGAATCCACAGGGAGGTAAGATCACAGGTAAAGGTACTGTTACTAATGGCAAAATTACCTTTGATGATGTATTTTATGTAGCTGAACTAAAATACAATCTTGTCAGTGTGTCTCGAGTGTGTGATAAAAAGAATAAAATTCTTTTCACAGACATTGAGTGCATCATTCTTTCTCCTGATTTTATTTTAGATGAAAAATATGTTGTTTTAAGAACTCCAAGGAGAAACAATGTGTATTGCCTGGATATAGGGGGAGAACTCATTTCTTCAAATGAGGTCAACTGCTTTATATCCAAGGCAAACACCACTGAATCAGAACTATGGCATAGAAGGATGTGTCACACTAATTTTAAAAACATGAACAATTTAGTAAAAAGAAATCTGGTCATTGGACTACCTCAAAAACAATTCATGTGTGATCATCATTGTGTTGCATGCCTAAAAGGTAAACAACACAAGACTTCTCATAAGTCCAAAACTGTGAACAATATTTCTGTTCCTTTACAGCTCTTACATATGGACCTTTTTGGACCTACAAATGTAATGAGTATTGGAAAGAAACAATATTGTCTTGTTATTACTGATGACTTTTGCAGATATACATGGGTTTTCTTTCTCAGGACAAAGGATGAAACAAGTGAACTCATAAAGAACTTAATTGTCAAACTGGAGAACACATCTGATCAAAAAGTTAAAGCCATAAGATGTGATAATGGCACAGAATTTAAAAATGCTAACTTAATTAACTTTTGTGATTTTAAAGGTATTGACAGGCAATACAGCTCACCTAGAACTCCACAACAAAATGGTGTAGCTGAAAGATAAAAATAGAACCATCATAGAAGCAGCAAGATCAATGCTTGCAGACTCAAAATTACCAATTACTTTTTGGGCAGAAGCTGTTAATACTGCTTGTTATGTTCAAAACAGAGTATTAATAAGGAAGCCACATTTTAAAACACCATATGAACTTTTTAATAAAAGAAAACCTTCCATAAGTTTTCTAAAATCATTTGGTTGTCCTTGTACTATTTTGATTACAAGAGAACAAGTTGGTAAGTTTGACTGCAAATCTGATGATGGAATCTTTGTGGGATACTCTACTCAAAGCAAATCATACAGAGTATTCAACAAAAGACTAAGGATAATTGAAGAAAGCATCAATGTATCCTTTAATGAAAATGTACCTAATGAACAAGGAAATAGTCCAGATTGGCTATTTGACATAGACAATCTAACCAAATCCTTTAATTCTAACATGAATTTCAATGCAGGTAATTCAAATTGTCACTATCAAAAGGAAGGAACATCATCTATTAATACTGGTCAAGAGGAGATGAGATACATTGTAGTTAATACTGCTCCCACAGTTAATACTGATGTCAGTAATAACTCAAGTTCTGGAACCAGTAGTAACTCTGAGAATGAGGACAGTAGTAATTCAAATACTACTGATACCAGTAATAGTACTCAAAATACTACTGGTCCCAACAATAACCTAGATTCTCAAGATACTACTGATACCAGTAACAACAACAATACTACTGATCTCAATGAAGACAATAGCAGTAGTAGCTCTGACCAAGATGATGATGAACCAAACTTCAATAACAATGAAGGATCACTAGAAGAACAACTGCCTGAGACAAATGAGTCCAATCTTGAAAATCAACTAGTAGTTGATAAAACTACAACCACAAGGACTCAGAAGAACCATCCATTAGACCTTGTTCTAAGTGATGTTAACTCACCACTACAAACAAGAAGCAAATTAAATAAAAGCTTAACTGCAAATATGTGTAACATAAGTTTAATTGCTAATGAATGTATGTTTGAATGCTTTCTGTCTCAGGATGAACCAAAGAAAATCCAACAAGCAATGAAGGACTCAAACTGGATTGAGGCAATGCAAGAAGAACTTCTTCAATTTAAGTTACAAGCTGTTTGGACACTTGTACCTCTACCCAAAGGAAAAAGAGCCATTGGAACAAGATGGATCTTCAGAAACAAGAAAGATGAAAGAGGTATAGTGATCAAGCACAAAGCCAGACTTGTAGCCCAAGGATACACTCAAGAAGAAGGAATAGACCATGATGAAGTATATGCTCCTGTTGCTAGAATTGAAGCCATAAGAATATTTCTAGCATATGCTTCATTCAAGAAATTCAAAGTCTATCAAATGGATGTGAAGAGTGCATTTCTATATGGGAAGATTGAAGAAGAGGTCTATGTCTGCCAACCTCCAGGTTTTGAAGATCCAAAACATGGTGATTATGTGTTTAAACTGGATAAAGCTCTGTATGGCCTACATCAGGCACCAAGAGCATGGTATGACACATTATCATCATACCTATTGAAGAACAACTTTAAAAGAGGAGCCATTGACAAAACTTTGTTTACAAAGAAAGTCAAAGATGATATACTACTGGTACAAATTTATGTAGATGATATCATCTTTGGCTCAACCAATGATTCATTATGCAAAGAATTTGAAGAACTGATGCAGATTAAATTCAAGATGAGCTCTATGGGTCCAATGAACTTCTTCCTTGGACTCCAAGTCAATCAAAGAACAGACGGTATTTTGATAAATCAATCAAAATATGTCAAAGACATCTTGGAGAAATTTGATTTGAAAGACAGTAAGAGTGCAAGTACACCAATGGAAACACACAAACACCTACATCCTGATGTTGAGGGGGAGGATGTAGATGAACATTTATATAGATCAATGATAGGCTCTTTGATGTACTTAACTGCATCAAGACCTGACATTATGTATAGTGTTTGTGTGTGTGCAAGATATCAAGCAAGACCTAAAGAATTACACCTGCAAGCTGTCAAAAGAATTTTCAGATACTTGAAAGGCAAACCATCACTAGGTCTATGGTATCCACATGACTCACCATTTGAACTCATAGCCTACACAGATAGTGACTATGGAGGTGAATGTCAAGACAGAAAGTCCACTACTGGTGGATGTCAATTCTTTGGATCAAGACTGGTGTCATGGCAATGCAAGAAGCAAACAAATGTATCAACATCAACTGCTGAAGCAGAGTATGTAGCTGCATCTGCTTGCTGTGCTCAAGTGCTCTGGATTCAAAACCAGCTTCTAGACTTTGGTATCTCTATCCTTAAAACTCCTATTTTTATTGATAATCAAAGTGCTATTAGTATTGTGAATAATCCAGTAAAACACTCTAAAACTAAACACATTGAAATAAGATTTCATTTTATAAGAGACTGTAATGAAAAGAAATTAATCAAAGTTGTTAAAATTCATAATGATGATCAATTAGCAGATCTTTTTACAAAAGCATTTGATGTAGGAAGATTCAACTTCTTGGTTAGCAGTATTGGAATGATTTTGATAAATTAAAATCTCTCTTAAAATCATGTGTAAAGTTTGTTGTAAAAAGTTATTTATTTAAAGTGTTTTACTACTGGTAGATCTGTATTACTGGTGTGTAGGCATGTGCACAAAATACTACTGGTAGTTAATTACTACTGGTGTGTATTAGGTATACATAAATACTACTGGTGATCAGTACTACTGGTATTCACATATACTACTGGTCTTGTGAGTTAGTGGTTACTACTGATGTCCATAGTTACTACTGATGTCAAAATCCTTAGTCACTACTGATGTTAGTAGATACTACTGACGTTTTACTACTGATATCTTATTTACTACTGGTCTTTCAGAATCACAATTACCAAACTAACCCCCATGAAAATAACCGTTATGTTATGATTCGAAGGGCATTTTAGTCGTTTTGCAGATTAAATCGAAAGATATAAAAGGCGGCAGTCGATTAGTTTAGCATTATCTTCACTTCGATTTGCTAAATCCTCTCGATAAACCCTAACTTACGATCAAAAACCCTTCGTCAATAACAAAATTCATTCCTGTTCTTCTCAAAATTCAACAAAAATGGCAACTCTAAAATCTTTGAATGTTCAAACCGATCTCAAATACTCAGAATTTCACAACATGTGTGCCTTCCTAAAGAATCCCGACGGCACAAAAGATTTTCGTCCGATCGTTAAATTCTTGAGAAATTCTTATATCCAGTTTGCCTTAACTGTAAAACCACAATCATATCAACAGCACTTGGTGGATTTCTGGACCAATGCTGAACAAACAGAAGGAACAACCATATTAATGATCAAATCAAAAGTAGATGGAAAGCATATCACAGTAACAGAACAATCAATCAGACACCATCTACAACTTCATGACGACTCAGGTATGTCTACTCTTCCGAAGGAATACATTGCTGAAATTTTACAAACAATGGGTTATGAGGGAAGACTGAATATAGTAACCTTTCAAAAGGGTCTTCTCTCCCCACAATGGAAATTCTTAGTACATACTATTCAGCATTGTATTTCTCCAAAAAGAAGTACTTGGAATGAGTTTAATAAGGCAATAGCCTCTGCTGTTGTCTGTTTATCCACAGACCAAGTATTTAATTTTTCTCAAATGATTTTTGAAGGTATGTTGGGAAATCTTAGCTCTTCTAAATTTTTAATGTATCCCAGATTTCTACAACATATCATAAATTGTGAATTACAAAACTTGTCAACTCCTAAAAACATTTTCATACTACCTGAGTTGAACAAGAAAGTTTTCTCAAATATGAGAAAACAATTTAAATTTTCGGGCAAGGAAACCCCTTTGTTTCCTAACATGATCAAAGATCAAACTCTTATTGGAGAGGGTTCAACCATTGCTACAACCCAAGTTGAACCTCAACCCACTCCATCACCCCCAAATACAGCCCAAACACCACCCCAAATAGTCACTCAATCAACAACCCAAACAAAAGTCCTGAATGTGTCCCAGGAACTTGATATAAATCTGCAGAGTGCTACTCTTCACTCTGTGGAAGACCTACCAGATAAAACCAAAAATATTTCCACAATTTACAAAAGAAAGAAATCTTTAAAGGACACCAGGGGACACATTGAGTCAAACCCCAGGCTCCAAGAGTTGTCCTCCAAGGAGGAGAGAGGACATGAGGCGAGGGCTTTCACTACTGATGCCCCAAAGGTGGGTGCACAGGACAGTGAAAACATCATTAGGACCCAGACCTCGGCAACTTTGAGTGATGACTCATTTGAGGAATTACTCAAAGGACCCCGGTGCCAAGAAACCACAAGGGGGGGCATCTCTGCTTCTTCTAGGAAGAAGAGGATGTCTAAAAGACCCAATGAATCACCAAGAAGTGATGAGGGCAGATCTTTTGAATTGATGGATAGGATGGAAAACCTCAAAGCCAATGTACCTGTTAGTGAGCCCGATGATCTTGCTAGATGGAGTGAGGGCAGTATTAAAATCAACCAATTGACGGAAAAAGTGGATTCTCTTGAATCCATTGTACAATATTGTCTTACATATCTTACAAATCAAGGAAAAACCATGGCTGCCATGAAAAGGCATGTCAATACCATCAACAAGAGAATGAGATTCTATGAGCAAAGGCTTCATCAACAAACCAAGATCATCAGAAGATTGAAGAAGAAAATTGATGATAGTGAGGCTGCACCAGTTGAGCTCACTAAGGGGGAGAAGGATAACATACAAACCATGATTGATGAATCAATTGCAGCAGCAGCATCCTCTCTCCTAAATTTAAAAGAAACAAAAGTTGATGAAGGCCCAGAAATGATGGTTACAGAAGATGAACCTACTACTACTGCTACAATGGAAGAACAAGTTGAAAAAGAAATACCAGTAGTAACTCCTACTACTGATATCATAGCAGTAGTAAGTCAAGAAAAGGAATTGAAACCACCAAATACTACTGATGCCCTATCAGTAGTAACTCCTGAAGTCACACCAGTAGTAACTACTCTGGTTACTACTGAAGAGGAAGAACTACAATTCCCAGAGCTAATTGAAAGAGAAAGACATGCCATTATCTCCAAACCACCAACACCTGATCAACCACTTATCATACCTGACATTGATGATAATGTGAATTGGTTTGAGGTAGATGAATGTACACTTCCTCCACACCCTAAAATCTTACCAGAAGGTCAACTACATCTGTTTTATCCAAAACTTCTGATGATGGGTGTACCTGATATGAAATACACTCCACCTCCACCATCTGCTCACATTGGAAAAGGAAAAGAAGTATATGATGATGATTACCCAAACAGAGCATTAGGTCACCATATGGTGAATAAAATTAATCATGTCAGAGCAGAAAAGCAATCAAGATGGAGGATAAAACATAGAAAATTCTTGGAGAAAGTGGAGATGTATCAAGCACTTGAGGAAAAGAAAAAGAAAGTTCAAAGTGCAAATCCTGTTCAAATACCTGATCAAATTAAAGATATTCAGATAGAAGCTCAAGAAGCAGAATTCAAGAGGTTAAGAAAAGTTGAAGAAGAACATATACAATGCCTTGAAGAACTAGTGGCTGAATGCAAAAGTACCAAAAGTGAGCTAACTGATGATGTATTTGAACAGAGGACAAACATGATTGATTACTTGAAAACAAAAGGGTATAGTGCAAAATCCTTTGGCAAAATGAAGATGATGACCATAATTGAAAAATTCTGTGCTGTCAAGAAAAAGGATTTGGCTGAACAAGAAGAAGAAGCAAAGAAATCTAAAGCCAAAGCCCTAATCCCAATCAGTCCAAACTTAATCAAAGCTGGTAGTGTTTCAACTACTGGTAGTACCTCAACTCCCCAATCAATGAAAAGAAAGATTGTTGATCAAGAACAAAGCTCTAAAAAGAAATCAAAACAAATTGTACCTGTTCTTGAAATGCCTGTTGCTCCATTACAGAACAATCCAATTATTAACTGGAGGGTTATGCACAACAATGTGATAGAGGTCATAAGGGAAGACAAAGTTGTACAGAGATTCACTGATGGTTACTATTAATCAGATCATGCTCTAGAAGTGATGTAATCAAACTTCTGATTATTGGAAAACCTAGAATGACAAAGAAATCATGGAAAGAGTCTGGTGCTGGATACTTAACAAAAATGATAGATGCTGCATTTTATCCAGATAATTATCCAGAACAATTTACAGATCCAGGTAATGTGTATGCTTGGAATGTCATTCCTACAGCTAATATGTACTTCTTCGAGAAATCAGGCAAAGTATGTGAATTATACTTATATGAAAAAGAATATCCACACTCTGAAAAGACTATGTATCAGATATTCATAAATACTTTGATGAAACCTTATGATGCTGTTATGTTCCAAAACAAATTAAATTACTTTACAAAGAGGAACATCAAATATATTATTGAACAAAGGCTACAACAGAATCAAAGAACCCTTGAGAAGAGAAGAAGGGAACAAGAAGAACAAAAGAAACTTGATTGATTAAAAGATAATCTATAAGTTTAGGGGGCGATTGTTGGAGTAAAACACAGATCAACTTATTACTGATGCTGCAGTTAGTACTGACAATAATTAGTACTGATGGGGCAGAACATGTTACTACTGATGAAGTTGATACTGGTGTATACTATAACTTAGTTACTACTGATCATGCACAGATTGAAGATACTACTGATCAATAGTAGTTACTACTGACGTTGGTTTTGGACTTACTACTGGTTACCAGAGTTACTACTGACGATGCACATTTACTACTGGTGAATGGTTTTACTACTGGTACGCGTTTTGGAAGAATATCAAGTCCGAGATCTTCGCAGAGATAGTTATAGAATGTAATTAAATGTATATCTTTTATAATTCGATGTAAAGCAAGTCCTAGAATAACTAGGGTAAATAGTTTAACTTCAAGGACTATTATAAATAGTTCCTTACGAATTGTAAACGTACGTGTGTATTGTTAACTCAATAATATACATTGAAGCTTTTTGTGAAACTGTGTTCTTAATACTTTCGCATATTATTTACAGTTCATTGTTCTTAATTACATTGATATAGTGTTGATCCGCTGCAACTTCTATATTCAATTAGATCTAAAGTGTTTATTAACTTCTCTATAGTTAATCGATCCTGACACAACCTGATTCCTTATTGGTCGGGTTATGAGTGCTTGCTTTTGTCGGGTTTTGGGTTGACCCGACCCAAGCAACCCGATTGAAGTTTAAAAAATTCCCTCATTTGATTTCACCGTTGCCCAGGTCAGGTCTAACGTGTTTGCGCTCATTTTGTCGATATTTATCTTTTTAATCAAATGAGTTATGGCTTACTAACATTATGCTTATAGTTGGTTTTTGTTTATTATTAATCATAATAACCATTTATGTTATTTCACTTTTAACTACAATAGAGTCTGATTGTATTTTTGGCATTGCTAGGAGCATTGATTACTAAGGAGGCAAACCTGTTAGAAAGCGTATGATAGTGTAATTCCCGGACATCGGATGAAATAGAATATAAAGCTGAAAACTTTTATTGAATTATTAAATGTCCCAGGCCAAGGTAAACACTTAGACTTTTTAATGGTGATGGAGATAATGAAAAGCATCAATGAGATCTCGTGAGGCTCAAATAGTCGATCTTTCTTTATTAGTTTTCCCCCTTTAATTGATATTGTTTTGTTTTAAGGCTGCTTAAGATCGACAAATTACACCATTTGCTAATTTGTATAATTTGTATTATATTTGATATCTATAGTATTATTAATAGGAATTTAAGGCACCTTTTTGTATAATTAACTACCAGTTACCTCATGTTAAATTTGGACAGTAATGTGTGAGTCACTATGAAGATATTAATGCATTCGCATTTATACAGTTGGGACTTGTTAAATGCATTCGCAATTATAAAGTTGGGACTTGTTAAATGCATTCGCTTCTATCAAGTTATATTTGATTTCATTTCTTAACAATGAAGAACTATGATCACGAATAACTAACAAATTTGTATATTTTGAAATTACCACTACCACTCATGTGACAACCACCTGTCACTGCTAACGACATTGTCGCCACAACCCTTTAAATGGTCACTGCAAAATATAATCACAGGGTATCTGCCGGCGCATTGCGCGGGTACCCTGCTAGTAATGAATTAAAGAACAAAATTAATTATTACTAAGCAAACCTAAAATACACGTCTAACCATCATGTGTTGCCCCGTATTATGGTGTTTTGTATAATCAACATCATCTTCAACAATGGATTTAACAAAATCGGAGTTTGATTGTTGTCATGGATTTTTAATTTTGAGCAGCTTGTATGAAATAACTTATTTTTGATGAACTAATAAGGAGATCCACAATTCCCACAAACAAATAATTCTAAAAAAAACGATTAGTAACTTATTTTTGATGAACTACAGACCATTAACATTACCTTCGTCGCCGCCACAGATCCACTGTTAGGAATATTTAAATTAATATTCATTATTGATTTGATATGTCAAAACTATTAAACTACAAGGACCTAAATTGAAGATATGGAAGTTCAAATTCAAATAAAGATTTAGGAGATAATCATTAATGTAAAAAGATATAGTATATCTTTATTAGTTTAAAAGATTTAGTATTATCTTTTCCTTGTAAGTCTTGGGTTTTCTAGTATATAAAGAAACCTAATGACATAGAATTAGATGTTCTTGGAACCCACGTTTTAACGTGTTTTGTGTGTAAAACCTAAGCCTCAAGATCGTATGATCCTGTTAACCAAAACCGTTCTACATATTTATATGTAGAATTGGGGCTTTTAGTAATCATTGTATATAAAGATGATGATGAAACCTTGTTTAGCTATACATATATGTTCTACTAATTCCGCAATTTTGTTATTTGTATATGCTTATTCCAGATCAAGAACTAACTATTCTTGAGCCTAAAGATCTACGTTTATGAAGAGTTATCAGATCTTGACAATTGGTATCAGAGCACGGTGGCTCGGATCTGGAATAAAACAAGAATCTGTCGATAATTACATGAAGAATCAAGCATACTTGAAGAGGGATTTTAAATTGTTTATGTCCTTATTAAACAAAAGTAGACAGAGGAACAACAGAGCGTATAAAATCCATATACTTAGGTCAACAAAAGTAGACCACCGTTTGGATCCAGATCCGTTCGAACTACTCTTCTTTCTTTCCTTATCTTTCATTCAATCGTCTATAATCGCACACCAAACGCTCCTCAATTTCAATTTTCCGTTTCCGATCAACAGCCAGAAAACACACACAAGAAGGAAAACTGAAAACCCTCGAATCGAACCGTTGATTGATTTTTCTGATTTTGTTTTTTACACAATCTGATCGTTTCTCAATTCGATAATCCCTGATGCTAATTGATTGTTTCTAATACTAATCGTACGATCAACCAATTGATCGGCTGTGTTTGTGTGGGCAATGCGATTTGTTAGGGTGATTTCAATATGAAGTTGCGGAGAAGAAGGGCATCGGAAGTGCCTCCCAAAATTAAATCCTTCATAAATGGTGTAAATAGTGCTCCATGGCAACATCAATTTTACTACTGGTCTTAGTCAGTAGTAAATCAAAATCAAGAATACTACTGCTGTTTTATTACTGCTCCGAAAGTTCCGATTTTACTACTGATCCTATGAAATTTCAATTTTTACTACTGCTCTATCAATGGCAGTAGTATATCATCTCAATTTCAATTTACTACTGACCAGTACTAAAACTCGCAACTTGTTACTGCTCTTAATATACTACTGATCAGTACTATATCTCGATTACTACTGATCCGATGCTTAATCTTTTACTACTGATCCTTGGCTATCCGAATTTAATACTGATCAGTAGTAAATAAAAAGCAGTGTTCGAATTTGACTGATCAGTATTAATCAGTACTGACCGAAAAATTTTAAAATTTTTTACTGATTTCTTTTTGAACGATACATCATACTTTGGAAAGCATGACACACACCATGCTCATTCCATACTACGGTTTATTGATCGTATCTGATAATAATGTGAAACGAATCACATTATTCACACACAGGTTGAAGGCATGATGAAGATAAAGGAAAATTTTATTTGTTACATATTTGATCTTTATCAATTGATTACAGAAGATAATTGATTATATTTTATTTGAAGAAGAAGTGGAAAGTCTTACTACATAAGATGTTATGTATTGTTGTAACTGCAATTCAACAGAATCTTAACGAAAAGATCTGATTGAAGACCAAGATGTCCTTCATACAAGATATGATGTTGCTGATTACTATATTTAGACGGAATGTGATACTTAGTTTGAGTTTCTACTTCAACTTCAAATAGAAAATAGTTGGTTTTCAATGTGATTGATACAGTCTTAAAGAACACAAGAATGATATCACACTTTTAGGGGAAGAAAAAGTGTTGATCATTCAAGTGGAAGTTCAAGTTTCTTGGATTGATTTGATTATGTCAAAAAGGGGAAGAGACTTGAAGATTCCTAGCTAATTCTACAAGTTTTGTCAAATCAAATAGGGGAAGATTGTTAGGAATATTTTAATTAATATTCATTATTGATTTGATATGTCAAAACTATTAAACTACAAGGACCTAAATTGAAGATATGGAAGTTCAAATTCAAATAAAGATTTAGGAGATAATCATTAATGTAAAAAGATATAGTATATCTTTATTAGTTTAAAAGATTTAGTATTATATTTTCCTTGTAAGTCTTGGGTTTTCTAGTATATAAAGAAACCTAATGACATAGAATTAGATGTTCTTGGAACCCACGTTTTAACGTGTTTTGTGTGTAAAACCTAAGCCTCAAGATCGTATGATCCTGTTAACCAAAACCGTTCTACATATTTATATGTAGAATTGGGGCTTTTAGTAATCATTGTGTATAAAGATGATGATGAAACCTTGTTTAGCTATACATATATGTTCTACTAATTCCGCAATTTTGTTATTTGTATATGCTTATTCCAGATCAAGAACTAACTATTCTTGAGCCTAAAGATCTACGTTTATGAAGAGTTATCAGATCTTGACATCCACCCACCACACGGCAGCCGCAGATCCACCCACCACCGTGTAACCGCCGCCGATGATAAGAAAAAGGTCGGAATAGATGACTATGAAGTTTTCCCCGGTTCATTGATGGTCGACGACTGTGTGATCTGAGTCATCTTCTTTCATGGAAAAGGTTTACTTTTGTTAGCAAATTGTGGCTGGGGAGGCTCCACATAGGGAAGAGAATCAGATAGGAGAGGAAAGAGACAATCTCCTAAATTTTGAAAATTGAAATATAGAAACAGTTACCGAAATTGATGCACGTTTATTATTTTTTTAATTATTTTGTCTTTACACAATTACCATCATACCCTTTTTATTTAAAACTAACCAAAAATATGATTTGATTTATTTAACAAAATAACAAGATAAATCTTAACCGTTAATCTTAAATCAATGGTCCAGATTGGTTAATTAAAAGTTCTCAAAGTTCTTTTTGTAATCAGGGTTCTCAATATAACTCTACACTATATGTATGTATATATATATATATATATATATATATATATATATATATATATATATATATATATATATATATATATATATAATTTATTTATTTAAAAACTTATGATATTCTAATAAGAATATTACACCTAATTTATACATATGTATTTTAACTTGATCTAATTAAAATACGTATAAACTATTTTATCCTTTAAAAATTGCATCTTTCTTTTAAATATTTAAAAATCTCAAAAATTATATATTAATATAAATACATCTTGTTAATTTTAAAACTTAAAAATTAACACTTCCTTTTAATCCTTTATTAATTTTAATTAATCAACCCCTAATCTTATTCTTGATCAATTAAAACTAGGTTTTAACTTTCTTGATCAAAGACATCTTTTATTCAAAGATTAATTCTAATCAATCCTATTCTAACAATTATCTTTGTTTAAATTCTAGGATAGATTATAACTTTAATAAATTTATTTAAACTTTTTAATTTAAAACCTTGTAGACAAAAACTTTGTCCAGATTTCTAGGTTTAAAGAACTAGTTTTAATAAATCTACTAAAACAATAATTAAACCTATTAAACATGAACTTGTTTAATTATCTAGGTTTTAGATTATGTTTTTAATTAATACTCTTAACCAATTAAACTAAAATAGTTTAATGTTCTTAGTCCTAGGGTTCTTTAGGGTTTCGAAAATCTTAAGCCAAAGAAACTTTTCCACCAATTAAACTAAACTAGTTTAACATACTAGGTGTCCAAGTTTCCTCCTAGATTTAGAAAATCTAAAGGATTAGGAAAGAATCCTTTTGACCAATTAAACTTAACTAGTTTAACATACTTGGTCCTAGGGTTTTCCTTGATCACGAAAAACTTATATATAGGGTAAGAATCCTTTTGATCAATTAAACTAGACTAGTTTAATGTTCTTGATCCTAGGATTCTTTTTCTACATATTTCGAAATTTCTAGGGTTAGAATCCTTTTTCCAATTAAACTAAACTAGTTTAATATTCTTGGTCCTAAGGTTCTTTTACCCTTTTTCGAAAATTATAGGGAAGAAAAAGTAGAAGGAACAAAAATTTAGAACTTGGAAATTGAACAAACGGAAAAAAAAACTTTGTTATTCTTGCTTAGATTTCTAAACCAGTCCCTGATACTAGGGGTGTTCAAAAAAAACTGAAAAAACGGGTACCCGAAAAAATATCCGATATCCGAAATCCGGATACCCGAAAATCCGGGTACCCGAAAATCCGGATACCCGGATTTCGGGTAACCGGTTTCCGGGTATCAAATACGGGTAGTGTTTTTCTAAAAAACCGGGTAATTGGGTACCCGGTACCCGAATTTTATTTTTCCAACTTATTTTTATATATTTTTTTTATATTGTTATTAGACATTAATTATCATTAGATATGGGCATATGCTTGGCTCATTTTGATAAATGTCTAAAATATAAAACCCTGTCTCAATTCTCACGTACAAACCATCTAATTCTCACCTCCGTCGTTGAATCATGGTTTTGAATCATTGGATGTCTTTAAAGTTTTCGTCAGATTCATTACTATTAACGGTTTTTCTTTAAAGAAAATCATAACGAAAATTTTTAATAACAAATTTATTAATAAGATTTAAAGAAATTAAATATATAAACTATGACGACTTCCATTTATGTAATTTTTGTGACAAAGAGATTATATTTCCGGGTACCGGGTACCCGAAAACCGGGTATCCGAAAATCCGGGTACCCGAAAATTCGGGTACTGATACGGGTATCTAAATCTACTACCCGAATTTTCGGGTACCCGGTTTTAGGGTACCCGGATTTCCGGATACCCGGTTTTGAACACCCCTACCTGATACCACTAAAGGGTTTCATTGTAACTGATTGACCACTTGGGTCAACCTCCTAGTATACTTGGTTCGACCGTACTGACAAGAACATTGTTCTTGTCGGTTAGACCAACTAGCTAGTTTAATCCCTAAAGCGGAACTGAGATTAAACTTAATCCTTAAACTCTAAAGGATTGGGGATGTTGGAAATCTAAACTAGATTAACAAGAAAGAAACCTTGTACGAAGAACTCGAACACACACACATACATGTGTGTATTTCGACGGCTGAGTTCGCACCAAGGGGAGAGGGAAAAAGGGTTTTTCAAATCATACCTTAATCTTGCTTAAGTAAGTCCACTGATGATGAACACAACGAGAAACCTTCTAGTTGGTTGATGCAATGATCTTGATCTTCAAGGACTTGAAGAACACGAAGAACGAAGAACACCAAGGTTGGTGTTCTTGGGGTGTTCGGCCGAAACCAAAGGAGAGGGGGAGAGGGAATTCGTGTGGAGCAAGGGGGAGTTAGGGTTACCCTATGACTCTTATTTATAACTAAATAAGTTGCACTTTAGGTCCCTCTAGTTTTATTAAGATTAATTCTTTAATTAAACTTTCCCTTTTACGTTTCATTCCCTTATAGTTTAACTAGTTATTATTGTTGCACTTAATTATTAAATGTCTAGTATTATACACTTATATATTTCGTGTATATTAAATATACGAACTATATACTTTGTATTTTATACTTTTAATAATTAATTATATAATAACCTTTATATAATTTACACAATAATATTATCCAAACACCATATGATTTAATAGCTTTTAATCATATTATGGATAATCTATAATTAACACATTGTAAATTTACTCAACTAGTAATTGTACAAATACTTGTATTAATTAGTTAGATAAACTAATCTAGTAATAAGTCAAATTTAACTTAATACTTAACTGATTCATAAATGACTATTATGAATCATTCCTCTTCCAAGTATCATTACATATCTTACTCGTATTACATGCACTCACCGGTGTGACCCGTAAGTGTTTTGTAGGCATGGATGTATCACCATAGGTTGACTAACTGTGCACATAATTCCCACAAGTCCCAAATCACCATCTAAGGTGTCTGGTCAAAGACTAAAGTCAACAAATGCCAGTTCACGGGTAAAGAAAGTTGGCCCGTATACACGATCTCGGGTGGGGTCCACCAATAAGCCGCAATTGGTCTCGGGCTCACTTTCTTCTGGTAGGAAGAATTCTATCACCAAAAGGTGAACCGAGAAAAATAAGCAGAGATCATAAGTTTTAATCTAAAATCCCGAGAAAATTACTAATTGTGTAGTTACTGAGATTTAATTTCACTAATATTTGTGGGAGAATAAAAAACCTATTCGCAATGTGCAAGTCTACGAGTGTTTATGTATGAATGAATGAAATATAAAGAGATGTCATGACCGAACTACTTTTCTTATCTTAATTTAGTATATTACATAAATTATTACTATTATTCGATATTAATACAGTTAATAACACAAGAAACCAGTAATAATATCAAAAATGTCAATTTTAGAATTATTAGAAAATAATCACATAACTTAATATGTTTGAGCCTAACTAACTTGCCATTCCTTAATTATGAAAATAAATAAAAATAATTTAAATAGAAAAGGTACCTTTATGCCCGAATTGTCTCTTTGACATGTTGACTTTTTGCAATCAAACGCTATTTGACCTTCTAATTTCTCTCTTAACAAATGCACTCATTAAACTAACACAAGTAGATTTCTTAACAGCAGTACCCGCTTCGGACAATTCTCCAAAAAGATGCATTGCATCCCTATACTTTCCTTCACAACAAAGCTTATCAATATATTCAGAATAAGCCCCCGAACTTGCATCTAATTCCTCTTTAACCCCTCGAGAATTCACATCAACAAAAACATCCCCCCAATCAACCATCTTTTTCATCAATTCCTCAGTTTCTTCATGTTTTCCTGCATCTGTATGTATTCCAAGAACAGCATTATATGTATATTCATTGGGCCTAAATTCTTTTCCTTCATTTCAATAACAAGATCAATTGCATCTTCAAATCTTCCATCTTTACATAAACATGATATTAATGTGTTATATGTAAGTGAATCAACCATTTTTCCGTTTTCAACCCATGTTTTAAAAAGAGTAAAAGCTTTCGCAACCAACCCGTTATTACAAAGCCCGTGAAGAAGAATACTACACGCACAAACATCGGGTTTAAACCCGTTTTTAACCATATCATTATAAAATTTAAATGCTTTTTCAACATTTAATTCCCAACAATACCCGAGAATAACCGTATTATAAGTTGTTTCATAGGGTGATAAACCGTTTCCAAGTAATCCATCTAATTTAATTATCGCTTGCTCGGTTTTTCTTAATTTACAAAGCCCGCATATAACCGAACTATAAGTAATAATACAAGGAACAATTTCATATTGTTTCATTTCATCCCAAAGTTTTCTGTTAAACGGTAACATAAACAAAAAAAGGAAGCAAATCAAAGTCATAAGGCCAGCTGGTACCTCATGGTCTCTACCTACAATAAAGGGGTCCTTGTTTCTCAATTAATGTCAAAAATGGCTCAAACGTTTTTAATCAGACAACAAATGAACCAAGTTTTTTAAATAATGTCAAAAAGGAAACAAGCTGCTTTAATCGGACATGTAGTTCAAAAAGTAATCCAAGTTTTTTTATATAATGTCAAAAAGGACCTAGATTCTTTTAAAAAGACAAGTAGTTCAAAACTTACTCTTTGTTTTTTAAATAATGTCGAGACAAATTTTTTAAATCAGACCATACTTGACCAAAAACTTGAAAATCTTTTTAAACAAACCACCTTTATGTATTATCTTGATAAAACTTTTAAAAATTGTAAAAACTTTAAAGGGTGTGAAAAAATAAATACTAAAGGTGGTTTGGTAAATATGGCCCAAAATATTCAAAAACCGGAACAACTATGGATATTCGATTGTGGGGCTACGGATACAATGACCCACGACTTATTGGATTTCACAACAACTAATAAACCAACAAAAAATTTATACAAACGGCAAATGGAGAAAAACTTCATGTCAAAACAGGAGGGAGTATTGAGATATCTCCAACTCTCAAGCTCTCTAAATGTTTATATATTCAAGAATTATCTCAAGGTCTCTAAAGTTGGTTTGGTAAATATGGCCCAAAATATTCAAAAACCGGAACAACTACGGATATTCGATTGTGGGGCTACGGATACAATGACCCACGACTTATCGGATTTCACAACAACTAATAAACCAACAAAAAACTTTATACAAACGGCAAATGGAGAAAAACTTCATGTCAAAACAGGAGGGAGTATTGAGATATCTCCAACTCTCAAGGTCTCTAAATGTTTATATGTTTTAGAATTATTTCATAAACTTTTATCCATTAGCCACGTCACAAAAGAATTAAATTATTCGGTGCTCATGCGACCGACTTTTTGTAGTTTGCAAGATATCAGGACGGGATCGTTAATTGAGTGTGGCACTGAAAGGAACGGGCTATATTATGTGGATGAAGTAACTAAAAATGGAAGTGCAATGTTATCTCACAGAACGACATCACGGGAGGCATGGTTGTGGCACAGAAGACTAGGTCACCCATCTATCAATTCTTTACATACTCTTTTTCCGAAACTTTTTCCTTCAAATTGCAAGACACATTGTGAAACATGTGTGTTTGCCAAAAGTCATCGAAAAACTTTTAAACCGAATTTTACAAGAGTTGACCAACCTTTTTCTTTAGTTCATTCAGATGTATGGGGCCCAGCTCCGATCGCTGGAGGCCAAAACTTTCGTTTTTTTGTCATGTTTGTTGATGATTGTACTCGTATGACATGGGTATACTTACTAAAAAATAAATGCGAAGTTTTTGAAACATTCACGACTTTTTATACCATGGTCCAAACCTAATTTAAGAAAAATATTCAAATCCTTAGATCAGATAATGGCGGGGAATTTATCAACACCAATATGAAACTTTTTTTCCAAAATAAAAGTATAATTCACCAAACAACTTGTCCCCATACTCCTGAACAGAATGGTGTCGTAGAGCGGAAAAATCGCATTCTTCTTGAAATCACTAGAGCTCTTCTAATAGAATCACAAGTTCCAAAAACTTTTTGGCCTGAAGCTCTTGCTACAGCTGCCTATCTCATCAATCGTCTTCCAACTCAAATTTTGAATTAAAAACGCCATTGCAAGTTCTCACTGAATACACGATCTTCCTTCCACTCATACTCTAGAACCCCGGATTTTTGGGTGTACAGTCTTTGTGCACATACCAAAATCTATTCGTTCTAAACTTGACCCATGTGCGGTAAAATGTGTTTTTGTTGGGTACGGTGTTAATCTTAAAGGATACAGATGCTATAATCCAAAAACCCGACGCATGTTTACCACCGTGAACTATGACTTTCTTGAAACCGAATATTACTACACTGCCAACCTCAGCAGTCAGGGGGATAATACTACAAATGACACACTGAGTTGGCTTGCAACATTTGACATTGACCCAACAACAGACAATAATCAAGAAGATTTTGAGGTTCCTCACACGGAAGACACTGACACAACAATAGACAATAATCAAGAAGATTCTAAGGTTCCTCAACACACGGAAGACAGTGCCCCCCAAGACTCGCCGCCTATCCCGATATCACCCGAGGTAAGTGACCAGGACCCATCTCCTAGTGTTACTAATCAGTGTGTACAAGAAAATATGCAGGGAGTAGATAATGAGGAGAGATCTACCACAATTCAAGACAATGAGAATGAAGAAGAATATACCACAGTTCAAGATGAACCCACACAATACAATTTACCTCCAAGAGCAAATCGGGGCATCCCACCTAATAGATATCCAATGGCCAACATTGCCAATGGAAATCTATCTGATCAAGCCAAGGCTTTTACTATAGCCCTATGTTCTAAAAAAATCCCTACAAACCCAGAGCAGGCTCTAGAATCAAGATAATGGAATAACGCAATGAAGGAAGAAATGGAAGCCCTAGAAAAGAACAAAACTTGGATAAAATGTACTCTACCACCAGGAAAACAAACTGTTGGATGTCGTTGGGTGTTCACAATCAAGTACAAACCAGATGGAACAATTGAAAGACACAAGGCAAGATTAGTAGCAAAAGGATACACTCAAACATATGGAATTGATTACTCAGAAACCTTTTCTCCGGTAGCAAAAATCAATACTATCAGAGTCCTCTGCTCTGTAGCTGCAAATAAAGCCTGGCCCTTACACCAGTTTGATGTAAAAAATACCTTTTTACACGGAGAACTGAATGAAGAAATATACATGGAAGCTCCACACGGATTCACAAGCAATTTCAGAGAAAGGGAAGTGTGTCGCCGTAAAAAATCTATTTACGGCCTAAAACACTCCCCTAGGGCTTGGTTTGGGAGATTTACCATAGCCATGAAAAGCTACGGGTTCAAACAAAGAAACTCAGACCACACTTTATTTCTTAAACGTAGTGGTAAATTAATAACATGTCTAATAATTTAGGTTGATAATATGATAATTACAGGTGACGACAAAGAAGAAATATCAAAATTAAAAAGAAGCTTGTTCTCAGAATTTGAAATGAAGGACCTTGGAAATATCAAATACTTCCTAAGAATCGAAGTTCTACGGTCAAAGCAGGGAATCTTAATGCATCAGAAGAAATATGTTCTTGACTTACTGGCAGAAACTGGTATGATCAATTGCAAACCAGCTGAAACGCCAATGATTATGAACCAAAAACTCCTCAATGAAGAGAATGAGGACCCTGTAGACAAACCAAGATATCAACAAATGGTAGGAAAGCTAATATACCTCTCTCACACTCGTCCAGACAAAGCATACGCTGTAGGGGTGGTGAGTCAGTTCATGCACAAACCTCAAAAACCTCACATGGAAGCAGTTTGATTTTAAAATATCTTGAAGGAACGGTAGGGCATGGAATCATGTTTCAACCAAACGGTCATCTCGAAAACCAACTACATACCAATGCAGATTGGGCAGGAGACAAAAACAACAGAAGATCAACCGCAGGGTACTTTACCCTTGTCGGTGGAAATCTTGTAACATGGCGCAGCAAGAAACAAAAGGTAGTAGCCTTATCAAGTGCCGAGGCAGAGTTCAGAGGGATCGAAAAAGGGATAACGGAAGTGTTATGGGTAAGACGGCTGCTAACTGAGATAGGTTATCCTCCACAAAGATCAAGCGAAGTTTTTAGCGACAAGGAGGCAGCAATTAAAATTTCTGAAAATCCAGTCCAACACGATAGAACAAAACACGTAGAAGTGGATCGACACTTCATCAAAGAAAAGTTAGAAGCCAAAATTATCACACTGCCATTTGTTTGGTCCGAAGACCAACTTGCTGATATCCTAACTAAAGCAGTTAGCGGGAAGGCTCTACATGAAGTTCTTGGCAAGTTGAATTTCGGTAATCTCACTATTCAACTTGAGGGGGAGTATTAAATGGTAACATAAACAAAAAAAGGAAGCAAATCAAAGTCATAAGGCCAGCTGGTACCTCACGATCTCTACCTACAATCAAGGGATCATCATCAATTCTTCCTTCTGTGTATTCACTATTTCTTGTATAAATATGTAATATCCATGCAATGTAGAAAACACAATACACAATAAAAATGATTCAACTTTTTTTCATTTTCATGCTTTGTCGGGATTTTTGTTTTTATAATACCCGACAATTAAAGTTTCATAAATTACTTCATCAATAATATAACCTCTTTTTTAGCATCTATAAGTAATTTATATGCTTCATCTAGCTTTTTCTCCAAACACAAAGCGTGAAGAACAATATTAACTATAAAAGTATCCATTTTTAAACCTTTTTCACTCATTTGATTCATAATCTTTAACGATTCTTTTAAATTACCAGATTTTGAATAACCCTTAATCAAAGTATTATACGTTACACTATCAGGGTAAAATCCACTAATTTCCATATGATTAATGGTTTCACTAGCTTTATCCATATCACCTTCCTTACAATACCATTTAATCAATATATTATAAGTAACCTCGATTATTGATATTCCTCTTTCGGTCACTAAATCAAGCAACTTGATTGCTTCATTACTAATTTTCCACTTAAAACAACCATCAATCAAAGTATTATAAGTAATCACATCGGGCAACAATTTCAAGTTCTCCATTTTGTTTTTAACTTTAATGGCTTCTTCGATCTTCCCTTCATCACAAAGTCCACTTATTAACGTGTTGTAAGTCCCAATATCGGGTAAATAATTACTTTGTGTCATTAGATCTAATACATGTGTAGCTTATGTTAAACAACATTTTCTCTGACAATATCCATGAATTAAAGTATTATAATTGTGTCCATTCGGAAAAAGTCATTGATTTTTCATATCTAATAAGAAGTCTCTAACTTCAATTAATCTATCTTTTTTACATAATGCATTTAGCAAGGTATTGTAAGTTACATTATCAGGAATTCAGTTAAATTCCTTCGTTTTGTTGATCAAATCTCTAGAATAATTGAACTTATTCTCTAAGTAATAGCCATTAATCATGATATTAAACATGTTTACATTAGGAACAACCCCAAGTTTGATAGCATCATTAATCACTTCTCTAGAATACAAAATTGAACGAGATGATGGGTGTTTTACCAGAGAATTAATCAATGTAATGCAGGTGATCAACTTAGGGAAAATTTTTAGTCTTTTGATTCTTCTAAACACAATCATGGCCACCTGAGGATACCCTGATTGAACGTACGCACCGATAGCCGTATCATAGAGAGCTTTTGAGGGGCGAGGGATGTCATGGCCGGGCCGGAGGATGTTCCGGAGAAGGAGACGGTGGCGCGTGTCGCCGGGCGATGAAATTGAGAAGTAAGTTTTCGCATCAGACCAGTTGTTGTGAGCGAATAGTGTTTGAAGCACAGCGAAGAACGACGGGAGAGTTTCGGGCGAGCCATTGGAGAAATTTGGAGAGTGAATTTGGGAAAATTTGAAGAAATTTAAGAGGTTTTGAGGTTTGATGTTAGGGTTTTCGATAAGATGATTGAGTGGATGATTACGGGGGTTAAATGTGGGATGAATTCGGAGATTGAGGAAGTGAGAGATTGAGTACGAGAGGTGGTTGTAGCTAGCAATTTGGTTAGCGTTTCAGTGATTTCAGAAGGATTTAATGGAGGTTTTGGGGAAGACGGTGATGTGTTCATCATGTCCTCACTGTGTTCGCCAGTTGGAGTTTTTGGACAAAATATAACTGTATAGCTTCAAAACTTTTGTATTTTACAATTTCACCGCTAGACTTGATATTATTCGAGAAACGGTCACAATTGCTTGTTATAAAACACCAAAAATTCAGTCTTAAAATTTTCTTAACAACTTGAGATTAACATGATTAGAATAGTTAATGGGATTTAATGATTTATCCATACTTAATAGAACGACTTTAAGTATTAGTAGATGAAATACACAAACAGTCTTGTATACAAAATATATAGAATTGATATTTACGTTACTGTACAGTTTAGGTGGGTTGAATATGGAGTTTAGGTAAGTCGAATACACAGTTGATGTAAATTGATTATCTGATTTAATCTCAATCATGAATCATCCAAATTTAAAATTGACATTAGTTATGCAATTATATATCTTATACATTTGTCATATGAAATTGATTGTTGGTTAAGTGGTTATCAACTTTTTATTAAAGGCATTGGTTTCTACTTAACCCAGGTTCAACCCTCCCCAACCAATACCTTTTCCACGTTTTTAGCTTTAAAAAATAAAGAAAAAAGCATAAAATACGATTCTACAAAATTGGTTGGGTAGAAACTACTAAGAAAATATCAATAGTAATGCTAACATTTTTATTTGATTATTAATACTGTTAAAGTTAATGTTATTGTCAAGACATATGATTCTACAAAATTTGTTTATAAATCAAATCTTTATTTTTTTCTTAGAAAAGAAAATGCTTTAAATTTCCGTTGCAACGCGCGGACCCATTATTACTCATTATGTATTAATTGTTGTTCCATAAAAACGTCTTAAGAAGAGGTTGATTAAAAACATACAACTCGTTATCCAACTAGTTAAATATTTGTCACAATAAAAAGTGTTGTAACATGTTCTTATTAGCCTGTGGTTATGAATTATAGTCCCATTATGAATAAAATGATGTTCAAAAAAATTAAATATTTGTCATTTTTACAAGAAATGTTCTTATTGTGAGTATACGGCATCTAATCTTGTGTAAGTTATTGATTACCTATTACTGTAATACATTTACGGTTCAATTATCCGTTAAGTTACTATTCGTACTGACCTCGTTAAGTTACATTGATAGAGAGGCAAATATATATGCCAAAGAAGAGCAACCGGCAATCTCAGACTTAAATTATTTAAACAAATTAAATAATAAAACGTTTAAAATATAATTTAAAATAACATACACATATTAATTAATATATACCACTCATCTAAAAAGGGCATAAAGACATTTTCGAAACCCCCCTTTCCTTCTTTTGCCACTTGTCCTCCTGTAATTGGAAGGGGGTTTTTCCCCAGCACTTCGTTTTTCCCCCATAACTTTTTTTTTATTTGTAAAATAAAAAATCTAAAAATGCAAAAAATTTTAAAATTAAATTTTCTACAAAATGAGTATTGTCATTAAAATTTGAAAAAATAATGATCCAAAATTGACAATGATCCATAAATAACAAAATGATTCAAAAAGTAACAATCGTACAAAGTAAATAAAATGATCCTAAATGAACAAAATGATCCAAAATTATATATGATATATTATTTTACTAATTATTTATGCAAAATTATATTTATGCAAAATTAACAATGATCCAAAAATAACAAAATGATCCAAAATTATGACAATGATCCAAAATTAACAAAATGATCCAATATTTTATCCGGGTTTTTTTTTTCAAATTTTCATGGATATACTCATTTTGTTAAGAATTTTATTTTAAAAACTTTGGGATTTTTAGTTTTTTTTTTACAAAGAAAAAAAAAGTTATGGCCGAAAAACAATGGTGGGGTAAAAAAAACCCATCAAATCAAGACTTGACATAAGGCACTAGTAGAGAGAAAGTGTTTGTAAATGACCATTTTAACCATCTGAATTTTCTTTTCCCCCCATTATTTTGGGAAACTTTACACAAACTCCCCCAAACTTCAACCATTGTTTATTTTTTCACATTGAATCCTAGCCATTAATTTTGTTGGATTAAAGGCTTAGATCTATCCTCGCAGTCCTCACCCAAAAAAGAGTCCTCACTCGATCCCACTTATATATATATATATATATATATATATATATATATATATATATAAGTGGGATCCTGTGAGTCCTCAAAAAACGGTGAGAACTCGCGAGGACACCTCAAAAAAATTCCAAAAATTCCGAAAAATATATATATAACTCCCCATGATTATTACTACATTTGACCAAAAAAAAATTTTGAAAAAAAATTATGATCCACTTTTTTTTGTGGATTATAATAATGATCCATATTTTCTTGGTGGATCAAAATTATGATCCATATTTTTTTTTTTGGATCATTTTTTAAATTTTTTTTTTGATCTTATATGCTGCGATTTTAATGTTTATAAAAGAAATTTTTTGAAAATAGTTTATTTTGGATAATTTTTTGAGTTTTTTTTAGTCCTCCCAGTCCTCACCGTTTTTTGATTTCTCACTGGATCCGGACCCTATATATATATATATATATATATATATATATATATATATATATATATATATATATATATATATATATATATATATATATATATATATATATATAGGAATGAGTTCATTTGAGAATTAATATATTGGGTGAAAATGCGAGAATAGATCTCAGCCGTTGATCTGGGCGGACTTGGGGCTCAAAGCCCGGCATAGTTTGCCGCGCGACACGAGGGGGCACATGTGCCTTGTTTAATCATCGATTATTACCCTATGAATACACATAGTGTAATCATGTATGATTACACTAATTCTCACATTCTCATGATTTTTTCAATTCTCAAAGGAACCCTACCCTATATATATATATATATATATATAGTGCCCGATTCAGCGCAGAACCATTTAAAGCTGCAGAACCGCAGAACCATCCTAACGTCCAGTGTTTACTATGTTATACATAATCTGTAAATTTTCATACACGCTGTAACCATCCTAACATCCAATGTTTCCAATTTTTTATACAAATAATATATAAATATATTTATATATTATGTGTATAAAAATTGAAAACATTGAATGTATGAATGTGTTATAGCGTGTATGAAAATGCAAATTAATGTATAACATAGAAAACATTGGATGTGAGGATTGTTCTGCGGTTATGCACCTTTAAACGGTTCGGCGCTGAATCGGACCCTATATATATATATATATATATATATATATATAGGTGAGTGTTCCTTTGAGAATTGGTAAAATCGTAAGAATGTGAGAATTAGTGTAATCATCGATGATTAACCTATATGTATTCATAGCTTAATCATCGATGATTAAACAGGGCACATGTGCCCCCCCGCCGCCGCGCAGAAAACTTTGCCGGGCCATGAGCCCCAAATCCGCCCAAATCAACGGTTGAGATCTATTCTCACATTGTCACCTAATATATATATATATATATATATATATATATATATATATATATATATATATATATATATATATATATATATATATATATATATATATATATATAGGGGAGGGTTCCTTTGAGAATTGAAAAAAATCGTAAGAATGTGAGAATTAGTGTAATCATCGCTGATCATAGGGTAATCAACGATGATTAAACATGGCACATGAGCCTTCTCGCGCCGCGCGGCAGATTTTTCCGGGCCGTGAGCCCCAAATACGCTCAGATCAATGGCTGAGATCTATTCTCACATTCTCACCCAATATATTAATTCTCAAAGGAACTCATTCCTATACATATATATAAAGTAAAACGTAGCGGAAAATAATATAAATAAATCACTAATAACAGATCTACATATTGACAAGATAATTAAGTATAAAAGATAAAGAGTTTAGTATGAAAATCATACCCTTGAAGCCTTTGATTACACCAACGTATGAGGATGAAGAACTCCAAGAATTCAATGTAGAATTCCTCTAACGGTATCCACACAACACCTTATCTAGAACACCAATTAGGATGCTAGTCCGTTGATCAAGAATCAAAAGTCAAAACTCTGACCCACATACATAGCCACGAAATAAAAAAAAAAAAAAAAATGAATCTTTTGTTTTCTTTTTTACACGTCTTCAAAAAAAAAAAAAAAAAAAAAAAAACAAATCAATAAAGGGGGATGTATCTCTTCTTGATTTGTGCGTATCCCACACTTGTTTTTCTTTCGGCCGTGTGTGGCAAAGAAGGGGAATTAGGGTTATTGTTTCTTGCTCTCTAAGGTAAAGTATATATTCCCTAATTACAAGTTAGGAGATATGACACTTAGCCCCTTGTACTTTTGATTCTTTAGATTACTCACTAATATGTTTTAACTTAACAATTAATTAAAACATAACTAGCCAAGTAATCATGGTTCATATAAATAATATAATTACCCTAATTATATTATATATTAAATGGTGTTTGGTGTATAAGTGTGTGACCCTTTAGGCTCACATACGTCTAGCCATATAACTATATATAACTACCCTAATTATATTATATATATTAAATGGTGTTTGGTGTATAAGTGTGTGACCCTTTAGGCTCACATACGTCTAGCCATATAACTATATATATATATATATATATATATATATATATATATATATATATATATATATATATATATATATATATATATATATATATATATATATATATAGTGAGCGGTTCATGCGAGAACCACTAAAATTGCGAGAACTGCGAGAACCATTTCTGATCATTGGTTTTTAAGATGAGTGGATGAGATCAAAAGGGGAAAACTTGAAAATTCGCTGCCTAATTTGAAAAGAAAAGGAGGAAGGTAGGGGTATTTCAGTCCAAAAAAATGTCTTCAATAAGGAAGATATTAAATTAATTTAATACTCCAACAACCACCACATTAAACACGATCTCTCTCTCTCTCTCCTCTCTCTCTCTCTCTCTCTTGACGAGCTCTGCCTCTCTCTTGAAGAAATCGTATGAACACCAAAATCAAACGAAGAAAGCCACGAAAATGACAAAAACGGCGTCGGAATTCACCAGATAAAAAGTGATAGGTACAATTTATGTTTTGTTCAGTTTCGGATTATGAATTTAGGGTTCGGTTTCACTTTTTTCATCCGATTTTTGTTAGTTTTTTTTCCGATTTCCGTTTTTGAAGAAACCTTCTAGGGTTCTATATGGGTTTTTCGATTTATGTTGTTGAACAAACGGATAGGGATTTAACGAGGGTTATAGTTTTAGGGTTTTGATTTCCGTATTTTTTGTCCGATTTTGTGTTTGAACAAAAGGTTACGTTTTTTTGTCCGATTTATGTTCTTCTAGTTTCGATATTTTCAGTTTTTTGGGGTTTTTTTATAGGTTTGGTTTATGTTAGCATTGATGATCAATTTGTGTTCAAGAAAAGTGAGTAAATCTGTTTTAGCTAATTTGTTGATTTTTTTTTTTTAGTATATTGGGACTACATTTTAAATTTAATCTGTTGCTTTAATTTTATTTCATTATTTTAAAATGCAAGATTTAATTTGATAAAAAAAAGTTGTATCTTATTTCTACAGGGGAAGAAGAAGATGATGATGATGACTTGTAGAAAAGAAACCCGAGAATATGAAGATTCTTGGTTATGTCCACTAATTTTTGTTCATCATTAAACACATTAAATACATATGCTCCAAAGTTCTATTTTAACCATTTTAGAGTTTTGTGTTTAATACATATTTGGGTTTTGGTTAATAATCCAAGATCTACGTTTTTTTTAAATTAGTTATACAATTTTTATATATTATTCAAGATCCAGGTTTTTGTTCAATCATTTTTGGTTTGGATTTGGGAAGATTAAAGAACAAACATTTAGATTTGGGATTTTATCATATTTAGGTTTTTTTTTGTGATAATATTTTTCTTCTTCAGATTGGACGATTTGCAAAGATGATGTTCGATTTAGCGGATTGACAGATGAACATGCTTTTGATTCTAGATGAACTTGCTTTTGATTCCCGGTGACACAATTTGAGGATGAACATCTTTTGTTTCCTTTTATTATGTTAATGTGTTCATTAATGATTCTCAATTTCCTTTCATTTGGTCTTTTCAATATGTATTTTATTGATTAAATCAATATATTTATTAGTGATTCAAGAATACAGATATGAATTACTCACCTGTGTTCATTAGTGAATGAAACTGTGTTCATTATTGAATCTGTAAATTTTGTACATTGAACATGTTATCATTATGCATTTAATATACGTTCATCATTGAATATGTTAAATAAAGTTAAAATTTATTAGTTAATTTTTTGTGTTCATCAATGAACGTGTACGAATTGCCAAAAAAAAAGGAAACATGCATTGCAGAATTAATATCCTAAAAAATAGGGTGGAGGTTACGATTATTAAGGTAACTAAATTTAAATATAATTAATAAAAAGATTTTGATGTTTAAAAGACATTAATACCCTTTATATTTAAAAAACAAATTAATTAGAATGATTGGTTAGAAAGTGGTTCTCGCAGTTCTCGCAATTTTAGTGGTTTTCGCATGAACCCCTCTCTCTATATATATATATATATATATATATATATAGGGTCCGATTCAGCGCAGAACCCTTTAAAGGTGCAGAACCGCAGAACCATCCTAACATCCAATGTTTTCTACGTTATACATAAGCTGTAAATTTTCATACACGCTGTAACCATCCTAACATCCAATGTTTCCAATTTTTTATACAAATAATATATAAATATATTTATATATTATGTGTATGAAAAATTAAAAACATTGAATGTATAAATGTGTTGCAGCGTGTATAAAAATGTACACCTTATGTATAACATAGAAAACATTGGATGTTAGGATGGTTCTGCGGTTCTGCACCTTTAAATGGTTCTGGGCTGAATCGGGCACTATATATATATATATATATATATATATATATATATATATATATATATATATATATATATATATATATATATATATATATATAGGGTCCGGATCCAGGAAGGGCTCTTTTCCCGGTGAAGACTGTGAGGACTCTAAAAAAACTCTAAAAATGATCCAAAACAAACTTTTTTCAAAAAAATTTCTTTTTTAAATATCAAAATCGCAGCCTCTAAGATCCAAAAAAAATTAAAAAAATTTTAAAAATGATCCAAAAAAAATATGGATCATTATTTTGATCACAAAAAAAATATGGATCATTGTTATTTCCGCAAAAAAAAAGTGGATGATAATTTTTTTTTTTAATTTTTTTTTGTCAAATGTAGTAATAATAATGGGGAGTTATAGATATTTTTTTCGGAATTTTTTGAAATTTTTTTGAGGTGTCCTCGCGAGTCCTCACCGTTTTTTGAGTCCTCACAAGATCCCACTTCTATATATATATATATATATATATATATATATATATATATATATATATATATATATATATATATATATATATATATATATATATATATATATATATATATACGACATCAACACCGTCTAGTCACCCTATTGTGACCTTATCGATTTCTGCTCTCCTAGCAATCATATCTAACTATCGGGTTGCCCCCGAACTAGCTAGAAGCACAAACATATCTAGTTATCAGGTTGCCCCCGAACTAACTAGAAGCACATTAACTAATTACCTGGGGATCCCCCGCATTAATAAGCTTCAAGATAACGGCATGAGGGAATCACCCAATCTACCGATACATGCCTTACTCGCCGCCGGACCTTCCTCCAGTTAGCAAGACTACTACCGTGGGTGAGTCGATGGGAATCCACCTAACTGCCCCTCACTCCACATCTCATGAGCGGGGGTCCCCCGCATCATCACATCGTCTCATTCTTACCGTAACTCATCTGTTATTCCAATCAAAGCCTTTGGCTATCACATAAATCATCAAACAAGTTAGTTATCTAATAATAACTATATATAACTAGTTCAACATAGTGTGTGAAGGATTTATGTGCACAGTTAGTCAACATATGATATACATCCATGCCTACGAAATACTTAAGGGTCACACCGGTGAGTGCATGTAATACGAGTAAGATATGTAATGATACTTGGAAGAGGATTGATTCATAATAGTCATTTATGAATCAAGTTAAGTATTAAGTCAAGTTTGACTTATTACTAGATTAGTTTAACTAACTAATTAATACAAGTGTTTGTACATTTACTAGCTAAGTAAATATACAATGTGTTAATTATAATTTATCCATAATATGATTTAAAGCTATTAAATTATATAGTGTTTGGATAATGTTATTGTTTAGATTATATAAAGTTTATTATATAATCAATTATTAAAAGTATTAAATACAAGAATATATTTCGTGTATATGGGTACCGAAATATTAAGTGTATAATACTAGACATTTGATAATTAAGTGTAACAATAATAACTAGATAAACTACAAGTGTTTTATATGTAAAAGAATAAGTTTAATTAAGAATTAAACTTAATTAAACTAGAAGGGCCCTAAGTGAAAGTCCTTCTATTATAAATAGAAGGCTTGGGGTTACCTTATTGCGTTACACCTCATTGCCGAAAACCCTAGCCCCTCCCCCTACTAGTTTCGGCCGAACCCTAGAGCAAGACACAAGATTTGTGTTCTTCGTTCTTCGTGTTCTTCGTTCGTTCTTCATATTCTTCAAGTCTTGAAGATTGAAGATCAGTGCAAGGATCAACTAGAAGATCACTCGATTTGTTCATCATCAGTGGATCTATCTTAAGCAAACAACAAGGTATGTTTTGAGAAAACTTTTTCTCCCTTCTCTCCTCTTGGCCGAATTCGAACCCAAGAACCCTAGCGTTCTTGGTGTTGGTCGAAACACACACAAGTGTGTGTGTGTGTGTGTGTGTGTGTGTTTGGGTTTTCGTACAAGGTTTCTTCCATTGTTAATCTAATCTAGATTTCCAAGATCCCAATCCTTTAGGGTTTAAGGATTAGGTTTATTCTCAGTTCCGCATTTAGGGATTAAATCAGCTAGTTGATTTTAACCGGTCAAGAACAAGTTCATGTTCTTGGTCAATGTGGTTCGAACCAAGTGACTAGGAGGTTGACCCATGTGGTCAATCAGTATCAATAGAAACCCTTCAGTGGTATCAGAGCGGTGGTTTAGAGATCTAAACTAGATTAACAAAGTTTGTTTGTTTAATTTTTTATTATGTTTTTTTTTGTTCCAATTTTTTCTCTTCTTCTTCTTCTTAGATCACGAAAAGGGTAAGAACCCTAGTACCAAGCATGTTAAACTAGTTAAGTTTAATTGGTCAAAAGGATTCTAGAAAACCCAAGAAATTTCGTGTAAGGCAAAAGAACCCTAGGATCAAGAACATTAAACAAGTTTTGTTTAATTGATCAAAAGGCTTCTTTTTCCCTAACCCTAGCTATTTTTCGGAAATCTAGAACCCTAGGATCAAGATTGTCAAAAATCTTGATCAAGAAGATTCTTTCCTTAATTGTTTGATCTTCCAAATCTAGGATCAAGTATGTTAAACCAAGATTTGGTTTAGTTGATCAAAATGATTCCTTCCTTTCCCTCAAGATTTCGTGATCAAGGACGAATACTTGGACACCAAGTTTGTTAAACTAGCCTAGTTTAATTAGTGGAAAAGTTTCCTAGGCTTTGAGGAAATTTTCGAAAACCCTAGATATAATCTAGAACCCTAGAACTTTAAACTAGTTGAGTTTAATTGTTTAAAGGATTAATTAGGTTAATAATCTAAAACCTAGATAATTAAACAAGTTTATGTTTAATAGGTTTAATTATTACTTTAGTAGATTTATTAAAGACTAGTTCTTTAAACCTAGAAATCTAGACAAAGTTTATTGTCTATAAGGTTTAAATTAAAAAGTTTAAATAAATTTATTAGGGTTATAATCCATCTTAGAATTTAAACAAAGTTTATTGTTTAAATAGGATTGATTAGAATTAATCTTTTAATTAAATAATGTCTTTGATCAAGAAAGTCAAAACCCTAGTTTTGGTTGATCAAAAACAAGATTAGGGTTAGTCTAATTAATGAGAATTAAAAGAAGTGTTAATTTCTAGTTCAAGAAATTAACAAGATGTATTTATTTATTTATGTATATATATATTTCGAATTTTAAATATTTAAAAGATAAAATGAATTTTAATAAATAAAGTAGTTTATACGTATTTTAATTAGTTCAAGTTAAAATACATATAAATTAGATGTAATATTTTTATTAGAATGATTACAAGTTTATTTTAAAAGTAAATATATATGTATATATATTAAATACAAGATTAAATGGAACATTAAAAGATAACGTTATTTTGATCTTTAAGGATAATAATATAACTAGTCATTGTGTAAGTTAATTATATAATTAAAACTAGAAAGTATAAAGTTATGATTCCATTATAACTAGAAATTGTACAAGTTGAGATTATATGATGAACTAGAAATATACAAAGTTATATATTAATATTATAAGGTGTATAAAGTTATAAGTTATTATAACTAGTAATTATACAAGTATAATATAAGTATTTTACAAGTCATGTAATATACTAGATTAATGATCAAGTGTAAATAACAAGAACCTATATTTAACCAGTTTAAGTTAAATGTAAGAAAGGTTTAAACAAACTAAGTATTATTATATATAGTCTTTATATAATAAGTTTATTAGTTTCACCAAGTATAAACCGGTGATTGTGTTAGCTTAAGTTCCATCATGATTGTTGGAGCTAGTGGGAGCTACACAAGAAAATCACAACGTTTATAAGTGTGTCGTTAAGACATAAGTTTTGGTGAAATCTAGTAAGTCAAAACAAATGTTTGATTTCATTATTAGACATGTGAAAAACTAGGTGTGTTAAACTAGATTTATGATTCAAGTTCATGAATTGTAAAAGAATTAAAAGTTTAACATAAGTGTTTAAGTTTTTCAAATAAAGATAAAACAAGTAAGTTTTATTCTAGATAATGTTTTCCACAAAACCTAGTAAAACGTTTTGTACACCTCGTTTTAGGTATACATATAAAAACGCGAAAATTCTTGAAACTATAAGTTTTAAAGAAAGTTCTTAAGGTTTAAAAAGGATGTCTTGTTGAATTCTTGAATTCACAAGTCACTCATTTTAAACAAGGATTAAGATTGGAATAAGGTTTAAGTTTAGCTCAAGACTTAAACAAACCCAAGAAAATCTTAGATCTAAGTACTGTCCACCTAATGGAACACCTCACTTGTTAAACGATATTCATATTGTAAGGATAAAGAACCTTAGATATGGATTCAAATCATTGCGAGTGTTACGCTGCGTAAGGTTCTGTGATGATCGGGAGTCCCGGCGCAGAACATCGCACTGTCTTAGATGGTCTGATCTACTTTGACGATAATCGGGAGTCCCGGCCCAAAAAGTACTTGAGTAGAATAAACATACTAAACTTTATTACTAACTTAGAAATGTACAATTAGATTGTGCAGAGTTGTAATAAGTTATAAGTCTAAAGATTCTACGACCCCTATGAATCGTGTCAAGTCTTGATACGACCGGTAAGGATGTTACTACCAGAAATAGCATGTCTCGTCGGGAAGTGCCCAAACCTTGCGGCGAGAATGTGATATATGGATCCTAGGCCTAAAATATAAATTATGGTTTTATAATATATTTTAGAGAATGTTTATTGATGATTACTAATTAAACTGGGTTTGATTTGTAGATGGCAGCAACAACCACAACGACAAGTACCAACAATCTCTCACTTCGCTCAATCCTCGAAAAAGACAAGTTGACTGGGTCAAACTTTCTCAACTGGGAGCGCAATCTTCGCATTGTGCTCAGGCATGAGAGAAAGTGGTATGTCTTGGAAAGAGCAGTACCTAATGTCCCTGCTGCTAATGCTAGAGCTGAAGCAAGGAAAGCTTATGATAAGCATGTCAGTGATGCGCTCGATGTGAGCTGTTTGATGCTCGCAACCATGAGTCCAGAATTACAAGCAGGACTTATGGATGTGCCTGCATTTTAGATGATCCAGCAACTTAGGGATTCATTTCAAGAGCAAGCTCGCACTGAGAGGTTCGACATCAATCGAGCCTTCAACTCTTGCAAGATGGTCAAAGGAACGCCGGTGAGTGCCCACGTCATGAAAATGAAAGGACATATGGATCACTTGGCTAGACTTGGTCACCCCATACTGTTGCAAATGGCAACAGACACTATACTCAATTCATTGTCTGATGACTACAAGACTTTTGTGGTCAACTACAATATGCATAATATGGAGAAATCCATTGCTGAGCTACATTCCATGCTCAAGACAGCTGAATTGAGTTTGGGGACCAAATCTAAGGATGTTCTAATGATCGGTAATAGCAGTGGTGGTGGAAAGAAGAGAAGAGGGCATGGTGGCAAAGGAAAGGGTAAAACCAATCCTAACCAAGGAGTGCCAAATTGTAAAAGTGTCAAACAAAAGGTCAAGAAGTTTAAGCCTAACACAACGAGGACCGAGAATCGGTGCTTCAAGTGTGGTGAGGCTGGGCATTGGAAAAAGAATTGTCCAAAGGGTGCAAGTGGTGGTGGAGGAAACGCAAGTTCCTCAGGTAACACAACCACACTTCTTAATCACTTCTAGATACTTGTAAAGTACATTACGAGTAATCTAACTTTTGCAATCGTTTATTGCAGGAGGAGATGGAAAGTGAACGTGACCAGCATGAGATGGTGATTCCACAAGCACCAAGATTTTATAATTCAGTATTTTATGGATTCAGTAAAAACAATTTCATTTTTGTTGGATAATTTTTTTATTATGTTAAAACAATTTTTTTTGGTTTTAATAAGAATCCATGGTTGAATTAAATTATGTGTGTGCATGTGTGATGATTACACTAGTCAAGGTCTTATGACTATGTTGTAAGTCAAGTTTTGATTTACTTTATATTTCATGTTTTATACTTGTTTGATTGTTGTATGAGTAATGTTTTAGAAGCTCAACACTTAGATACTAGAAATTAGAAGTTTTTCTTCGAAAGTATTTAAGAGATTTTATGAAAAGCATAAGGTTCACAAATTATTAAACCTAGTTGAAACATCTTAAGTAATGGTTACTTATGATAGTAAGTTTCAAAGTGTTAGTATTAATATAGTATGATTATATTGGATATAATCAAGATAGACTTTAAAGAGTATTATTACAAGTCTTTTTATACTTGTAATAAAGGAATTTAATGAAGTCATAATTCTTTAATAGGAATAATTGGATATTCGTATAATCCAAGTAAAGTGACTTAGACATTAAATGAACTCTTAAAAGGGACAAACTATATTAAAGTATTTAAGAATTAAAAGGTATTATTGCAAGTCTTTTATACTTGTAATAAATACTATATTTAATCAAGCCATAATTCCCTAATAGGAATAATGGATATTTGAGAAATCCAAGAAATGACTTTGGCATTAAATAAGATTCTTAAAAATACACTTAAGAATTGGAAGTATCGTTTCAAGTGTCTTATACTTGTGAAATACATCTATGAAAGTCATGATTCCCTTATCAGGAATGTTGGATATTCGCAAATCCAAAGGATGACTTTGACAATTGATTAATTCTTAAAGGGTTAAACTATAAGTTTTGACTAGGTCAAAAATAGTAGTTTAAGTGATGCTTAATTTCCATAAAATCTAGTGGGAGCTATGACTAACATATTCACTAGAGGTACTAATGAATATAGCAAGTTAGGTAGGACATTGACAACAAGGTTTTACCAAGTCGTTAGCCAAAGAGTTAAGAGAAATAAATGATCAGTAATTAGATTATTGCAAACCTAATAGGGTGATCACAAGTCTTGTGATTAATTATTGCATATCTAATAGGATGTTCACATTCCAGTGAACAAGTCAATCATTTAAGGAAGTTTCTTTAACTAGTAAGAATATCTACAAATCAAGTAGCTAAAAAAGATTTAGTTACTAGGCAAGTTTTATAGATTCAAGAAACTAAAGGAGTAATTTTCCAATCCTCCCACGTTTACCGAATCATATAAAAAGGGCAAGACTAGAATATGTTCTAAATGTTGCATGAACAATATCTAGCAAAGACAAAAGTAATAGTATTCTTAATACTTGTCTTATGTCTTTAGTCTAATAGAAATAACTAATTGTAATTAGTGATAAAAGTTACAATTAAGAGTTGTTGAAGTGATCAACACAAACGCATAGAATAAGTAATGATCAAGTAATAATTTAGTATCTATGTCCAGTGAGGAATAATACATGAGTTAGAATCATTATTATTCAGAATTTGTATGTTTTACAATATCCATGAATAAAAGTTTATTTATTCAAAAAAAAAGATAAAAATCCGTGACTACTCGTCTTGGTGGGAACCTCGATGGGACATTAACGTCATCGCGGTATTTGGTGGTAGATTCGAAGTTCTTCGAAGATAGTTACACAAGTTTTTGTGTAAACCAAATATCGGTAATATTCTGTTGGAGCTCGACGAATATTGGATTGACCACCGTGATAATACTTCGTGGTTGAAAAGTTCAAAAGTATTATTCACTAGGATTGTCCTTAAGCCTGAGGTATTTAGTTTGGGATACATTGACTGATGTGCTTTGGTTCGTCTTAGACAATTCTGAAATATGGTTGTCATACGAGGCTTTACTGGGTACAATGGAATTTGTATTTTGAATCGAAATATAACAAGATGGCAATTGCACCTCCTTTTTAGGAGAGATATTTATGAGTCCTTTGACATGATGATAACTGGAAAGTGCATGGCCATGCCCAAACGAACTCATTTGTTCTTTGTCGTTTATCACAACGGTTTGAATCAAGAAGTCATTAAATAATTTCGAATACAGGAGTTGATATATTCTACCATGCTCGTATTCGTTATCACAAATATCATGCTGCAAGGGATAAACCTAACATAGTTTCCCAAGAAGTAGAGACAGAGTGTTCTTTACTAGGAGACGCTATTAAAGAGTTTGTCAAGAAACTATACCTGGGTTACGTAAGCTGTTTTTATGGGGTTGGTTACCTACATGCCCATCTAGAAGGCCACTGTAGCTCGTATCATTAAGACAAAGGTTACAAACTTGCACAAGTGGAAGTCTGAAGGATTTATGTGCACAGTTAGTCAACCTATGATGATACATCCATGCCTACGAAACACTTAAGGGTCACACCGGTGAGTGCATGTAATACGAGTAAGATATGTCAAGATACTTGGAAGAGGATTGATTCATAATAGTCATTTATGAATCAAGTTAAGTATTAAGTCAAGTTTGTCTTATTACTAGATTAGTAACTAACTAATTAATACAAGTGTTTGTACATTTACTAGCAAAGTAAATATACAATGTGTTAATTATAGTTTATCCATAATATGATTTAAAGCTATTAAATCATATAGTGTTTGGATAATGTTATTGTTTAGATTATATAAAGTTTATTATATAATCAATTATTAAAAGTATTAAATACAAGAATATATTTCGTGTATATGGGTACCGAAATATTAAGTGTATAATACTAGACATTTGATAATTAAGTGTAACAATAATAACTAGATAAACTACAAGGGTTTAATATGTAAAAGAATAAGTTTAATTAAGTATTAAACTTAATTAAACTAGAAGGGCCCTAAGTGAAAGTCCTTCTATTATAAATACAAGGCTTGGGGTTCCCTTATTGCGTTACACCTCATTGCCGAAAACTCTAGCCCCTCCCCCTCCTAGTTTCGGCCGAACCCTAGAGCAAGACACAAGCTTTGTGTTCTTCGTTCTTCGTGTTCTTCGTTCGTTCTTCATATTCTTCAAGTCTTGAAGATTGAAGATCATTGCAAGGATCAACTAGAAGATCGCTCGATTTGTTCATCATCAGTGGATCTATCTTAATCAAACAACAAGGTATGTTTTGAGAAAACTTTTTCTCCCTTCTCCCCTCTTGGCCGAATTCGAACCCAAGAACCCTAGGGTTCTTGGTGTTGGTCGAAACACACACAAGTGTGTGTGTGTGTGTTTGGGTTTTCGTACAAGGTTTCTTCCATTGCTAATCTAATCTAGATTTCCAAGATCCCAATCCTTTAGGCTTTAAGGATTAGGTTTAATCTCAGTTCCGCATTTAGGGATTAAATCAGCTAGTTGGTTTTAACCGGTCAAGAACAAGTTCATGTTCTTGGTCAGTGTGGTTCGAACCAAGTGACTAGGAGGTTGACCCATGTGGTCAATCAGTATCAATAGAAACCCTTCAGTGTGAACGTACCTGTAAAGTCCCATGGACTCGATCATAAGCAACCTACATGTACTTCTACATCTATGAACCCTAGGAGGTCCATACTTACTTATTTCATAAGATACATTTCGTATTTTATCGATATCATAATACTTTTGTCTCTTCTTTGACTATAATGCATATTTATTACCAGTCACATCATATTCATTTCCATATATATTCGTTCTTCACTTTTATTAGTAAATCTTACAAATAGATACTCATTACTATAAAATCATTATCACTTGCTTTACTAATACATATGTATTAATAAAGTCACCGTATACATTCTTTTTATCAATTACTTTATTATTATGATTCATTAATAAGGATTCCATAACTACTTTAGCATATCATATTTACTTCCAAAATCATCAATCATACTAGACATATTCTAGTATCACATTATACCTACCTTCTTATCTTTTCAGTCACTATCTTTGTAACACCTCAATTTTTAAAACACTTTGGAAATCATTTAAAATACAATTTGCAACACTTCTCTTGTTGTCAAAAATATCGTTTAATAAAAACTTGAAACATTTATCAGAGTTTACAAAACACGGTGTTACAAAATAGATCATAACTATAGGCAGACGGGATCTACCTACGAGCTCCCGAGCTAAACATCACTAGGCCACTTCTAGTGCAACCTCCTATCACTTCAAACCTGTACCTGAGTACATAGCCACAAAAACAAACGTAGTACGTGAGACAAAATAGTCTCGTGAGATACATGGGTTTTAGACCCGATAATAATATATAAATAATCGCACATATTAAAATACATATATAAATATACTTTAGTTACCTCCGTGGTAACCCTAACACATTCATATACATCGATCACCTCCCCGGTAATCCTATCACATTCATTCATAGCCTATTCGACCCGACAAGTTGTTCGGAATGCCTCCAATCCGACGAGACCCCATTTTTGTCCTACTAACCAGAATGCCTCCGATTCCGTAGAACCCCTTTTGTCACAGTATTCAGCCAAAGTGACCTATCTTTATCTTACTAACCAGAATGCCTCCGGTTCAGTAAGATCCAACATCTTGTTGGGTGATCGGAATGCCTCCAATCCATCAGTTTAAAGATACCATGATAACCCAGAATGCCTCCGAATCTATCACGTACCTGTCATATCTCAATCTACCCGTTATAACCACTACATGTGACTATATGTCACATCAATCAACAATGTCGTAAGGCCATCATACAATCTATCCACATACTAATCTTAATTAGTATTCACATAATCAAATCAACTAGTTTCATCATTAGTAACCACATATTATAAAAATATACTCCTTTTACATCATATCAATAATTAGTTATTAATCGCTTTTCATTATCATGATCTCTTTCAAAATCATCAATCATTTTAGACATACTTAGATAGTCTACTATTTATCTTCTCTCATCTTTTAAGTCATATCTTTATTAAATTAATCATTTATTAATAAAGACTCATAAAACATCATATGTATTTTCAAAAACCATTTGCTATGTACCCAGTTTTAAAAGTCTCATGTACTCACCTTAGCGATAGCTAAATCCATATCGTGTTTATCACCACGAATCCTTGCTTCCCGCCTTTGGAATATCTCCCACCTTTAGGTTCTTGCAACCTATCAACATAATTATCACATTTCGAGTTATCATCCATAACTAGACATCATCTACATCAACATAATCAACCCCAACCACCAAGTTCATCAACTTGGTGAAGATCCATAAACCCTAGTTTATAAAAGCTACCTTCAAGTTACAAATTGGCCATATATCCATGGTCTACATACTTCATATGGGTGTTCTAGACCCTCCATTACCCATCTTTAACAAGATTCCAACATATCACTTTCAAAATCCCCATTTCCCCCAAATCTTGACTCATAACTAACTAGGAGACAAGAAAATACCTTAGATCTTTGATGTAAAGTGTAGATCTCTTAGAATGTGGAAGAAATCCCTTCAAGAACACCAAAGAGCTCCCAAGAACTCCTCTCATTCGGCTGCACAATGTGTGTGGTGAAAAATGGAGCAAAAACCCTAAAATCCCGATTTTATGCCTGTTCCAGCCAATTCTCGCGCCGCGAACCCTAAACTCGTGTCACTAGTTGCACCCTGCGCAACCTCGCGTTCGTGATCCCAAAACTCGTGTTCGCGATCTAAAGTTGTTGTTCGCTTACTTCATGTCCGCGATCCAAAACTCGTGTTCTTAATCTGAAACTCGTGTTCGCGATCTTGCCATGGCAGCCTTCCTTGAATTTCTTTTCCTTCCCGTTTACTACCCGGGTCCGACCCGTTTCGTCTATAACTTTCTCATACGATGTCCAAACGACACGAAACCAATTCCTACGTTCTTCAAACGATTTATCCTTATTTATCATATTTTTATATATATAATTTTTTTATCATAAAAATTTGGGTCGTTACAATCTTTATCAAAACATTTATTAATAAAGACCCATAAAATATCATACGTATTTTCAAAACTCTTTGCTATGTACACAGTTTAAAAGTCTCATGTACTCACCTTAGCGATAGCTAAATCCATATCGTGTTTATCAACACGAATCCTTGCTTCCCGCCTTTGGAATGTCTCCAACTTTTAGGTCCTTGCAACCTATCAACATAGTCAACATATTTCTAGTTATCATCTTCAACTATACAACATTACACCACCAACATCCATCCCCCACTACCAAGTTCATCATCCTTGGTAGAAAACCATAAACCCTAGTTCATGGTTACTAACCCAATATCATAGATCCGATCCAATACATGGTTCACACACTTCCTATGTGTGTTTAACACTCATCATCAACATATTTAGTCAAGACTTTTGACAAGTTACCATTATCACCACTTTCCCCCCAATCAAATTCATAAACTAGTTAGGACATGAAATATTCTTTAGATCTTAGCTTAGATGCATAAATCATCAAAGATGGTGAAGATCTAAGCTCAAGAACACCAAAATCGCCCCCCAAGAGTTCTCAAATCTGCTGCGCTTCGATAATGGTGGAAATGAGTGAAAACCCTAACTTTCCAGTTTTTATTGCTGGCCTCGCATAGTTCGCGTTTGCGAACTCTAGTTCGCGTCGCGAACTTCCCGTGCGTGAACTCCTCGCGTCGTGATCCTGGTCGTGAACTCCAAGTTGAAAAAACCCCCAAAATCTCTGCCCGATGTTCACGAACGCGAACTTGGGTTCGCGTCGTGAACTCCCAGTGCACCAGGTCTGTAACTTCTTTTGTCTAACTCGACCCGGTTTCGACCTCAGCCATATCAAACGTTGTCCAAATGACACGAAACCAATTCCCACGTGTTTTAAATGATTTATTCTTATTTATCATATTTTTCCGTAATTTATTCATTTCAAAATTTCGGGTCGTTACAAAAAGGTTCTTTTATTATAATACTAGGTTATTACCCGTGAAAATTCACGGGAGGCTAATAATTTTATTGAACACAAGTTTTAGAATACAAATATGAATCGTTATATGTATGATTATTGCGTATACAACACTAAATTATATAACGTAATTTATGGAATTCAATTGTCACTAACTATACATGAAAGATATACGATTACAGAATAATAAAACTATGAACATTCAAATATTATTTTTAAACTAATTTTTAACTTTTGCTGTTATATGAATGGTTTATGTTAAAAAATTCACTCTTACATATATAATTTTGTAGAACTAATGTCATATAATTATAACAAAGTTTTAAAAGTATTCCATTTAAATCAGTAAAAATTAATTTTCAGTCTATAATAATAACCAGGTTTTAAAAATGTTCTAACATTAAAGAAACCCTTATTATATAGTTATTGGCATCAAAAAGTGATGGTGATCTTGGCATTGGGTCACTTAAAGCTCAAAATCATGCACTCCTTTGCAAATGGCGGTGGAGGTTACGAGATGGGATAAAAAGCATTTGGAAGGGTGTTATTAGGGCCATCCACAACTTGCAAAATAAACCAACTCATATCATGGCCTCAAGTAAATATGCAAGTGTGTGGCGTAACATTACAAAAGTTGAGTCCGAGCTTATGAAGTTAGATTATAACTTTTTGGATTCTTTTTCACTACGGATCGGTTCGGGGGCCACTTTTCTCTTTTGGAAAGATCAATGGTGAGATAATATGCCCCTTCAAGTTCGATTTCCAAATCTGTATAAGCTCGAAAAACGCAAGTCATGTGTGGTCTCGGAGAGAATTACAAACAGTGGCTTTATTTGGGATTGGAAAACCGGCTTCAATTGCAATATCGTTACCGGCAAATTTTGCTCCTTATTGCATTTGCTCAACAAATTTCGGTTAAACAATATGCCCGATAGCCCACATTGTTGTGTGTCTAATGACGGTCATTTTGCGGTTCACCATATTAGGCACTGGATTGATAAAAAATTGACCACTCCGGTGTATGTCAATATGCCATGGTCAAGCATTGTTCCACTTAAAGTTAAGTGCTTTGTATGGAGAGTTTTGTATGGAGAGTTGGATTGAATCGCATCCCAGTTGTAAAAAAATTAGAAATTAACCATATATGTAAACGTTGTAATAGCGATATCGAGGATGTTGATCGTACTTCTATCCGGTGTCGTCTTACATTGGAGGTTCTATCTTGGATTTTTGAGTGCTGTGATATATCATTGCCTAGCTTTCAATCGGTAAGAGATCTAATTGAATTTGGGGAAGCTTGGGGCAATTGGCCAAAGAAAAAGAATGTGTTAATATCTATAATTCAATGTTCGATTTGGTGTATTTGGAAGGCTAGAAATGACGTGGTGTTCAACGGTATCTATAAGCCATTCTCAACTATCGCGGGAGACATTATTTCTACTTCTTACTTATGGTTAAAACATAGAAGTAAATTTACTTGTAATTCGATGGATTGGGGAATTTCTCCTTTTTTGTCATGTTTGTAATTTTGTTATGCTCGACTTAGTTTCTTGCTAGTTCGGGTCTCTTTTAAATATATATTTGCCGTTTTCAAAAAAAAATATTGTTATATAGTGAAACTAAAATTTGAGGGACTTAGATGGAAAAATTTCGAAACTTTATTACTATTATATGATATTAACTAATTTTTTGTATGGAAACAAGCAAAGAGAGATGAAGTGAAATTTTATTCCAATTTTTTTTTGAAAATTCTTTCCAAATTATCCTTCTCTTTTCTTTCTTAATTTCTTTTTTTTTTCTTTTTATTTAGGAAACTCAGAAAAATTAAAATTATTTTTCTTCATTTTCCATCGTTATTGTTCTCTTCTTCACTCTTCTTTTGTTCTCTTAATGAAAAATTATATAACATAACATGAAACAAATACCATTTTAATACATATATTAATAATATTTGAAGTAGATGGGCTTTATATGATCGGTGTGACCTAAATATATTTAGATTTCCTATTATTCAAATACAGTTTGGATATATTATTATCCAAAACCAATTTTTATATTTTCTTCTCTCTTTATTTTTGTCAAAATTGATATTCTAACAAGCGTAATAATGTCGCGCGCTGCTGCGAATTTATAAAAATCAGTTTAAGAATTAACTATAATCTGTATCATACACTATATCTTTAAGAATATGCTCTACATTTCTACTTGTTTTCAACTTTTAGACAATTCATAACTGTTTTTGGTTTAAAAGAAGGCCCAAATGCATTTAAGTACCTTGAACTTGACTAACCAGGTCCTCTATTACCTCAACTATTAAAGGTACATCATGGTACCCTGAACTTGACAAAATGGTCGATTTAGTACCCTGACTCATTAATTTAATTATATTTTCTTGCTTGACTTACTTTCGTTGTGGCTTTTGGCGGACTAAAAAATATACGTTCATCTCAATATATTGATATACGAAGCAAATCTCATGAGAAAAATAACCAAATTAGTGAGTCAGAGTACTAAATCGACTATTTTGTCAAGTTCAAGGTATTAAATCGACTAGTTTTGTCAAGTTCAGAGTACCATGCTACATCTTTAATATTTCAGGGTAGTAGATGACCCAATTAACCAAATTCAGGGTACTAAATGCATTTTGGCAGCGAGACTTACTATATCCATGTGAATTATGCTTAAAAAAACTCTATCCGCTCCAAATGTATTGTTTCCACTTCACATCTTATAGTAATTATAACCTTTTTATGAATAATAAATGTATTGTTTCCACTTCACATCTTATAGTAATTATAACCTTTTTATGAATAATAAATAGTTGAGAATGAAAAATAAATATTCAATAAGTATTTACTAAATCAACCCCCACTTTAGAGGGTAATTTTAGAAAAGTTCTATAATTTCATTGACCATTCAAAAATAATGCTATTGCCGAGAATGAAAAATAAATATTCAATAAGTATTTACTAAATGAACCCCCATTTTAGAGGGTAATTCTGAAAAGTTTTATAATTTCATTGAACAACTATTGCCAAAATTCAACCGTGAAACATGATGATGCACGTGCCATCTTACTAAATTCCAACATCTTTTTCTTTTATTTAACTTTTTTTTTCCAATTAATAAGATGATAGTGAACTGTAAAATCCTATGCCATTTGTATAATAGGAAGAATTTGAATCCGCTGTAAAGCAACTAATAAATTTTTATAATAAAATTTAAACTATAAATGGGGTTTAAACAACTAATAAAAAAGTATGTGCAGGTAGTATAAAGCATCTGTACATGTGTTGACAGTAGAACCCACCCACCACCCACGTTTTGCCAAGTACAAATAATAAACCTTGTTTCATATCACTACTTCCTCTTATTCAAAATAAGTGATCCTTCATTTTTTAGGATAATTCAAAATTAGTGATAAATTTTGAAAAATTATTATATTTGGCAAAAAATAGTGGGAGGTAGGAGTCTCACCTACTAACTATCTAGTTTAATAAAATAAAATGACCCATTTACCCTTACCTTTTATTTTTAAGGTGTGAGATCATTCCCCACTAACCATCTAAGTATTATAATTTAATCACCACTATAATATTTTGCCTCAAAAATCGTAAAACTCAAAATATATCATTTATTTTGAATAGGAGAAAGTATAAAAGTTAATAAATTGACTGTAAAAAACATGGATGAAACATGAACATGAGGATTTATATTAACTTGAGTAAATTACACGGATGGTCCTTTAAGTATATAGCAAATTTCAAAAATGGTCATTTAGTTTCAACAATTGCACCGATGGTCCTTAATTCTGAAAGGTTTTTCACCGATGGTCATTTACACTAATTAAAGGACCATTTGTGAAATTTACTATAAACTTAAAGGACTATTCGTATAATTTAATCTATTAACTTAAGTTTTTTTAATGACTGCATACATGTGGATTTATGTAATAGTCATACGAATAATATAGAAGTAAAGTAAATAAATTAAATGAAATTAATCGATTTTATGATATTATTAACTATAATAGTCAACAATATTAAAAAATATGAGATGTTGAAAAAAATTTAAAAAAATACAAACACTAACCTTTGTCTATTATGCTTTAAAATACTAACTACTAACATGCAAACCAATTGGTCTAGATCAATTAGGTACCAATGGTTGCCTTGGGAGTTTGTCTTCAATAGTTCTTAGGTTCAAAACTTGTTGGGGGCATTCTTTAGGAGGAAAAAAAGTGGTGTGGTTTATTCCTCCAAAAAAAGATATATGTTCGAGGAATGCATACTGCCCGCTTGAATGTCACTGCATATATCGAACTACTAAGTTACTAACTTGCCGATAAAAAAAAAAATACTAACATGGATGGTGTACACAAACAACAAAAAAACATAAACAACAAATTAAAAAACAGAAAGAAAAAAAATTGATGCTGCAAAATTAAGAAACAACATACCAAAACACAAACCTTTGTTTATGATGCTCCTAAAAATTATAATGTTGCGAAACACTAACATGCATGTACTGCAGACAAAATTATGAGTATGCGAAACACTATTATGCATATAATACATAAACATTAAAAGAAATATGTTGCAGAAACATGAACATGAATACACTAACACTAATCTTTGTTTGATACACTGTGGAACTCATCATCCACTAACTATCAACTTTAATACTTCCTCCGTATCACAATAAGTGATACACTTTCTATAAATGGGTTTTTTCATAATAAGTAATACACTTGAAAAGTTACTTTATTTGGCAAAAATGTGAGACCTAATCTCAACTAACTATCCACTTTAATAAAGTGAAATTACCCTTACACCATTACTTTTACTTTTAAAACTCATTAATATTACTTTATCCAAGAAAAGTGGGACCCATCATCCACTAAGTATCAACTTTATTACTCCCTCCGTCCCTTAATAAAGTTCCCATTTGTGTTGGGCACAATATTTTAGGAGATAGTTAGTGGTGGGGTATTTGGTATTACTTTTGATTAAAATATAAGGTTTGATTGGAGAGAGAAAATGTTTTAAGAAATAGTTAGTGGTGAAAGTATTGGTAATAATATTATTATATTAAGTGGGCCCCTTATGTTTTAGAAATGAGAACTTTATTTAGGGACAAAATTTGAAAGCAAAATGGGAACTTTATTTAGGGACGGAGGGAGTATATTTTAACCCATAATTTAATCTTTTGCCTCAAAATTTGTGAAAGCTCAAATATATCACTTATTGTGATATGAAAGAAGTATATTTTAACCCTACTTTAATCTTTTGCCTCAAAATTCGTGAAACACCAAATGTATCACTTGTGATACAGAGGAAATAGATAGATGGTAGGGGTTTAAATTATACTAAACTAAATTAATCCTAAATATGTTATCATCTATATAACTATTTACTCAAATAAAGTTACGCTAATTATTAAAGAGATAATCACAATGCAAAGAAAATGGATACATAGGATAGTTCCCGTATTGCCAATATTAATGGTTAGATCAATAGAGAATAAAAACTTAGATAACATCGTGTTTGGTGATAGGTTCATAGGGTTTTTAAAAGTGATTATTAAAAAAGCGTCGTTATTTGGTTAAGTTTTATATTTTTAATTAGAAAATTGTTATAATGTTAGAACATTATTTGGCTAAGTTTAATTTAACATTCCCAAAGAAAAAAAATTATACTCCCTCCGTCCCACAAAAAGTTTCTCATTTCACCTTAAATTTTTATCCCACAAAAAACTTCTCATTTCAATAAAATACTATTATTACTAAGGACCCCACCACTAACCATCCACTAACTATCTTTCTCTCTCCAAATCAATCTTATATTTTAATCAAAATTATTATCAATGACCCTACAACTAACTATCACCTTAAAACTTGTGCCCATCTCAAAAAGGAAGTTTTTTGTGGGACGGAGGGAGTATAATACATAGTTGTCCATGACTTATAAAATTGGCACAGTAAAAGTGACGGTACATCATCATAACTTTGATTGCATTATATCATTTCATGGTTACATCATAAAAGTTTGGTAGAAAAAGTAAATTTACTCGGTAGGTTTAGAGCCACCCTTAATATAACATCAAAAGATAAATTCGAAATAAATATTATAATTTTAATTTTTCATAAATGTTTTAGCTTATTTGAATATGAAATAATCATCTTAATATAACATCAAAAGATAAATTCGAAATAAATATTATAATTTTAATTTTTCATAAATGTTTTAGCTTATTTGAATATGAAATAATCATATTAGTTTATGTTCTATTAAACCTAAAAAAATAGGTTTATTAATCATCTTCGGATAAAACATGCGTTTATCGGGTAGAAAGATAGGGTCAAATCGTCCCATACCTCGACACGTAAGAAAGTAACCCTTCTGCCCCTACCCCAAATAAACCGTCCCCCTACAAGTGACAACGTCACCGGCGTCCGCAGCAACCAGCGCGTGCGCTACTTTATGATTTATTAATATATATGGTAAAATTAAAGGCAGAACCCAGTTAGACAACAGAACCGGAAGAACTATATTTCAACCAATCATGGGGCAATAATTTACGATTTGTTTATTTATTTATTTTTTAATCTGGGAGGGTATAAATTGTATTGCAACATCCCCATTATTTTTTAAAATGACGTGATTACATGCCCCCAATTATTTAGGGAAGTTTGTTTCCCCAATTATTCAACCATGACAAAATGTAAGATATTTAATGATTCCAAATATTTATTGTAAATTCACAATTTAGTTTATATTATTTTTTGTGTTTTTTTATATTTGTTATTGCAAATATTTGCATTTGTGTATTATCAATTTTCCGATACACAGTTGTTATGTACATACATGTATAATTACATACATGTTTTCTAGTTACGAAGAGCGGAAGAGGTCAGGGCGTTGTATAGAACGATGGGCAAAAAATACAGATTTGTGGTACATACAGAGTTGTATTAACAATACTCTGCACACATGTATCATTAATGTCATTGCGTACATTCATGTGGAACTTAATAAATAATGTTACACATAGTTGTAGATAAATGGTACATAATAAGAATGTTATACATAAATTTGTCAATCATGCCGACTAATTTGTAGTACGATTGTTGGTGTGTTAATTGAATATATGTAACACCCCGAGACCCGACCTATTATTTTATTAGTTTCGGTAAGTAATATTTTAGTGTTTATTATTTTATTTAAATTAATTGTATTTCTAATCATGGAGTTAAAAATTAGTAAAAACTGAGATATTTAAATATTAAAATGATTTTTATATATTTGGGTTCACTTTTGAATTAGGGTTCCAAAAATATCTCCGTTGTTAAAATTGGAGTTAGTTAGGTTTAAATAAATTAACTACGAATTGAATAGTCAGTATTACATACTGTGATTAAATGAAATGTGCTTTTTTCCCTCTTATTAGACACGTATGAGAGGAGGTGTCAAAACCCTCCTCTTTCTTCCCTGTACATATTGATACACACTTGCATACATTAGTTTTCGGTGTTCTTGATAAAATTGAAGTAATTGCTTAGAATTCTCCTAATCTTTCATCCTTCTCCACTGATTTTTGGATTTAGCTCAAGCATTAGGTAAGAAATCCTCCATTTATTCTAGCGTTCATAGTTTTGTTAAAAGATGAAATGGTTTTTTTGTAATTCTTGGTGATTCTTGCTTAGAAAATGTGAAATTGATAATTTCTACTGATGTTAGTATGTATAGATAAAGATTTGTATGCTTAATTGTTAGTTGAATTTTATTAGAGTTCTTGAATTGTTGAAGCTTTCATGAACCTCCATTAATGGTGTTCTTGGAGAAGAATGGACGAACCATAACTTCTTGAATTAGTGATTTTGTGGTATTTAATATGTTTGTTTAGGTCAAATAACATGTTTAAGATGATATTTGTAGTTTGTAATTAACTATAACATGAATTGGTTGTTTTTGATAGATTAAAAGTAGTGTTTGGGTGAAACTTGTAAAAATCCCGTAAGCACAAAAAAAGACAGCTTTTGGCCAAATTTTTGTGATCTTGCAAAAATCATATAAAATCAACCGTAACTCCGTTTTGGGCGTGCGACCAGTCGTTTCGAAGGTCTAAGAGTCTAATTTATTTATATCATATTTTCATGAACTGATATGGTCAGAAAAGTATTCAGAGTTCTGAGTTATTACAGGTGGTCGGATGTGTCTTTTTTGGGTCAAACATGTATTGAAAAGTTTGGGTGTTTCGAAGTATTACATGTTAACATAAGGTTTGTCATAATATAGTAATTGTATACTTGATGAAGTGATGATTATGTTTTTGTAAATATGAGAAGTTAATAAAATGGTTTTGACCCGTTTTCTAGAATAACTAGTCAAACTGAGAATTGTTAACTTTGGTCAAAGTAAAAGGTTAACATTTACATGGGATAATTAGCTAATCAAAATAGTCCATATATGTTTATGAAATGTTAAAAATTATGTAATTGAATCATTAGAACTTATTATTCTCGATTTTGACCCGTTTGGGCTTAATGTGTAATTTGATTAAAATGAATGATGAATTACTTAGAATTGACTTGATGGAGTTCTAGAAATTGTTAGTAATTATGTGTTGAAATGCAAGTGGTAAGTTGCCATTTAGTTGTACACAAATAATAGTCTTTACGTATAGCAATATTTATGCAATTTGTTGATTTCAGGTTAACTAATTCGGTATTCTTTTACTACAGGAAAAGGAAAAGAAACTCAGTGATATAAGACTACTGAGTTCTCCACAAGGGAAGCTAAGGTGAGTGGATTTAACCTTCTTCTTTGTATAATGTACAAAAAGGTTGAAATGATGGAGTTCATAAGAGAAATTGCAGGATTTTGACTGTCTGGGGAAGATAGCGACACTATCTGTAGATAGCGGCGCTATCTTGTTATCTTTTCTGGAAAATTTTGAGCAGAAGTTCGAAATAGCGTTTGGACTTGAGATAGTGGACGCTATTTTTGGCGGATAGCGGCGCTATCTTTGGATAGCGACGCTATCTTCTGGAAGATAGCGACGCTATCTGAGATAGCGACACTATCTTGGCTGGTTTTGGGAAATTCATTTTTCTTGTTTTTTTTATAATTTCCAGTGGTACCATTAATTGTGGTTTGTTAATGGTAGTATGTGCACATGTTTTCTAGAGGTTAGCTATAGTGGGTTTGGCTAGGCTTCATTACTATTGGATGGGGTGCTCGGTCTCCTACGAATGTGTTCCGTCAGGAGGGACTACCGTGCCAATAGTAAAGATGCCATCGGTAAACTGTTGTTCGGCCAACAACAGTTGTAGGTTCTGCACTAGACCGCCGGTACTCTCATAACGTCCAATTGCTTGTAGAAGTTTGGACGGGTTTCCAGATTGATTTCTCTTTGTTTCTAATTTGTTGTGGTTATGCAAATTGATAGTTATTTCTGTTCACTTAGCTTTGTGCTAATCCCTCCTTTGTTAATGGTACTCTGATTTTGTAAACCGGATCGAACCTCGTTTTAGTAATACCGTTTAAACATTTTATATATTTAGTTATTATGTAAATGTTTTTATAACTTGTAATATTTAGGACCTATGTCTTTCTTAATCGCTTCTGTTAAGTTTTTTTTTTAAAAAATGGCTCTAGGATTGCGGTGTAATAATATACATGTAGATGTATGTTTTAGAGCATAGGGGTGATGTTTTGATACACTCATGTATGATTATGAATTCATGGTTTACAATACATCCATGTAAGTTTTCAAGTATATGACAAACATATATATTTTTTTAATTGTAAACAAAGTACATGTGCAGATGAAGAAGCCGATGAAAACGATACACATGATTAATAGTATGTTCTCACTCCCTTATATTTCTTTAGTTTTTTTGCTGTCAAAAAATATACAATATCCAAGTCAATAATGGTAATGCTTAAAATTATACAACACTGTCACATATGACACTACAATTATTCATACCCGTTTGTTCCTTTTAAGATTGTTTTAGCTTTTTCATTGTAGTCCACAACTCTGCCTTGCTTTCTACCATTTCTTCTTAGACCTTGTACAATAATGTAAGATACACAATAACCACCAACATGTTCTAAATCACAACATATACACAAAGGGTGCTGATTCGTACATAGCACATATAGCTATAGAGCAATTTTAATTAAAATGACAATCGTACCCTTCTTCTCTCTCACAATATTACCCTTCCTATTAAAAGTCTTTCTTACCAAAAGTAACTTAAGTTGGAATATGTTCGTATCTATTAATAGGATTTTGGTTCACACGACCTGTTGCCCTCATCGTCTCTCTCCCTTGGTATTTCCCTATCGCTGCCGTTACCGGTGATGCAGACAAACAAGACAATATAGCCCCAACTCCATCTACGCCAAATCATTTTTTAAACTCTCAAATGGGAACACATAATTTCTATTTTTGTTAAACAATTACTCTTATTAGCTCCCCTAAACTCCATACCACCAGGACCATTAAATTCCTTTCCAATTACATTGGTAAAATCCTCCCTCTTTATCCCGACTGGAAGCTCTGTTTCAATCTCACTTCGCCAATTAGAAAAATAAAATAATTTTCTCGAGTTTCGTTTTCCTAATCTGCAATATAATGTCCACAATCGTTAAAATATCGTTACAGATTGCAAGGTTTCTCGATACATTTGATCGATGTAAATGGAGGAATTCGGAAAATCAAAGTTATTGATTTGGAGATGGTCTTGTTACACGAGAGGGTTGCGTTAGGTAGCTTTAGGTTTTGAAGGTCAAACTGGTGGTGATTCTAATTCCACAATTGATTGTATGTACTTGATCTCTTACATGTCTAAATGTTGTATAGATTGTAGACATGTAGCTACAACCAGCAACCTTAGCATGAAACAGAATTGCAGCAACAAGCAAGAGAAACGATAATGTGGGCACACACGTTTTTGGAAGAAAGGGGTTTAATGGGAGGGGTAGGTTAAAATATTAGTAAAAGGATGAAGGGTATTATTGTCTTTTAATTTAAAATTGCTCAATATTGCTAAAATATACTCTGTAAGGATCATTACCCATACATAAATGTTCACAAGCTTATATAACATACACTTTTTTCGCCGCATCTATTCAGAATCTTACAATTATTGTATACATGTATATCATAATAAACACTCACATAATGCCGAAATGATTTTAACATTTATGTCTAAACCATACTACAATTTCACATTCATACCAAAAAAATTGTAAAAAAAAATTAATAAAAAAAATTCATACTACAATTTCACATTCATACTACAATTTCACCATCAATCCAAACAACTACATCCCTACGTGATATTTCATGAATAAGCTGTTAAAACACAAATTAATGTAAAATTCATATTTGTACTAAAGCATAAACAATACGGATTAATCAGACATAAACTATAAACCCTAGAGTGATACCTTTGGAGTAAATCAGTCAATTTTGAAAATGGTTGACCAGAAAGGGGGCCCGCCGGTAACTGCCTACAGAACTTCCTCCGTTCCTCAGTCGCCATCACATATGCCGTCATCTCCCCCGTTTCTAATTTGAATAGAACTCTGAGAAGAGAGAGACATGTAGAAGGATGGCTAGATTTAGGGCTAAATCGTGGGAGAGATATGTTCAAAAAAATCATGGGAGAGAGGGAGCGTAATCATAGCATTTAACACGAATATTCCTTTTTTCACAATTACCTTTTTACCCTTTTTATTTAATTATTTTTATAAATAAAACTTGGTTTATTTATAAAATTGGCACAAGTAATCTTAGCCATTAATTTTAGAAATAAAAGGTCTAGATTGAGTTCTACCGGTTCTGTATAACTTCAACTAGGTTCTGAATATAATTGTTCAATGTATATATATATATATATATATATATATATATATATATATATATATATATATATATATATATATATATATATATATAGAGGGTCTGGATCCGGTGAGGACTCAAAAACCGGTGAGTACTGCGAGGACTCCAAAAAAACTCTGAAAATGATCCAAAACAAACTTTTTTCAAAACAATTTCTTTTTAAACATAAAAATCGCAGCCTATAAGATTAAAAAATTAAAAAATTTCAAAAATGACCAGAAAAAAAAATATGGATCATAATTTTGATCGACACAAAAAATATGGATCATTATTATGATCCACAAAGAAAAGTGGATCATAACGTTTTTTTCAAAAATTTTTTTAGGTCAAATGTAGTAATAGTCATGAGGAGTTATATATATTTTTTTCAGAATTTTTTGAACTTTTTTTGAGGTGTCCTCGCGAGTTCTCACCGGATCCCGCTTATATATATATATATATATATATATATATATATATATATATATATATATATATATATATATATATATATATATATATATATATAGTGTAGAATTAAAATCAGAACCACTTTTGGCGACAGAACCGGAAGAACTAATTTCGACCAATCAGAATTAAGGAAATTTGAATTTCCCCCTAAATTTGTGTGGGGTATAATTACCATTTCGAGCATCCTTATTTATTTGGTAACTGATCATTTAATTAGAATATCCATATTTACTCCCCTTTCTCTCTCATATTTATTAAATGCTTTCATAACTTTCCCTCTTATCTTCTCCACCAAAAAACAAAAAACCCTACACACACATACAGCCGCCATCCTTACTTCCGGTAACCATATTACCACTCTTGTAGCCTTTACAACCGCCGCTCATCACCCCCGAACTCTCTTTAGTTTCTGTTAGATCTCAACCCTATAGCGGCGGTGGTGATTCCGGTGGCGACATAGTAGCAAACACAAATAAGGTACGGTGATGATGAAGATCTGGCACCGATGGTAACAAAATCGTTTCTCTATCTACACGATTTCATGAGAGGCGGTTTTAGAGCATAATTTTACGACGTGTGGCGGAGATTTCCAGCGAGGAGATTTTTGTCAAAGGTAAGCCATAGAGAGCAGAGGTAATCTGCGAATTTCCGACGAGTTAACGGATATTGTAGCATCAACATCCTTAAAGACGGGTGGTTAGGAGACGTACATAAGTGTTAAAGTGTTTGATACATATATGTTATTTGGATACATAGATGTTTGGTACATATATATATAGAAGTGGGATGCGGTGAGGACTCCAAAAACGGCGAGGACTCGTGAGGAAACCTTAAAAAAAAATTCAAAAAATTCCGAAAAAAATATATATAACTCCCCATGATTATTACTACATTTGACAAAAAAAAAAAAAATTTCAAAAAAAAAAAATTATGATCCACTTTTTTTTGTGGACTATAATAATGATCCATATTTTTTTGTGGAACATTATTATGATCCATTTTTTTTTTTGGATCATTTTTGAAATTTTTTATTTTTTTTTGGATCTTATAGGCTGCGATTTTTAAGTTTAAAAAAGAATTTTTTTTGAAAAAAGTTTGTTCTTGATCATTTTTAGGGTTTTTTTTGGAGTCCTCGCAGTCCTCACCAGGAAAAGAGTCCTCACCGGATCCGGACCCTATATAGGGATCTATAGAAAAACACTATTAAATAAAGAATATAAAGAATAATTTATAGCCATTAGATCAAGAATTTAAGGGATAAGATGATGAGATCTTAAAACACACGGATACATAAATTAGGAGGTGGATCTGGATAAAAAAAAGTAGGCTAAAAGGGTAGTATTGTAAAATGGCGTTTCTATTCCTCTTACCCAGTTTCAAACGACGCTCTTTTTCTCTCGATTCAATATCGTTTCAATCTAGGGCTTCAATCCAACAGGCGATTCTCGGTGTCTCTCTAATAGACGAAGGGGTTTCAATCGGACAATTTCAATGCACGATTCTATGCCTCTCTGACCTAGTCGAAGGCGATTCAAAATAGGGTTTCAATTGGAAGAGTTCAACGTTGTTGGTTTGGTAGGTTTTATTATCAATTTATGATCCTATTGTATATATTTGTGTAGATGTTAGTGATTATTTAAGAAAGGCATATGTTTTTTGAATTTCTGAGAGAGGCATAGTTTCAACGTTTTCACCATAAGACCACTGATCTGATTTGCAGATGTATCTTATAAATTACAACACATTGTTTCACTGATTTCTTTACACTAAATGACTCCTCAATTCTAATCTGCAACGGTGTTATGATGCACCACATCAATACAGCTGACATGTTAGAAGAGATGGTTGAGTACGTCATGTTTCTACAAAACCAAATTCAGGTATATCTCATTGCTTCAATTCTAGTCACTTGTTCATAGCTATCATAATGACAAAACAAACTCGTATCTCAGCTCTAGTTTCATGTGTAGGTGGAAAAAAAAGTATCAAAGAGGTGGTGTTGAGTGGGTCGGGTACACCATAACACTTATTTCCATCATTTTAATTTTTTTATACAAAATCATTATTCCAAATATGATTTAAAACATAATTAATTCAACCAAATCTATTTTTTTACAAAAAATTGTAGAAAGTTTATGCGGTAATTGTTTTTTCCAATGTTTTAAAACCTGGATTTTGAATCGGACCGGCCTTCAAGGTTGAACCGGATAGCAATTCATTATTTATGATAAGTTACTTATAAAGATTTTTTGGTAGTAATCAAAATGCATAAAATTGTCTACTATAAAGATGAGCAATCTTGAATATTATAATGAAAGAAGGAAGGTGATGATCCTCCAACGTAGTCTCTTTAGAAGATGACCAACCTGGGTTTTTAGGCTCGGATCAACCCGGTTCGGTTAAGACCCGGCAGTTCGACCAGGATCATATCTTCCATATTGACCTGGCTACCTCCGGCCAGCACTACACCGATTTCAAGTCCGACCGATCTGGTCACGAAAACACTGGTTTTTTTCTTGCGACTTCCTGTTCATTTTACCCATGTAAAACCTTCAAAATGAGGTCCTTTAACCTATTACAGTATGTCAATAACCCTCAAAATGAAGGTATATATGGATCATTGAGACAAATGCACATGCTTGGTTAAATGAATCAGCTATGGTATAGACACATGTTAGCAATATCGTACAATATGCTACAAAGATATTGATGTCGGATATAAATGAAGGAAAGAATGTGGTGGCTGAAGATGTTGAAGATTATCAAAAACTAACAAAGGAAAAAGGGTTAAAATTGCCAAAGATGGCAGAGTAAGACTTATGAATAGGCTACATAGGAGAGGGTAAGAAAGTAGATGTTGGCCTAACTATAAAAAAAAGATTTTATGTATAAACTATATACTTGGTGGTTAGGTGATTTTTGTTCATATAAAATGCTGGATTTAGGTGGTGGTGGTTGTTTCGGTGGTTGGTTGGTTTTGTTGATACGGATTGATGGATAGTTGTAGAACTAATCTAGAATGTTATTGTTTTGGTTATTTTTCGTATTTTATAATCTAGATTTCCAATGTTTATGATACATGAAAAGGAACTAGTGATAATCGTTTTTTTTATGGTTATTATTTCGATTTGTCTTTGTATTGACTATAATAGTGGATAAAGTAAGTGCGCGTATATTAGAATTCATGAAGTGTTGACGATACATGGAAAAGAAAACATAACTGAGAATAACTCGATAAAATGAACATGCAAACGTAACTACAAGTATTTAATACAGAACCAAAATGTAAAATTTCGGAAATAACTATATAAAATGAAATACAAATACTAATTTTCAAATCAATTGGTTAAAAATTTAGGAAATAACTAGATTTAATAAAAATGTAAAAACATGTGCAAAAATGAAAATACTAATGCAATAACTACATAAACTGAAAATGAGAAATGCAATTGCATATATGAAAATACAAATGCAGCTGCAAGCATAAAAATGCAAATGCAAATGCTAGTTTTCAAAACAGGCGGTTAAAAATTTAGGGAATAAAACGATTTAATAAAAATGTGAAAACATGTGCAAAAATGAGTATGATAATGCAAAATCTGGTGTTTGAACTAGAATCGATATTTATAAGTTCAGGGAATAATTATATAAAATGAAAATGCAAATGCAAATGCAAGTATAAAATGCAAATGCAACTGCCGTTATTTAGAACAGAAGCAATGTTTATAAGTTTGGGGAATACCTAGATAAAATGAAAATGCAAAACACAACTGCAAGTATGAAAATACAAATGCAACTACAAGTATGAAAATGCAAATGATACTGGTATTTAGAACATAATTAGAATGCAAAATTTCAGGGAATAACGAGACCAAAAATGAATATGCAACTGCAAGTATGGAAATGTAAATCCAAATGCGGTGTTTTTAACATAACCAAAATGTAAAAATTCAGGAAATAACTAAACAAAATGAAAATGAAAATGCAAGTGCAAGTACAAAGATGCATGTTAATGACAATTTTCAAAACAGTTGGTTAAATTTTTTGAAAATAACTAGATTTAATGAAAAAGAAAAAAAGGGGTGAAAACTCAAAAATGCAAATGCAAAAAGGCAGTATTTGCAACAAAAAAACGAGTTTTATAAGTTCAAGGGATAAGTGCATAAAATGAAAATGGAAAATGCAACTACAAGTATGAAAATACAAATACAAATGCCACTACAGCTAAAAGTTCATAAAATAAACAAACCCACTGCCTCAAATATCAGTTTCATTAAATAAATTTCACGCCATTGAAAATTTTCAAAGTAACTAGAGAATTCCTATTATTTACATTCTTACCATGCTTAGAATACTAAATTTTTTTAAGAATAACAAGTTAACCATTCCTCAATGAAATAACATTCTGGGTAGATTTGAGTGGGCTTAAAGCCACCTACAATAGCATACTCTTTATAGAAATTTCATGTATCGCCCAAAGAATCAAATTGCATAGAGGTCTTTTATAATTAGGAACACTAGGAACCCAATACTTATCACCAAGAGCAGATATTTTTCAAAACCAACTCGAGGAGAAGCTGGAACATGATCAAAATCTGTAAAAAAAAAAAACAAAATAAATACAAATTACAAAACAGGGTGGAATTTCAGAAAATAACTACATAAAATGAAAATATATTTACAAGTATGACAATCCAAATGCCATTGTTTCAAACAATTGTTTAAAACTCCAGAGAATATTAAGTATAATGCAGATGAAAATGCAAATGCAGCTGCAAGTTTGAAAATGCAAATGCAAAATAGTATTCAAAAGAGTTGGTTAAAAGGTTAGAATATAAATACATAAAATGAAAATGCCAATGGAACTGAAAGTATGCAAATGCAAATGCTAGAGTTTGAAACACGTGTTTAAAATTTCAGGGAATAGTTAGGTACAATGAAAATGCAACTGCAGGTATCAAAATGAAAATGAAAATAAAGAATTTTATATCCTAAATTTGTTAAATTTTCAAAATTAAATTAATAAAATTAATAACTATAATGATTCATCATCTTCACGAATCATAAAACTAACAAAACACATATGAATAATCCATACAAATATAATAGACAATATTATGAAAATGCAATTGAACATTGATTCAATATCTTCCCCAAAATCAAATTCATCAAAACAAATACAACTAAACGAAAATGCAAATGAACATTGATTTAACATCTTCCCCAATTTCAAAATCAATAAACCAGTACATATAAATGAAAATGCAAATGAACCGTGATTCATCTTTTTCACCAATCTCAAAAGCAGATATTGATCATCACATTAACTAATTACAAAAAGCATTCATTATATTAAACATATATATAAACAAAACTACAAAAAAGACTAGAATATTGATTACCATCGTATATGTATCATACACACACATTATCCAATTAGGCTAAACAAGTGTATCATACACAAAAATATCATATTAAACATTCAACAAAACATTATTGAACAACAAAAAGTATCAAAGTCAACAAATTACCATTGCTAAGCAGTTATGGATCCAACAGGATATCGATTCGGTACCCACTGAAGCAAAATTTTTACATATTTAGCTAATATGTGAATCACATGAAAAAATTTAAAAAAGGAGTAGAAATCAGAAGGAATTGAAGCAGATATCAGACTGGTTTAGCATTGCAAACTCATAGAGTGGAATCAGACTGGTGCTGATCTGATCAAATAGATGGGTTCGGATGTAGATGTTTTAAATCTGGATCGTAATTATACCTAGATCTGGATCTGATTTAGGGTTCATAGATGATTTAGGGTTCGTATAGGAGCTAGGATTCGTATAGGAGATGATGGTTTAGGTTTCTTATAGGAGCTGATTTGGGGTTCGTAGTTCATTTAGGGTTTGTAATGGTTAATACCTTTCAAATTTGGTTCATAATAATATTAATGGAGAAGATGAATAGGACATTCTACGTGGTTGGTGTCTTGTTCTAATTGATGAGTTATGGAGGAAGCCATTGATGGAGCTATGAAGGAGTTTTGGAGAAGATGGAGCATGGAAAATTGAAAAACACACACAAGAATGAAGGAAAAATGAAAATGACGGTATACATTGTTGGAGAAGGAGGAAATGACAATCATGCCCTTAAGTGCCCTTGAATCTTTTAATTAAATCAATGCTCATAATTGCTTCTTTAACTTCTCTAAATAACTCAACTTCTTTCTTGATCCATATATATATATATATATATATATATATATATATATATATATATATATATATATATATATAGACAAGGGCTCATGCGAGAATACTTAATTTTGCGAGAACTGCGAGAACAAGTTTATGATCATTGGATTTATGAATGTGTGGCCAAGATATGTTGTGGCAAAGTTTTAAATTAGTGACCAAAAATATCATTTAAAAAATGACACGGAAGGGTCTTTTGGTAAAAAGACAATTAACTTAAATATGGGACATATTTTAAAACTTAATAAGTACGATTCAATTATCTAAAAATAAGGCAGGATCCCTAGAAATCAGTTTCCTTCATCAAAGAATTTTCGCCGTGACCGGAGGAAGCAGGCAACGAGGCAACGAAACACCTAATACACTCTGATTGTGCGATTTCATGGCGAAGACATGGTCAGGGAAAGCTAAAAGAACTGAATTCGGTGAGTATCATTCACCTAATGCACTCTGATTGTGCGATTTTATGGTGTTAGTCGTTCAGGATTTTTGGTTTTCACGATTATCAAGTTTAGGGTTTATGTCGTTCATCAATATGTGTTGATTCATACTTAAAAAGCAACGTATTTTGTTCATTTGATTATTAGGGTTTTCTAAAATCGAAAATTTTACAGATTATAGTTTAAATGTTTGGGTTTTTGGGAATGTTTTTACCGCTGTTTAGATGAATAGAAAGTTGATATTGTCATATTTATACATATATTTATATGCCGATATACCTATTTCTATATGTGTTTATCGATTAGAATATGATGTTATCACTCAAAATGTAGTTTCTATTGTATTTTGTAGGCTATAGAAGAAAAAGTGACAAAAACGGGTCAAAACGGAACAAGAAACGAAGAAATGCAGAAATTCAAGAGATAGCGTCGCTATCTATGGATAGCGCCGCTATCTTGGTCGCTATCTATATCGCTATTTCCCATCGAAACGCGAAATCGAGTCGCTGTTTGCTACAAAAAGTTACAGATAGCGTCGCGATTCTCAAGATAGCGTCGCTATTTAACGCGGGGTCAAATATAGCGACGCGAAAATGGATATAGCGATGCAATTTCCAGCGATCTGACACATATTTAAACGAATATGTAGATCTTATCTCAAAAACTTTTGACGTAAGACGAATTGGCAGCCGAAAAATACCCTAGGAGCACTCAAGATCAAGATTTCAAGCATCAAACATTGGGTTTTTTATCACTTTTGATTACTATTATGTTTATGTTTATGTTTCTTCACGATTGTTTGATGATTTTTAGCATGTCTATGTGCTAATCATCTTATATTCGCTATGATTAGATGAAGTTTAGGTTTTAGGTTTGGATATTCTTAGGATTTTATGATGATTGTTTGAACACTTGTGTTTTTAATAAAGAACCTTTTCGTTAAACCTTTACATTTGCATTACTGAATCTGTTTATTGCTTGATTGATAAAATATTGACAACATTTAATTGATCTAGTAATACCCCTGACTTTTTATACCTCTTGACCTAGTCAGCGACTCACTAGAAATAGGGGTCCGAGATTTGATACCAATAACTTAGGTGCAACTTGAAGTCTGATCTTTAGAGAAGAAATTCCTAGGATTAGAAGGTCTTGGAAAGCCGGACCTAGTTAGAAATAACAAGAAGGAGTGTGAATTTAAACAGGTTTCTTGAGAACAAATTCCTAGAGATCATATTAGACTCATTATAAGGTTTTAAGAGAAATCTAGTCCCTTAAACTCCTAGAACATGAATTAAATCGGTACTTCAAAACCAAACCTAGACCTAGACGGATTCGACTCATAGTGAATATCCTCCTTATTACTAAAAGACTTCCTCGTCGTTTTAGTTGATTGTTTACTTTTAAAAATCAAATTTAGTTTTATTATTCAGTTTGCAAATAAAAATGTTCCAAATGAAAACCCTTTTTAATTACTTGTTCAGATTAATTACTTAGTTTTACCTTACCTAGTCAGCTTAATTGTTCCCTGTGGAGACGAATATACCCGAACGTACTTACCTGAACTATATTGCTCACGATTAGGTCATACTTGCCTAATAGTGTGGTAATCTAGGAAAGGACGTATTTAAGTTATTATTTTATAACTAGATTTTACACATCAAGTTTTTGGCGCCGCTGCTGGGGAACAGTTGCGAGATTAGTAATTTAGAACTAATCAGTTAATCGATCCTTGTGTAGGAATTTATTCTTATACAAGTTACTTAAAGTGTTTTTAATTACTATCTGGTTTTCATTGAAGTTGTTAAACTTTTGCGTGTTTACGATTTGCTTTAAGTTTGCAGGTGTATGACCCGTAGCTCTAATTCAGAACCGATATCACCGTATTCTGAACCAGAGAAACTTCTTCGCCAGCGACGTAGAGCACTCTTAACAACAAAATACTTAGCAGCAACAAACTTTCAAGTCATTGACAACCCCGTTTACAATATGGGCGATCAACCACAGCCTCAAGAAGAGCAACCCATGTGGAACATCCGACAGACACCACCAACTCCCCCTACTCCATCTATCACAGTTCCTGAATTAAACAATATCAACTTCGAGATTAAAGTTCAATTCCTCAGTATGGTGCGGGATCTGAACTTCGATGGCAGATTATGCAATGATCCTAACAGACATCTCGAGAAGTTTTTGGAAATTTGTGAGCTGTTCAAACAACGGGACGTGTCGTTGGATGCCATGAGACTCAGATTGTTTCCCTTCAGTTTAACTGGGGATGCAAGAGAATGGATTAAATCGTTAGAGCCAGGCTCAATTACGACTTGGGATGAAATCCGAAGTCACTTTATTACTCGATATTTTTCACGTGCTAAGACTGATAAATTAAAAACTGATATTATGGCTTTTATGCAGGATTCAGGTGAAAAGTTAACGGATGCTTGGGAGAGGTTGAAGGGTTTATTGAGGAAATGCCCAAACCACGGTTTCGAGAAAAACAACATAGTACACATATTTTATAGGGGATTGGATTACACTTCTCGGTCCCTTCTCGATTCGTCAAGTGGTGGGTTGTTCATGTACAAAACTCCAACCCAAGCATATCAACTCGTTGAAGACCTAGCTATGAACGGTTTGGAATGGCAAACTGACAGACGAGCTGGGCAAGTGAATTTGGTGGACGATAGACAGAATGATGAAGTAGCCGCACTAATGAACAGTCAACAGGTATTTGAGCGTAAATTAGACAAAATAACTAGTTGTTTACATGCCATACAGGTTGGATGCGATAGGTGCAAAGGGCCACATCTCACCAAAGATTGCCAACAACAGCAGCCAATGTCAGCAGAGTAGGAGTTGCATTATATCAACAATGGGTACCGAAATAACTATCAAGGTGGAAATCAAGGGTACAACAACAACAATCAGGGGTACAACAACAGAGGTTATAACAACAATAACCAAAACAACAACTACCCCCCTCGATAATCGAACCCCCTGGTTTCCAACGTGAAAATCAGACAAATCAACCACCTCGAGAGAATGCTGCAGGTCAAGGGCAAAAATCCTCAATGGAAATTTTGCTCGAGAAATATATGGAAAAACAAGACAAGAAAGCTGAAGAACAAGATCAGATTATCAGAAATCAGCAAGCAGCGATTCAAAGCTTAGAAAGGAACCTTGGTAGAATAGCTGAGACGTTACAGGAACATCCACAAGGCACTTTACCACCCCGTACACAAGATAATCCTAAGCGGGGCTTCGAGAATGTTAAAGCTATCACCACTCGAAGTGGTAAAACGTTAAGTTCACTGAATACTAATGAAAGTTCTTGTGATGTACAGGTTAATGGGGAGACTCAAATTGAAGAAGAGGAGGTAGCTATGGAGAAGATTGATACTCCAAAAGAACCGGAAAAAGCAGAACGAAAGGAGGCACACAAGTCTACTAAACAAGATGCAACAAACTCGTACACACCGAAGGTTCCTTTCCCTCAACGGTTGAGGAAGGAAAAGCTTAAAGAGAAATACGGTAAATTCGTTGACATGATAAAACAGGTGCGCATTAACGTCCCTTTGGTTGACATGTTAGCAGGAATGCCGAACTATGGGAAGTTCATCAAGGATCTGGTATCTAGTAAGACGCTGTATGAGGAGGCATCATCAACAATACTAAGTGAGGAATGCTCAGCTATCCTCCAACCAAACATGCCTCCAAAGAAGGGCGATCCAGGGAGTTTTATTATCCCTTGTCTTATAGATAACCTACCACCATGTAAAGCACTAGCGGACTTAGGAGCTAGCATAAATTTAATGCCTTTGTTGATGTACCTGAAATTAGGATTAACTGATATTAAACCGACTAGGATGAGTGTTAGGCTAGCAGACATGTCCTTTAAATACCCGTTAGGCATAGTAGAGAACGTCCCAGTAAAAGTTGATAGATTCATATTCCCTGCTGATTTTGTTATCCTAGATATCCCAGAAGAGCCCAGTGTCCCTCTCATCTTAGGGAGACCCTTTCTGAACACTTCCAGTGCCATAATCTTGGTTGCTGAAAAAACAGCTTAGTCCAGGTGTTGGGAATGACCGCATCACTTTCTCCATTGAGAAAGCGATGAGGCATACCTCTGCCTCTGATGATACATGCAATTTCATCGACGTCATCGATGTATGCATTGAGGAGGAAATTACTTCGTTTCTAAACCTAGATTGCGATGACATTACTACCTATGGTGATGTCACTCTAGACTCTCCCGAATCCATCCAAGATCTCTCAGAGCTCGAGGAACTACTTCACCTTGACGAAGAGGATTTGGAAGAAAATGAAGTAGTTTTTGAGAAATTCGATCCTGATCAAAAACTCCGTATTAAAACATCTTTCGAGGACCCTCCATCTCTTGAGCTTAAACCATTACCATACCATCAAGAGTATGCATTCCTTCAGGGAGAATCTGACTTGCCCGTAATCATCTCTTCTGCTCTAGCACCAAAAGAAAAAGAAAAATTATTAAAAATTTTAAAATCTCATAAGAAAGCCCTAGCTTGGAAAACTGCAGATATTCCGGGTATAAACCCTTCTTTCTGTACACATAAAATTCTGATGGAAGAAAACTTCAAACCGAGTGTGTAGAGACAAAGGCGTTTAAATCCCAACATGAAGGAAGTCGTGAAGAAGGAAGTTCTTAAACTGCTTGATGCAGGACTCATCTATCCCATTTCTGATAGTCCTTGGGTGAGTCCGGTCCAAGTGGTCCCGAAAAAAGGGGGGATGACAGTTGTACGTAATGAGAAAAACGAGTTAGTCCCTACTCGAACCATCACGGGATGGCGAGTTTGCATCGACTACCGCAAACTCAACGAAGCCACCCGAAAGGATCACTTTCCTTTACCTTTCATTGATCAAATGTTGGAGAGATTGGCCGGGAACAACTTCTATTGTTTCTTGGACGGTTTCTCTGGCTACTTTCAGATCCCGATCGACCCCCAAGATCAGGAAAAATCCACCTTCACGTGCCATTTTGGTACATTTGCGTATCGAAGGATGCCTTTCGGGTTGGGCAACGCTCCTGCAACATTTCAGCTATGCATGACTGCGATTTTCCAATACATGATCGAGGACTATATGGAAGTCTTCATGGACGATTTCTCAGTATTCGGAGACTCCTTCGAATCATGTCTTTCTAGCTTAGAGCGAGTTCTCATTAGGTGCGAGGAATCAAATCTCGTGCTTAATTGGGAAAAGTGTCATTTCATGGTGCGCGAAGGCATCGTGTTAGGCCACAAAATTTCTGCGAAGGAGATTGAGGTGGATAAATCAAAAATCGATGTCATTGCCAAACTACCTCCCCCTTCGAATGTCAAATCTGTGAGAAGTTTCTAAGGTCATGCGGGTTTCTATCGTCGGTTCATCAAGGATTTTTCCAAGATAACCCGACCCATGACTCATCTTCTCGAGAAGGATACACCATTCGTGTTCACCCCCGAATGTGTGGAAGCCTTCAATCTTCTCAAGGATCGGCTCACAGAAGCTCCTATCATGGTATCTCCCAATTGGGACTTACCATTCGAACTCATGTGCGACGCTAGTGATTTCGCGCTCGGTGCAGTTTTGGGTCAGCATATAAACAACCACTTCCAACCTATTTATTACGCGAGCCGAACACTCACTGGTGCTCAGGCAAATTACACCACAACTGAAAAAGAACTCCTTGCAGTGGTATTCGCCTATGACAAATTTCGTCCGTACCTTGTTTTATCTAAAACAATTGTCTATACGGATCACTCAGCATTGAAATATCTCTTCGCCAAGCAAGATGCAAAACCGCGTCTCATCCGTTGGATTCTTCTCTTACAAGAATTCGACATTGAGATAAAAGATAAAAAGGGGGCGGAAAATCTTGCGGCGGATCACCTATCCCGATTAGAGAACCCTCATCTTGAGGAGTGCAATGAGGACGGGATCCATGATACTTTTCCCGATGAATTTATCGAAGCGGTCAATGCTTTACAAGACACCAACGACCCGTGGTTCGCTGATTTTGCAAATTATCTAGCGGCGGGTGTTCTTGTTAAAGGAATGACCCATCAGCAAAAAGGGAAATTCTTCTCTGATCTAAAGCACTACCACTGGGATGCTCCACATCTTTTCCAGGTCGGTCCCGATTTGATGCATAGACGGTGTGTCTCCGGTGATGAAGCCCATGACATTCTCAACAAATGTCATAACGGCCCCACCGGTGGACATTTCGGTCCAAACTACACCACCCGGAAAGTTCTTGATGCGGGCTTCTATTTGCCAACAATATTCAAAGATGCACAAGAATTGGTCAAAACTTGTGATGCGTGCCAACGAATCGGAAGTATATCCAAACGGGATGAAATGTCACAGCGTGGAATCCAAGTTTGTGAGGTCTTCGACATTTGGGGCATAGACTTCATGGGTCAGTTTCCGAGCTCCCAAGGTAACAAATACATCCTTGTTGCGGTTGATTACGTCTCCAAATGGGCCGAGGCAAAAGCCCTTCCAACGAATGATGCCCGAGTCGTAATCAACTTTCTTAAATCTCTTTTCTGCCGGTTCGGTTGCCCAAGGGCACTGATTAGTGATCGTGGCACGCACTTTGCCAACCATCTCATGGAGAAAACTCTCCAACGATACGGTGTCCACCATCGTTTCTCGACCGCATATCATCCCCAAACTAGTGGTCAAGTCGAGAACACTAATCGAGCTTTAAAAAGAATTCTAGAGACAACCATTGAGAAAAATCCCAAGTTGTGGTCTCAACGACTTGAGGATGCTCTTTGGGCATTCCGTACCGCATACAAAACTCCTATCGGCCATACTCCTTATCGGATGATTTACGAGAAAGCATGTCACCTTCCATTCGAGATTGAACATAAAGGCTACTAGGCTATCAAAGAGTGTGACATGAGCATCATTCCCGCTGGGACTGAGCGTAATCATCAACTCAACCTTCTCGACGAACACCGTTTTGAAGCATATGAGAATTCGCGAATCTACAAAGAGAGAAGCAAGTATTTGCACGATAAGAAACTGAAAACTCATAAATGCTTCCAACCGGGTGACAAGGTCTTAATCTATAGGTTTTCACGTTAAATCCAAATGGGTGGGTCCATATACCGTCCTAAAGCAACACCCATCGGGATACGTAGACCTCATTACCGAAAATGGTCACTTCATTGTTAACGGGCATCACTTAAAGCTTTACCATGAAGATGAGAATGAAGGCGTGACTGAGACGGAGGAGGTGCATTTCGCCATGATGGGCGAAAAGAAGTAAAAGAGCAACACCGAGTCAAGCTCTAGACTCGTAAATCCATGAAGCGCTTCTCGGGAGGCAACCCGTGTTTAGTTGGGTTTCCCTTTCCATTATGCGTTAAAAAAAAAAAAAAAAAAAAAACAATGAAAAAATATAAAAAATTCAAAGATTATGATAGCGCCGCTATCTACCAAATCGAGCACCAAACAGCGACCCGAAATAGCGTTTGATCTTTTAACAGCGTTGTGAATCGCGTCGCTATTTGTGAAATAGCGGCGCGATCTTTCATTCGGTCCCGCGATCCTATCCGCCGGTTAACTCACAAATCCCTAAATCCGCGATAAATAGGACCGCTATCTAGGATAGCGGCGCGATCTTCCCAGCGTATAAAACCGTGGCCTTCGTTCCAGATCGCGCAGACGCAAAAAAAAAAAACCCTAACCCTCCGCGATTCTTACGACGAACACAGCACCCAAACACCCAAATCTTTTGTTTTCTTCCGATTTCTTCCATAAATATTCATCTCCATGGCATCTAAGGTTGGTATACCCTCCTTTTCTTCCACTAATTCATCTTTTAGGGCTCAAATCTTAGATTTTTGGTGGGTGTTCTTATTTAGTGCCGAAAATTTGGGGGTTTTGCTTTTTTCTTCCGTTTTTCCTTGATTAGTTGTAGATTTAAGCCATAGATTGTTAGTTAGTCGAATTGTTACACAACCCTAGTATAAAATTCGAATTTTAGAGCTTAATTTTGCTTTCTAGGTAGAAAACCTATGAATTAGGGCATGTTCTTGTCAAAAATATGAAAATTACCTATGGTTTGCTTGTTAGATTATCTACATTGTGTTAATGAGTTCAATTTTGTACAAATAATAGAAATACTTGTTAAGTTTCACATTGTGGCTAATATTTTATTAAATTGGGTTCAAATTTTTGATGAATATATCACTGGTTTTTATAAATTTAGATTTTAATGGGTAAACCAATCATTATAAGTGTTGAATAATGTCACACTTAGTTTAACAACTAAGTGTGGGTAAGGAAAATTGGTAAGCTTTTACATAATGTCACACTTAGTTTAACAACTAAGTGTGGGTACGGGAAATTGGGATTTAAATTGGAAAATTTTAATCAATTCCTTATTTATTTTGAGATTTTTCTGTTCAATAACACTTCTAATGATTAATTTTTTTTTACTTGTGATAAACAGAGAAAGACAAGGACTTCTGCAAAGGCATCATCATCTCAACAACCAAGACTAGTCAAACCACCATCCTCATCCTCTTCGGATGATGAAGAGGCACTACACAGGGACGGATTCCCAATGGTGCTGAAAAATACCATCCACCATGCATTTGAAGAATTCACAAATATCCGTACCGAAACCACCCGATTACGCCTCGAGGAAAGGCGGAATGAAATCATGCATAAGACTATAAACGTAGGTCGAACTCCAGACTGGGACCTACTCATATCGCTAGGCAAGGCTGATGCCATTCATGCATACTTGATCCGCGAAGTTCGAAATAACAAGAATGTGGTATTCACATGCAACGCTTGGGAGGTTGCCTTGACAACGCGAGAACCGGTGTACTCGGAGCTAGTCCTCGAATTCTTCACCACCTTTCACCTGGATTCCACGAGAGCTCACAATGAACCCGATGCCATCACCATCAATTATCGGGTAGCCAATCACTGGGTTAGTTGTTCATTAATACAGTTTGCTGTCAATTTGGGCTCTACACCACGACACAAACTAATAGCCCTCATTTCCTTCCTTATTTAAGCCGGGGAGAATACCAGGAAGCCCGGAATGTTGATAGAATTTGGGAAACCATTGGGGTCGGAACATTTGACCCGAGATCATCTAAGAGTAGACATATCCGAAATAGTTAACACAGATATTTGTATCGGAAGATCTCAAACACCATTCGTCAACGGAAAGAGGGGGCTGAAAAGATAAACATGTATAGCCTTTGGCTATTATATCAACTGGTTAACAGGGACCGAATTACCAACATTCCACTCATCCTTGCTTCATTTTTGAATGGTCCGGCACAGGGACATAAGGGAAAAAGTGGCTTCACAGGAGGCCAATACATCATACACCTGGCCAAAGCAGCGGTCAATCTGACACCGCGGGTAAAAATAACATTGACAAAGCAAGAGATGGGATTTTTAGACATCAATCAGCTGGTGGGAATGAGAGTAATTAGGGATCCGATACCCGGGGTAGAAGAAGGACGGTATGCATGGGAAGATAGCCCGTCAACTGAAGCTGGGGGAAGGAGTGCACAATCGAGGCAAGCAAGAGGTGCACAACCGAGGCAACCAAGAGGGCAAAGGCAACAACCACAAATGTCGGAGGATGTGGCAATGGGGGAGATGGAGCCACCACTGATGGAGCATGGTCATGGACATCCTGGAGCATCTGGCTTTGGAGCGGGTCCTTCCACGTTTGACCCGTACAAAAATTTATATGCTGACGTTCATGCTCTACAGGTTGACATGGCAGGATTGCGGACAGACTTCGGCGGGATGAGGCAGCACATGGAGAGCATGACCTTGCAGCTCCAAAGAAACTATTATCAAGGAGAAAGAGCTCAAACTCTCCCGTACTGGAAAGCCCCCGCACCACCACTCGAGGCCTAGAACCCGTTACCTTATTGGGGTCCGAATTTGCCAGCCCCACCAAACTACCCGACTTATGAAGACTGGTTCCAACAGTATGACCCAATGTCGCCTCGTGATGGGCGTGATCACTGATTGCTCTATTTGGGTCTCATAAACGGATTATTCGATTTGGTTGTACTCTACATTATTATTTATTTTTTTTAGCTACAATTTTGTTTTCGTGTTTTTTTTATTGTTGGATGTTTAAATTATTTTACCGGTTTTGTGTTAAGTTTTTTTGGTTCTAGTTATGATTTGAAAGAATATGATGAGCTGAGGAACTGGATGGAAATGCTCGAAAATGGATCGTTCATTTGGATGATAACAATTCTTGGAACACACAAAAATCAAAATACCTTCAGGGAGTACCGTTCCCTTTTGCCTTTTTTCTTTTTTAGTTTATAATTCTTTATTTTTATTGCATTGAGGGCAATGCAATGTTTTAAGTGTGGGCATGGGGTATGGTATCCACCACTTGTTAGTATTCATAGTAAATCATCTAAAAATGAAAAAAACCAATTCAATCAGAAATTTTTTTAAGACACATCTCAACCTTAGAAAACAATTTTTAGACACTAAAATCCACTTTAAAGGTTAAAATTTTTCTTAGCTTTTATGTGTCAATTTTTGTGGCTTTTTGCCGATCTAATTATCTCTTTAACTCGTTAATTAAATCACTTTCTAAGTTGGAAAATTTGAAATTCTTGTAAATCTATAGGTATTGTCTTTTAGAAAATTAAGTTTAGCAAATAAATTGCTAAATAATAAACATGAAAAATTTGAGAATTGGTGAGAATAATCAACCGGCCTTGTGCTCCCGACAAGTACGCCCGAGGGGTCCTTCAAACCTAGCATTCTAAGGTCAACTGATATGGACATGTTGGTCGAAAGTCTTTTACGCGGGTTCACAATGTAAGCTGAGGTTCGAATCGATTCTTGAATAAATACCTAATTAAATACTTAGGGGGAACAATTAGCCGACCTTGGGTTCCCGACAAGTAAGCTCGCGGGGTCCTTCAAACCTAGCATACTAAGGTCAACTGATCTGGATATATTGGCTGAAAGTCTTTTACGCGGGTGCTCAATGAAAGTTGTGGTTCTCTATTCCAAACAAAATAAATAATTGAAGTTAATAAACATGCAAAGCAAGTATAAGAACAAATAAATAAAATTAATAAACATGCAAAGCATGAATAAATAAAGCAAATAAGTTATGAAATGAATAAATAAACTAATTTTTCTTCTTTTAACCTTACTACTTGGGTGATTTTCATAAAGATGGTATTTATAGGTTAGGCAAAGATGAATTAGGATCTGAGTTAAAAAGTAGTCTAATTAGCGTAGTTAAGGATTTGATTAGATTCGTGAAAAGTTAGCTGATGTCTTACACAAACTTGGGCATAAAATATAACGTGAAACTTTAACTGCTAAATGGACTAGGTGCTGAAAATTGTGGTTTTTGCATGAATAAATTGAGATGAGATGTCGATTGCTTTATAATTGTATATATCTGATTGAATTACTTTAATGATGATTTGCTTGAGGACAAGAAAAGTTCAAGTGTGGGCATCTTGATATTGGCATATTTATACATATATTTATATGCCGATATACCTATTTTTATATGTGTTTATCGATTAGAATATGATGTTATCACTCAAAATGTAGTTTCTATTGTATTTTGCAGGCTATAGAAGAAAAAGTGACAAAAACGGGTCAAAACGGAACAAGAAACGAAGAAATGAAGAAATTCAAGAGATAGCGCCGCTATCTATGGATAGCGCCGCTATCTTGGTCGCTATCTATATCGCTATTTCCCATCGAAACGCGAAATCGAGTCGCTGTTTGCTACAAAAAGTTACAGATAGCGCCGCGATTCTCAAGATAGCGCCGCTATTTAACGCGGGGTCAAATATAGCGACGCGAAAATGGATATAGCGACGTGATTTCCAGTGATCTGACACATATTTAAACGAATCTGCAGATCTTATCTCAAAAACTTTTGACCTAAGACGAATTGGTAGCCGAAAAATACCCTAGGAGCACTCAAGATCAAGATTTCAAGCATCAAACATTGGTTTTTTTATCACTTTTGATTACTATTATGTTTATGTTTATGTTTCTTCACGATTGTTTGATGATTTTTAGCATGTCTATGTGTTAATCATCTTATATTCGCTATGATTAGATGAAGTTTAGGTTTTAGGTTTGGATATTCTTAGGATTTTATGATGATTGTTTGAACACTTGTGTTTTTAATAAAGAACATTTTCGTTAAACCTTTACATTTGCATTATTGAATCTGTTTATTGCTTGATTGATAAAATATTAACATTTAATTGATCTAGTAATACCCCTGACTTTTCATACCTCTTGACCTAGTCAGCGACTCACTAGAAATAGGGGTCCGAGATTTGATACCAATAACTTAGGTGCAACTTGAAGTCTGATCTTTAGAGAAGAAATTCCTAGGATTAGAAGGTCTCAGAAAACCGGACCTAGTTAGAAATAACAAGCAGGAGTGTGAATTTAAACATGTCTCTTGAGAAGAAATTCCTAGAGATCATATTAGACTCATTGTAAGGTTTTAAGAGAAATCTAGTCCCTTAAACTTCTAGAACATGAATTAAATCGGTACTTCAAAACCAAACCTAGACCTAGACGGATTCGACTCATAGTGAATATCCTCCTTATTATTAAAAGACTTCCTCGTCGTTTTAGGTTATTGTTTACTTTTAAAAATCAAATTTAGTTTTATTATTCAGTTTGCAAATAAAATTGTTCCAAATGAAAACCCTTTTTAATTACTTGTTCAGATTAATTACTTAGTTTTACCTTACCTAGTCAGCTTAATTGTTCCCTGTGGAGACGAATATACCCGAACGTACTTACCTGAACTATGTTGTTCACGATTAGGTCATACTTGCCTAATAGTGTGGTAATCTAGGAAAGGACGTATTTAGGTTATTATTTTATAACTAGATTTTACACATCAAAAGTTAATGACTTTCTTATATTTAAGTTTTTTGTATTAGCGTTTTGTTAAGTAATGCTTGATTCTATTGAGTCTTTGTATGTTATTATTATGTTGTTTGTGTTTGGTTTTATGATAATAGGTGGGGAGAAGTCAAAACCAGTGAAAGGAAGGAAATCCAAAGTGAGCAGTAGTGAACAACATACACACAATGTATGTAATCAACATTGTGCTACACAATGTATTCCCCCTTAAATCTAAACTTTCTGGTTTTTGTGTAGTCTACCTACCTCAGCCATTTATGTTTTATAATTTTAATGTTGATTGTTGACTACTACAAAAAGTCAAAAACTTCTAGTTGAAATAATGCATCAACTGATTTGGGGGGTGACTTAGGATTTAACTTAGGATCTGTTCCTGATATTCTAAATTTGATGTTTAAGAATTATTTTTCTTGGATTAGATGTTTAAACATTCTAATCATGTTTGATAATTGAAACAATTTTAAAATGTAATAAATTTTTTTTATGCTTTTAGGTGTTCCGGTTGACCCGACGGTTCAACCGGTTGAACCGTGACCCGACCATCGCACCGGGCCGAGTAATTACCCGTGTTTTAAAACATTGCTAAATATGTGAAGCGATCAATTGAATAATGCCATTAATAAAGTGTGATCCAATGTTCACTAAAGGTTTTTTTGATTTGGTTTAATAGTGACAAAGCAACCAGATCAAACAAGAGGCGTTGAACAACCATTGGAACTATGCGCTTAAAAGATTGGACCAGATAACAAATTAACTAACATAAATACAAGTGGACCAACAAGAGGTAGTAAATTATTTTGAATGTGATTATTCTATTTTTAAAGGGTTGTTCTAAGTTTTAATGATAGTGAATATAAGGACCAATGAACAAGGGTAACTTGATTCTTTTGAGATGCACAAAAGCCATTAACATTTTATTTCACTTAACTTTATTTATTAACTTATTTTTTTACAGATGGCTATTTGAAATACACATAGGTGTTTTTAAATCTGTTCATCATCGTTGACAGGAGTGATCGAGCCCGTGCTTAGGGTTTATCAGAAAACACTTAACACATGCCCAATAATGGCTACTTGAAAGACACACATGTGTTTTCAGATTTGTTCATTAGTGATTAACGTTCACCAGAGTTCATTAGTTTGTAACTTTATAATCTAGGGTTTGTAACTTCATAGATGTGTTCATTAGTTTGTAAATTTATTCATTAGTCATATGTTCAGCAAATTTGTATATTTTGTTCAGTAATTAAATATAGATTTAATATGTTTTTTTGTAATGTGTTCATTAATAATATGCGTTCATCGTTTAACATGTTAAATTAGTTTAAAAATTACAAGTTTTTTTTTATCGTGTTCAGTAATTAATTATAGATTTAATACGTTTTTTGTAATGTGTTAATTAATAATATGCGTTCATCATTGAACACGTTATATCAGTTTAAAAATAACTAGTTTTTTTATGCGTTCATCGATGAACCTATACGAATTGGAAAAATAATATAAGAATTGTAGAATTAAGATCCTACAAAAATATGATTTAATTAAGGAAACTGAATTAGTGTTGATTTACTAAAATTAAAAAGAATTAATAAAAAGTTTTTAATGTTAAAAAGACAATAATGCCCTTTATAATTAAAAAAATAATTAATTGAAATGATTGGTTATAAAGTTTTTATCGTAGTTCTCATAATATTAATGGTTCTCGCATGAACCCTCCTCTATATATATATATATATATATATATATATATATATATATATATATATATATATATATATATATATATATATATATATATATATACTAGTTTCAAAGCCCGCCCAGACGGGCGTGCATGGTTCGAGATATAGAACATCCTAACATAGGAAATCATATAGTCAATTATTATTGAAATGAGGAATAACTTTTTGTTATACATGAATAATCCGTAAAAAAAACTAAAAAACGAAATGAAACTTCTTTGTATACGAAGTTTGTCGTTGGGTAACTGGGTTGGTGTAGTTGTCATTGTGGTCACAACAAATAACCTTCAAGCCTTTTTCTTCAATCTTGAGATAACAACATACAACTGGACATTCGAAAATACCGGTCTTTGGAGAAACAAATCGACTTGTAACAATATTTGCTCTTGACCTTTATTAATAGTCATGCTTGTTAAAATTACCCAAATTTATAAAATGATAAAAAGGCATAACAATGACAAAGTTACCCAAATTACCCAATATATTAGAAAGTGACATATATATCTCAAAATTACCCAAATTTATGAGAAAATAATAAGCATAAATGCATGGGTATCACATGATTGTTACTGTTAATATCCTAATAAATTGTTCAAATAACTTCTAAATATCTTACTAACATACAAATTATAGTATAAAAAATGCAGATGTAATTGGGATTTGTATTAACATAGCAACTTATTCTTTCTATAAATCCTATTTTAATAGTAAACAAAGAAGGTACGGGTGTGTCACTTGTTAATGATGAATGTTATGTCAATAAATGTTAGAGGTATCGGTGATGTAGAGAAAAGGAGTTGGATTAAAAAGCTTTGTTTTCAGAATGGAGTTTCTTTTTTAGGCGTTCAAGAGACGTTGGTGACTAAAGTCGATTTGTTTAAATTTAAAGCTTTATGGGGCAATTTTCAGTTCGAGTTTGCTTGTAGCTCGGCTCGTGGTCATTCAGGTGGTATAGTTTCTATTTGGGACCCTGCGGCTTTTGAGAAGGTTAGTATTCATTGTGGGGATAATTTCGTTATAGTTGAAGGTTGATGGATGGCTATTCAAGGTTTGGTGTATATGATCAATATTTATGCTCCTCAAGATGTGGAGGATAGACGTGGTTTATGGGACGAGATTTCGTTGTATATGAATGATAAGCACGGTAATTTTATCATTTTTGGTGATTTTATTGAGGTTCGTTGTGAAGAAGAGAGATCCGGTTCGATTTTTTATGCTCAAGGGGCACGGTATTTCAATCAATTCATTGATCAAAATGAGTTAATTGATTTACCTATTGGTGGCAGGAGATATACTTGGATGAATTAGTTTGCTACAAAGATGAGCAAGTTTGATAGATTTCTTATTTCAGAAAATCTATTGATTCAACGCCCTCATTTAATTGTTTTGGCTTTGGATTGTAAGCTCTCAGATCAAATTCGTATTTTGCTCCACTCTAAAAAATTGGACATTGGCCCGGTCCTGTTCCGAATTCATCATTCTTGCAACGTAAACGGTTGTAGTGAAGGCGATTTTCCTTTTTTCGTATCTCGGTATTCGGTTAGGAGCTAAAAGAAATAACCGGATATGGGATGTGGTTTGCGATAGAGTCCGGAACAGGCTTTCTCGGTGGAAAGCAAATATGCTTTCGATCGGGGTTCGGCTTACTTTAATCAAATCGGTGCTCGGGTGTTTGGCTATTTATTGGATGTCCATTTTCCGGACGCCCGCGTCTGTTATTAAAAAAATGGAGCAATTACGTGCTCAATTTTTTTGGGGGAGTAATGGGAAAGAGAAGAAGATGAGTTGGGTTAAATGGGACTTGTGTTTAACTCTATTATATAAATGGTGGTGGCATTTTTTCAACAAAAAATCCGCTTTTTGGTGTCGGGTTATTCAGGCGTTTTACGGGGAAGAATGTGGTTTTTTGAATCCGGTGCATTCACAGCATAAAAGAGGCATGTGGTATCAAATTATCGGGTCGATCAATTTTTTACATGAAAAAAACATTATTGATTCTAATGTTATTCGAAAGCAACTTGTTAGTGGTTAATCTATTAAGTTTTGATTTGACCCATGGAAAGGATTTATTCCATTCCCTACATTGTTTAATCGGTTATTCAGATGAGAGATTAATGTAAAGTATGCGATAGATGGAGTAACAGTAACTGGAATTTCAATTGGAGAAGACCTATTAGAGGTGGAGTGGAGCAAGAACAATTTGATGATCTTATGGGTCTTATTGGAGAGACTTCGATTAGTGATGGAAGAGACAAAGTTACTTGGAACTTGGGAGATCAATGTATCTTTACGGTTGGTGATACGAGAAGACACATAAATGATATTTTGTACCCGGGATCGCCGATGACTTTTATGTGGATTAATGCTCTCCCGATTAAAGTTAATATTTTTATGTGGAGGTTGTTTTTGGATCGGTTGCCTACGCGATTCAACCTCTCGAGAAGGGGTTGCGAAATTGGCTCTATTTTGTGTTCGGTTTGTGATATGCAGTTGAATCATCCTCTCATCTCCTTTTCTCCTGCTTTATTGCGTCTCAAGTTTGGGAGTTGGTATTTAAATGGTGTGATATTGGCTTGGTTAGAAGCGATTCGGTTCGTCATTAGTCGGAGTTTTGTGAAAGTGTGCTTAATTCCAATAATCGTCGGCTGAAGTTTCGTATCATTGGTTTTATTACTTGTTGGGTGTTGTGGAGGTTTAGAAATTCTGTTAATTTTGTACTCTTGGATCTCCCATCAGTTTTATTACTTGTTTGATAGTATTCGTTTATTTTCGTACTCTTGGATCTCCCATCGGAATCATAAGTTTAAGATTTCATGGGTAGATTGGTTGAGAAACCCTTTGTATTGATTGTTTTAGTCTAACTTTATGCTAGACTCTAGTTTTATATATAGTTTGGAGGTCTTCGGGGGTGATGGCAATGCCGAAGCTTAAAGAAGTTTAATTGTATTAAATTCAGTTTGACTTTAATAAGTCAAATGGTTATATAAAGTCGGCAAAATGATTGAAGTTAAATTTTTAATGTATAAAAGGAAAAAAAAAAAACTAAAAACTGATTCGTACTTATAAATCGTCATAAATAATTGAAAATAATAAAAATCAATGAGAGTGTTCCTGGTTGTCTGTAAATAAAAAGTTATGCATATAAAAACCATACAAAGTAAAAATTGGGTTGAAACCTAAATATAATCAAAAGCAATTTACAAAATCCTTTAATGACATATCCGAATAAAAAGTCAAGTTTAACCAAACGATATTCACTTCTGATTTAACTGTTATGTTTTTGAAAAACTGTATCATACTTCAATAATAAATTTAAATAATTAAACATAATAAATTCAATTAAAGTGTTCACTTAATTATAATAAGGTTTGACTAATTAGTCAAATTGTTTAAAAAATCTCAATATAATACATCATACAATACAAGGTCTAACTAATCAGTCAGATTGTCATCACAAATAATACATGATACAATAGTTGTTCAATTACAAAGACTCCATTGCAAAGAAACGTTTCAAAACCGTAGATATAAGAATATGAAATGATTTAAGAGTGCACTACTGACGAAATTAAAGAGTTTGAATCTCACTAACATCTGAGAGCACAATGAGCTGAGCAATAAACTGAGTACGAAACCTGGAACACTTTGTATTTGTGACACGGTATAAGATGTAAATAAATTTTGCCTATTTATAATACAAAAATGAAACCATGTTAGATTATGTATAGTATTGATTACGTTCCTAAATTAGTGAAACGAAATTTATGTAAAATTTTGTATTAGATGCATAAATATATTGATTACATTCCAATATTAATTTGATTTATTAATTAAATGACTTAAAATTTATGGATACTTGTTTCAAATTGTCTTATGCATTCAGTTCCTGAAATATTGTGAATCATTTATTGAAACTAGCAGGGTACCCGCGCAATGCGGCGGCGGGTACCCAGAAACCATATTTCATGGCGAGCAAGTGTTGTCTGTTTACACGGTAATAATTATTGCTAGAAATAAATAATTAAACGGAAATGTGGATTTTGGTAAGAATTGATGATTTACAGCGTCGTATATTTAATGTTATTGGGTAAAATGGTTTTCGAGTAACAGACTTTTGTTATTAAGTGTGGGTGGTGTTACCAAAGTGTAATGTATAGCAAGTGGTTAACACATAGTGATAAGTTAGGAGAGGTCTTGGGTTCGAATCTTATTAGCCGCGATTTTTTTTTTAAGGTAGAAAACTAACTAACAAAAGTGGAAAGATCCTTAAAATCAAGTTTAAGGAACTCCTTAAACTTGCCTAATGGGGTAGGCCTAAATGCTTTATATAGTAGTAAGATATGGTAATAAATAAATTTCTACATGATTTGATTTTATTTTTTAAAAAGACCCTTACGTACAATTATAAATTATATTGTAGATTCTTTAAATAAATTTATTAAATTCCTAAAATACTGAATAAACATATAAGGAAATTATGAAAACACCTTCCAAAGTTAATTACGTTACTAAATGACTTCTCAAATGAAACCCGTTAATGTCATTGTCCTGTTGATTTGTATTTTTTGTTCCTAAAGTACCCTTTGAATCATTATTTTGAACCAATCAAAGGCAAGCTGACATGGTTTTTTTTCTTCCTATAATACTCTTTGAGTCATCATATTGGATCAATGAAAAGACTTTAAAATGATATGTTATCAAATACTTGCTATAGGTCTTGCCCCATAATAATCATGGGGAGTTATATATATATTTTTTTGGAATTTTTTGGAATTTTTTTGAGGTGTCCTCACCGTTTTTTGAGTCCTCACAGGATCCCACTTATATATACTTCCTCCGATTCAAAATAAGTGATACACTTGGGGTTTCACGGTTTTTGAGGCAAAAGATTATAATGATGGTTAAATTAGATTAATTGGATGGTTAGTGGAGAATGGGTCCCACACCTTTTGAATAAAGTAAGGTTAATGATGTTTAAAAGTAAAAAGTAAGGGTAAAGGGGTAATTTCACTTTGTTAAAGTAGATAGTTAGTGGGTGTGGGTCCCAATTTTTACGCCAAATAAGGAAACTTTTCAAAGTGTATCACTTATTTTGAATCACCCAAAAAAGGAAAGTGTATCATTTATTTTGAATCGGAGGAAGTATATATATACACATATATACATATATATATATATACAGGGTCCGGATCCGGTGACGACTCTTTTCCCGGTGAGGACTGCGAGGACTCCAAAAAAAAACACTAAAAATGATCCAAAACAAACTTTTTTCAAAAAAATTCCTTTTTTAAATATCTAAATCGCAGCCTATACGATCCAAAAAAAAAGTTTTTCAAAAATGATCAAAAAAAATAAAAATATGGATCATAATAATGATCAACAAAAAAAATATGGATCATTGTTATGATCCGCAAAAAAAAGTGGATCATAATTTTTTTTTGAGTAAATTACACGAATAGTCCCTGTGGTTTGTTAAGAGTTTTGGATTTGGTCCCTAGTATCGAAAATTACACTGATGGTCACTAAATATGAGGATCGGTCACGCTTTTGGTTCCTAAGGCAGACATCTGTTAATATTTGTTGTTAAATATTTCTAAAGGACGATTTTACCCTTTACTCTTTATTTTTTATTTTATTATAATTGAAAAACAAAAACATAACCTAACCCCTAAATTAAGCGATCTTTCTACAAAAGAAAAGTTACTCTCTGTATTAACATCCTACATTCATCTTTCTCTCTGAAACATCAATCTTATTTTTCAAAACTCAAATTAACTCCAAAGAAAGAATAAACCAGTGGAGGACAACTCAAACTGTAGAAAACTCACATAAATATATATCAAGAATAGAAACAAAGAATATGAACAATGAATAATACTTTGATTAAATCAAACTAGTCAAATGACCATAAAACAAGAGAAATCCCTACTACAATAAAACTCTCAAATCACACACCAAAAAGACCTAATAATTCATCATCTCAATGAATCATATTTAGAGCCCTAGGATTGTGGATCTGCTAAAGAGATGAACTAGAACAAAGAGGGAATATTTTCACCTCAAATACACATTACTGATATGTCCTCTAAATTAGTCTTGATCCTTTTTATACACAAACAAATTACAAATTACCAAGTATCAACATCCATCGATTGTTCACAATAGACATGGAGACCAAGCTTTGTAAACAACAGATTTCTGGGAAGGGAATAAAAAACACATCTCTTTTCTTGATAGGTTCAGTTGGGGGTCTGATTTGAAGAGGCAAGAAAATACCGGATCTAGGGATGGGTTTCACCAACCGGAACACAAATCACACCTAGAGATATGGAAATGCGTGTCATCAATGACAAGATAAATTGACCCTCTTGATGGTGTAGTTGTAGAGATAGAGAGAGATTGCAGATTTCGAGAGACAAATCTGGTGATGAGGTTAAATTGACCGTGAGACAGTAGATGGTGGCATCGTCGTTTTTAGAAAGAGTGAGAAATGAGAGGTTATTGTTTTTAGAGAGAGATAGAGAAAGTAAATTGAAGAAAAAAAATGGTAGGAGAGTCGGTGGTGACTGGTGAGGGTTTAGGGTGAGTGTAGGTGATGGAGGAGGTAGGAAAGAGATGGTGAGGGTAAAATCGTCATTCAGAAATATTTAACGGCAAATATTAAAGGACGTCTGCCTTAGGGACCAAAAGCGTGACCGATTCCCATATTTAGTGACCATCAGTGTAATTTTCGATACTTAGGGACCAAATCCAAAACTCTTAGCAAACCACATGGACTATCCGTGTAATTTACTCTTTTTTTCAAAATTTTTTTTGGTCAAATGTATTAATTATCATGGTGAGTTATATATATTTTTTTCGGAATTTTTTGAAATTTTTTTGAGGTGTCCTCACGAGTCCTCACCGTTTTTGGAGTCTTCACCGGATCCCACTTCTATATATATACCTATATATACATATACATATACATATACATATACATATACATATACATATACATATATATATATATATATATATATATATATATATATATATATATATATATATATATATATATATATATATATACATATATATATATATATATTTATATATATATATAGGGTCCGGATTCGGTAAGGACTTAAAAACCGGTGAGGACTGCGAGGACTCCAAAAAAACTCTAAAAATGATCTAAAACAAACTTTTTTCATAAAAATTTCTTTTTTAAATATCTAAATCGCAGCCTATAAGATCCAAAAAAAAATTTCAAAAATGATCCAAAAAAAAAATTTGGATCAAAATTATGATCTACAAAAAAATATGGATAATTGTTATGATCCGCAAAAAAAAGTAGATCATAACTTTTTTTTCAAATTTTTTTTTGGTCAAATGTAGTAATAATCATGGGGAGTTATATATATATTTTTTGGAATTTTTTGGAATGTTTTTGAGTTGTACTCACGAGTCCTCACCGTTTTTTGAGTCCTCACAGGATCCCACTTATATATATATATATATATATATATATATATATATATATATATATATATATATATATATATATATATATATATATATATATATATATAGGGTCCAGATCCGGTAAGGACTCTTTTCCCGGTGAGGACTGCAAGGACTCCAATATAAACACTAAAAATGATCCAAAACAAACGTTTTTCAAAAAAATTTCTTTTTTAAATTTCTAAATCGCAGCCTATAAAATCCAAAAAAAAAGTTTTTCAAAAATGATCCAAAAAAATAAAAATATGGATCATAATAATAATCCACAAAAAAAATATGGATCATTGTTATGATCCGCAAAAAAAGTGGATCATAATTTTTTTTGAGTAAATTACACGAATAGTCCCTGTGGTTTGTTAAGAGTTTTGGATTTGGTCCCTAGTATCGAAAATTACACTAATGGTCACTAAATATAAGGATCGGTCACGCTTTTGGTCCCTAAGGCAGACATCTGTTAATATTTGTTGTTAAATATTTTTAAAGGACGATTTTACCCTTTACTCTTTATTTTTTATTTTATTATAATTGAAAAACAAAAACAAAAACATAACCTAACCCCTAAATTAAGCAATCTTTGTACAAAAGAAAAGTTACTCTCTGTATTAACATCCTACATTCATCTTTCTCTCTAAAACATCAATCTTATTTTTCAAAATTCAAATTAACTCCAAAGAAAGAAGAAACCAGTGGAGGACAACTCAAACTGTAGAAAACTCACATAAATATATATCAAGAATAGAAACGAAGAAGATGAACAATGAATAATACTTTGATTAAATCAAACTAGTCAAATGACCATAAAACAAGAGAAATCCCTACTACAATAAAACTCTCAAATCACACACCAAAAAGACCTAATAATTCATCATCTCAATGAATCATATTTAGAGCCCTAGGATTGTGGATCTGCTAAAGAGATGAACTAGAACAAAGAGGGAATATTTTCACCTCAAATACACATTACTGATATGTCCTCTAAATTAGTCTTGATCCTTTTTATACACAAACAAATTACAAATTACCAAGTATCAACATCCATCGATTGTTCACAATAGACATGGAGATCAAGCTTTGTAAACAACAGATTTCTGGGACGGGAATAAAAAACACATCTCTTTTCTTGATAGGTTCAGTTGGGGGTCTGATTTGAAGAGGCAAGAAAATACCGGATCTAGGGATGGGTTTCACCAACCGGAACACAAATCACACCTAGAGATATGGAAATGCGTGTCATCAATGACAAGATAAATTGACCCTCTTGATGGTGTAGTTGCAGAGATAGAGAGAGATTGCAGATTTCGAGAGACAAATCTGGTGATGAGGTTAAATTGACTGTGAGACAGTAGATGGTGGCATCGTCGTTTTTAGAAAGAGTGAGAAATGAGAGGTTATTGTTTTTAGAGAGAGATAGAGAAAGTAAATTGAAGAAGAAAAATGGTAGGAGAGTCGGTGGTGACTGGTAAGGGTTTAGGGTGAGTGTAGGTGATGGAGGAGGTAGGAAAGAGATGGTGAGGGTAAAATCATCATTTAGAAATATTTAACGGCAAATATTAAAGGACGTCTGCTTTAGGGACCAAAAGCGTGACCGATTCCCATATTTAATGACCATCAGTGTAATATTCGATACTTAGGGACCAAATCCAAAACTCTTAGCAAACCACAGGGACTATCCGTGTAATTTACTCTTTTTTTTTCAAAATTTTTTTTGGTAAATGTAGTAATTATCATGGTGAGTTATATATATTTTTTTCGGAATTTTTTGAAATTTTTTGAAATTTTTGAGGTGTCCTCACGAGTCCTCACCGTTTTTGGAGTCCTCACCGGATCCCACTTCTATATATATATATATATATATATATATATATATAGGGTCCGATTCAGCGCAGAACCGTTTAAAGGTGCAGAACCGCAGAACCATCCTAACATCCAATGTTTTCTTTGTTATACATAAGTTGTAAATATGCATACACGCTGTAACCATCCTAACATCCAATGTTTCCAATTTTTTATACAAATAATATAAAAATATATTTATATATTATTTGTATAAAAAATTGGAAACATTGAATGTATAAATGTGTTACAACGTGTATGGAAATGTACACCTTATGTATAACATAGAAAACATTGGATGTTAGGATGGTTCTGCGGTTCTGCAGCTTTAAACGGTTCTGCGCTGAATCGGGCACTATATATATATATATATATATATATATATATATATATATATATATATATATATATATATATATATATATATATATATATATATATATATATATATATATATATATCTTTACTATATTATAAAGGGTTTACCCCTTCCATAATTAGCAAGCCTGAAAATTCAGCCAACACACTTGCTAATTTTGGAACTGTAATCCTTTTGAAAAAAATATATCACCTGGAAGGATTCGAACACGCCACCTGTGGGTTACATAACAACACCAATACCGCTAGGACAAACCTTCGGCTACGTTGTCATTTCAAACGTCTCTAATAAAACTTAGTAAAACATGGGTTAAGCCCACCTTCACTTTGGCCTATCTGCTTAAACCTTTGCCCCATCTCCTTTGGTCTGATCATTACCGATCGTTCGTGTTCAACAAAGTGTGCCTGACAAGTTCACCTTTGGTCTCTTCGTTTCCGTCTCTTCATTTCCGTCTCTTCATTTCTGCCTATCTGTTCGCCGATTCTTGAACCACTATAAATACAACACATGATTTTTGCAATTTCATACGCTTCGACCTAATTGTTTCAGGTAACAATTTCTACAAAAGTCATACATTTTCATACGCAATTACATACGAAATTTCATACAATTTTATATCTGATGTTGTTTTTTTGTTAATTTCCAGCCAACTTCTAAGCGCCTGCTGAAACCGATCCGTTGTCGGTACTTTCTCCATTGAATCTTATTTTTTTTTTAAATAATTTTGTAAACTTTATGAATTCGTGCTCCTTGTATTTTGGTTACATGTTCGAAATTATAAATTTGAGACGCGGGATCTGATTATGAATTACTTTGTGACTCTTTATCACTGTCATTTGAATCCTTGTGTTATTGAATGAATCCGAAAAGTTGGGAGTTGAAACCCAAGAACGACTAATGGACTTGACTTTGAGGCAAATAAGATCCATAAGGGTTAAAAAATCCAACAAATTTTGTGATTTTTTTTGTGTTTTCAATGTTTTCAAGATCATAATTTTTCTGCAGACACAATCTATGCTGGTACGGCTTTCTGAACTTCAAGTTAAAGTAATTTACAAGCTCTTTTGAATTAAGTTAACTACGAAGTATTTTTTATGACAATTTACAAATGGTTCTTGATTTTTTGACGGGAAAGGATGTCGGCTGAAGCTAACAAAGATCTGCAGAATAAGGTAATTAATGACATCTAATTTAATACAATTGCATCTAATTCAAAAAAGATATATTATGAAAATTTGAAAGCATTCATAATGATTTTAACTTTTTAATGTGTAAAATCATTTGTATATAAGTAAATTCGTTTTAGCAGCTTCAAGAAGTTTATGCAGAATACCAACCATGGGCAAGTGGTGAAAATTGTTGTTCATATGAACAACAACAACATCTCCATCCTTAATCTCAGGAGTTCTTTCAGCCTTTAGATTGCAATCTTAATTTGCAAATCAAGTAACTGATTATAAATTAAATTTTTTTTTTTTGAGTTTGATATGTTAGAAAACATGTATGAGACTAGAGTCATTCTTAGCTAAACGTGAAGTTTTTGTAAATAATTAATGCACAATAATTATGATTATAGAGAAGTTATTGTTGTTGTACATTTGGTATTTATTATCTTGTTTTTTATTTAATTAGGCGCCATCGATGCAATTAGAGTGTTTTAGTGACTGTGTAAGGCTTTGCAAACACTTGTTTGTGTAATTTGTAATTACTTGACGAAAATTAACTTTTTAGGTTACATGGAATTCGAAGTAATATTAGCAGTTAGCGGGGAAAGCATCAAGTTTTTTCAACATGACGTGGAATTTTGTAGCAGGGTTATAAATACATAGTTGGGAATATAAATTATTCTACAAAATGGTTTATGACGACGCTTAAACGATTAGAGAAATACTTTGAGTGAGTTTTGACCCATTTAACCTATTTCCATCATAATTGAATTTATGGCTATCTTGTTAGTTTTAAAATACAGTCCGAATCTAAAATACATATAGTGACTTGTGAGGTCTTATGATTAGAAAATACATTTTGAATTATTTTTTATCCATTTTGACCTGTTTACATAGATTTAATAGAATCCTCATTGGATTTAAATTGTTGAATAAAATGATTTACGAGATTTTATAGTTAAAAAATCGCTTTGGATGACTTTCGACACATTTAACCATTTTAGCTAAAACATATTGGATTTAAAAACATAGCCTTCAAAATTGTGGTTAACTGGGTGTAATGTCCTAATGATGGATTAATCCTATAGGCGCCGAATTGTTACCATACACTTTTAATTGTTACCATACACTTTTAGTTTTTGGTTGCAAGGTCTTTTAAATTTAATAAATGATTAATTGTTAACTACTCACCACTTGTCAACCACAATCACCCACACCACCACCACAAGTATTATCACGGTCACCCACCATCATCCACCAATCACCATCACTATCACACCGCAAAATATCGTGATAAGGTACCCGCCGCCGCATTGCGCGGGTACCTGCTAGTATATATATATATATATATATATATATATATATATATATATATATATATATATATATATATATATATATATATATATATATATATATATATATATATATATATATATATAGGGTCCGGATCCGGTGAGGACTTAAAAACCGGTGAGGGCTGCGAGGACTCCAAAAAAACTCTAAAAATGATCTAAAACAAACTTTTTTCATAAAAATTTCTTTTTAAACATTAAAATCACAGCCTATAAGATCCAAAAAAACATAAAAAAATAAAAATATGATCCAAAATCGCAGCCTATATATATATATATATATATATAGGAATGAGTTCCTTTGAGAATTAATATATTGGGTGAGAATGTGAGAATAGATCTCAGCCGTTGATCTGAGCGTATTTGGGGCTCACGGCCCGGCAAAATCTGCCCTGTTTAATCATCGATGATTACCCATGATCATCGATGATTACACTAATTCTCACATTCTTATGATTTTTTCAATTCTCAAAGGAACCCTCCCCTATATGTGTGTGTGTGTGTCTATATATATATATATATATATATATATATATATATATATATATATATATATATATATATATATATATATATATATATATGTTTATATATTTATGAATTGATTATTATTGGGGTCTAAAACTCATGAATCTCACGAGACTATTTTATCTGGCGTACTGCGTTTGTTTTTGTGGCTATATACTCAGGTACATGTTTGAAGTGATAGAAGGTTGCACTAGAAGTGGACTGACATTTAACTCGGGAGCTCGTAGGTAGATCTCGTTTGGTATGGTTATGATCTATTTTGTAACACCTTGTTTCGTAAACTCTGATAAATGTTTAATGTTTTTATTAAGCGGTATTTTTGAAAACAAGAGAAGTGTTGTAAATTGTATTTTAAATGATTTCAAAAGTGTTTTAAATATTGAGGTGTTAACACTTTATTACTGCAACGTGCCAATTTCTTAGACCCATGTGACACGTGTCATTCGTATACACACATTCAGATTTAACTTTCCCACTCATTCTTGAATTTATGATAATTAAAGAAACATTTAAAATTCTCATTTAATTTAAAAATTAAAAATTAAAGGAGATTTTAACGGTTGACTAAAATTAAAACTTTCATATTTTACATGCTCATTTTAAGGAAACTTTCATATTTTAGGTACTTATTCACGGGTTATTTAATGAAGATTTATTATGATAAGTTTAGCATCCGAATTTTAAGGCATTGTTACTATTTTCTTTAATTTTTTCTTATGATAATCTATTTTTTTGGGAAAAAAATAGATAAGTACATAATTTCAAATTTAAATACATATTTTGCATACGAAGTTAGGTAATTCCTAATATTTATGCTATATAAATAGTTAAGGTTTTATTCACACATGCCTTCATCACGACTAAACCTTTCAAAAAAGGGTTTAGATATTAACTCTATACTTTGCCCGGTTTGTTCGCAAGGGATGGAAACTATTTCTCATACGTTTTTCACTTGCTCTTTGGCGTCATATATTTGGTCGGCTATTCGGAGATGGTGTCAAGTTGACTCTTCTATCATCGTCAACCTTAGTGATTGGTGGGTTAAATGTGAATCAATGTCAAACAAGAATTTCCGACGCCTCAAGTTTCAAATTATCGGCATATCCACGCTTTGGACTATATGGAAGTATAGAAATTCTTTTTTGTTTGATAATGGTAGGTTTCTTAAGTCGTGTTTAGTCGATAATATTAAGTTAGTCTCTTTTTCGTGGCTCACCCATCGGAACCATAAAATTAAGGTTCCTTGGGTTGAGTGGTTATTAAACCCTTTGTAATTTCTTTTTTTAGTCTAGCTTTTTGCTAGACTCAAGTTTCTTATATTTTAGTTTGGAGGTCTTCGGGGGCGGGGGGGGGGGGGGGGGGGTGATGGCAATGCCGAAGCTCATCCCGTTGCCTTCTTTTTGCTGTTCAAAAAAAAAAAAGCTATCAACTTTTTTAAAACTTCACACATGCCTTCATTTATTGACACATGCCTTAATCTCTTATTTAACTATTTATTATTTTCTCATAAATCTTAATTTAGTGGTGTTTTCAACAAATCTAATCATTAATTTGAACGTAAAAATTTTCTTATTTCCTGATTTACTTTGTTTTAACGTTTGCTCAATCGCCCGCGATTAGATCATTTAAAGAATTCGATTTGATTCAATAGTCTTTCTCTTGACTTATTTTAATAGCTCTTTGTCGATTCGTGTTTGATGATTCTCTTATTCAATTGGTTTCATTGTTTTCTCATAAATCTCTTTTAGTGAATATATTATGTCCTCAGTAATAATTTACTCACCAAGTTATCTCGCGTGAGAATGTACTACTTATATATATAAGAATTGGGGTTTTAGTGATACTTAGATGCTTGACAAATGGTCTCCTTGAATCCTTTTCAAAACATAGGCACGAGTCATGTGTGTATAATAATAGGGGCCCTCTATTATTATCCGCACCTACCCATGTCATGGTTTCGAGCTAGTTTCAAAAATTCCACGATCTCCCATCCTCATACCATCCACATAACAAGTAGTTCACATCAATAAGTATAGTATATATATCTATATATAGTCGCACAATTCACGCTCATCTCGAGTTAATTCTCTTTTATTTTCTTAGTAATCAATGTCACTCGCAACGTTTTTAATAAACTAAATAACTCATAACTAAGTACTAGAGGCATAAGGTCGTCGTGATGCACTGCTTCTCGATTTGGATTTGGACTCATTTTAAAAACACTTTTGAAAAACCCATTTTCAAAACTCGTGCTTCGACTTGAGTCTAGAATCAACCCCTTGTGAACCCAATTCTCTCAAGCCAGAGCTCTGATACCAACTTGTAAAATCCCAAAAATCAGGGGGAATTTAAAAAATTTTAATAAAATAAAAAAATATAATTTTCCCCAAGGTAAAAGTACGCCAAAGGTCCCACTCTTTAATAATTTTAAAAATGAACCTTCTCGTTATTTTATGCGGAAAATAAAATAATTCTTTTAAAAACATTTGACTCAAAATAAACATTTGGAATCCAAATCTATAAAAACTCATTGAGTAACAACTCATCCAATGCACTTGCTCTAGTACCTGCAAAATGACGGGGAGTGTTTGGGGTCAGCCACACGCTGAGTAAATAATATCAGAATAAACAGGTAGGTACAAACAACTCAAGCCACATAAGTGATGATCCCTAAAGACTGTACTCAGTTCTCGATTATTAGGCCTTTATTAAATCTCATTAGGTTCGCCAATGTCGTGACTATCTCAACGCCTCTTGCGCCTCGTCACAACACCCCTTTCCAACACCCTCTCTAGGTGCCCCGCAGTACCACGCTGACAGTCGTTAAATATACTTGGCTTAACTCTGGGAAGAGTTGTCTATTAATCTAAAATATAGTTAGTTAATTTTATTACGTGTTGACTCGACAACAGGTACTCATATAAAAGTAACAGCTCAAAACACATAGAATATCTCAAATGCATATCAACTCATAATCAAATCTCAAGTACTCAGATAAATCGCACAATCAAAGCTCAAGCTCAATCAACAACAATTCACGACATATAGCCCATAATCATGAATCGAAAGTAAGTACAAGTTTATAGTGAGATTACCCACCTCGAATAAACGTAAGCTCCTAAATGTCCTCGGCATGAAAGAGCATCTCTAATGAAATCCTAGAAGGTCCTACTATGCATAAAAGAGCTCGGATTAGAATTTGACTCAAACCTAATTTCAGCAGAATTTGACAGCACTCAGCACTCTTACGGAATCGGCCATAACTCTCAAACCTTCTCTTTGCCCTTGCTAGTACCTGTAAAATGGGGTGGGGGTGGGGGGTGATTGGGGTTAGCCACACACTGAGTGAATAAAATCAAAATAGCATACACATACAAAACAATCCATGCCACATGCATGTTCCCTAAGGACTCTACTCATTTCTCGTTATTAGGCCTTTATTAAATCTCATTATGTTCGTCGTGGGTTGTGACGATACTCAACGCATGCCCACCGCCATGCGCTCGTCACAACACCCTCCTCCAACACCCGTCCGCTAGGTGTCCCGTAGTACCACGCTGACAGTCGTGTATTGTACATGGCTCTCAGGGAAGAGTTGACTCTCGCCGTTGCCTCTTGTGAATGGTAATTAAATCTCTGATATAATAAGGTTAGTTTTATTTATGTGGTGACTCATACAACAGGTACTCATATAAAACAAACCAGCACATACTCAACACATATCATCTCAACAGATATGTAAACAAATAGCACATCTCAAATGCATAATAACTCGTAAACAAAACTCATGTACTCAGATCAAACACATAATGATATGGTACTCAGCTCGGTTACTCAGCATCCATTTCTCAGTTCAGGATGAATTTAAAATAAACAATACATAGCAAATCATCACATAATCAAGCTCATCTCAAAGCAATAGCAATTCATGACATATAGCACATAATCATGAAATGAATGTAAATGCAAGTGTAGTGAGATTACCCACCTCAGATAAAACGTATGCTCCTAAATGATCCTTGGCACGAATGTGAGTCTATACTCAAGTCCTAGAAGACTCTACAATGCAACAAGGAACTCGGATTAGAATTTGACTCAAAGGTAGTTTCAGCCGAGTTTTATAGCACTCAGAACTCTTACAGAAACGGCCATAACTCTCAAACCGCTCACTTGATTTGACCCACATTTTTACAGAAGCTAAATGACTTGGAGGACTACCATTCATCAGCAGACCTCGGAACCTGAATCCAAACAGAAGTATCTCAAAACAGACTTACAACCCCGAACTCAGAGGACAGATTCTGCCTAAAATTCAGCTTGTTGATTAAAACCCGTTTTGATCCCGACATCAACTCGTTTATTCCCGAGGCACCCGACAGCCCCGAAACTCACTTTTATCTCAGAAACCATTTTTAAAAATACCCTTGCTCATTAGTTTGTAACTTTTTGGTTTAAGGAAACCAAGAACCCAAAGGTTCGGTTTCCGGGTTTTTCGGTTCATAAAACATCTCATTATCATCAATCTCGTTTTTACCCAAACCAAACCGACACTTATAACATCAGTGATCAAAACCCGAATCAATCTACATTCTAGGCACGGAATTAAGTACAACTTTTAGACTCATAAACAAACCCAAGTTCCGAGTAGTCTAAACTCCAACAACAACAACAACAAAACAATTAGAACGAGACAACAAAAAAACTAGTTTCACAACTAAACCGAACCCACTCGAGTTCGGTTAATCCTCAAAAACCCGCAGCCCCGGAAGCTCTATACATCAAACTATTAGTACAACAATCATGGAAACAATTTCAACGAGATAAAAGATTAAGAGTTACTACCGAGGAAATCTTGAACTCGGACTCAATTGGCTCGGGAACGAAGGGCCTAGGAATTCAGTATTGCTCTCTGCTCGTCCTCTATCCATCCACAACATCATGGACAACACAAACAATATCTGAAACATGATACTCCCAATCGAAACCAATCACAGAAAACAAGGGAAACGAAGATCATGGGACTAGGAATTACCGAACCCGAAGCTGTGAGACTCGATGATTCTGCTCTATGACAAAAAGGGAAGAACTCTACCAACTTCCGACTTGGTTTAAACAACGAATACACCACCACTCAATAATTCCAGCTTGTAGCGATCACTAATGCTTGCCTGCTAGAACTTTTCTGCCCAAACTCGATCATTAATCCTTACTTGGCTGCTGATCGCACAACGAGAATGGTTAGGGAGGCTTGCAGCTTGCGATTTGTGAGTAACAGGAAACACTAGAATGACAGATTCATGATTGGAGATGGCCTCGATTGATGGCTGGTATGGGGATAGTTCACGCACTCTGCCGAATCAGAATTGTGGATGAGAGTGATTTGTCGGCAATTAGGGATTGTGGAATAACTTGATACGCATCTTAATAATCAACAACAAAAGGACTCGAGTGTTGGAATTATGTGCACAGTTAGTCAGCCTATGATGATACATCCATGCCTACGAAACACTTAAGGGTCACACCGGTGAGTGCATGTAAAACGAGTAAGATATGTAATGATACTTGGAAGAGGAATGATTCATAATAATCATTATGAATCAGTTAAGTATTAAGTTAAGTTTAACTTATTACTAGATTAGTTTAACAAACTAACTAATACAAGTATTTGTACATTTACTAGTTGAGTAAATATCCAATGTGTTAATTATAGATTATCCATAATATGATTTAAAGCAATTAAATAATATAGTGTTTGGATAATATTATCGTAATTATATAAGGTTATTATATAATTAATTATTAAAAGTATAATACAATCATATATTTCATGTATATGAATATATACCGAAACATATAAGTGTATTAATACTAGACATTTATTAATTAAGTGCAACAATAATAACTAGATAAACTATAAGGGTTGGATGTGTAAAAGAATAAGTTTAATTAAGAAATAATCTTAATTAAACTAGAAGAGCCCTAAGTGAAAGTCCTTCTATTATAAATAGAAGGCTTGGGGTTCCCTTGTTTGTGTTGATTCACCCTACACAAAATGCACTCCCTCTCCCCCTCTCCCATTCGGCCGAGCAACAAGGGAAGATCACAAGCATTATGTTCTTCGTGTTCTTCGTTCGCTCTTCATGTTCTTCAAGTCTTGAAGAACAAGGATCAACTAGAAGATCACTCGTCGTGTTCATCATCAGTGGACTTACTTAAGCAAGATTAAGGTATGATTTGGAAAACCCTTTTTCCCTTCTCCCCTCTTGTTCGATCGACGGCACCAAGAACCGTAGGGTTCTTGGTGGTTCGTCGAATACACACAAGCATTTGTGTGTGTTCGAGTTTTTCGTACAAGGTTTCTTTCCTGTTAATCTAGTCTAGATTTCCAACATCCCCAATCCTTTAGGGTTTAAGGATTAAGTTTAATCCCAGTTCCGCTTTAGGGATTAAACTAGCTAGTTGGTTCAACCGGTAAGAACGAGTTCATGTTCTTATCAGTCTATGGTTCGAATCAGTGTGACTAGGTGGTTGACCCAAGTGGTCAATCAGTGTTATGAAACCCTACAGTGGTATCACAACGTTGGTTTAGAAATCTAAACAAGATTAACAAAGTTTTTTTTTGTGTGTATAATTTCAAAGTTTTAATTTGTGTTCAAAGTTTTTGTTCCAAGTTTTTCTTTCTTCTCCTTGTTTAATTTCAAAGTTTTAATTGGTCAAAAGGATTCTTCCTTCCTAATATTCGAAAGCCACAAAGAACCCTAGGACCAAGTATGTTAAACTAGTTTAGTATAATTGGTCAAAAGGATACTTTCCCCCTCCCCATGATTTCGAAAATTCTAAGAAGAACCCTAGGACCAAGAACATTAAATTAGTTTAGTTTAATTAGTCAAAAGGATTCTTCCCCTTGTATTTTTCGAAATCTAGAAAGAACCCTAGGACCAAGTATGTTAAACTAGTTTAGTTTAGTTTGTCAAAATGATTCTTTCCCTTTGATTTTTCCGAACCCTAAAGAACCCTAGGACCAAGAACATTAAACTAGTTTAGTTTAATTGGTTAAGAGGTTTAAGTAAAATCATAATCTAGAACCTAGAAACTTAAACAAGTCTATGTTTAAGAAGGTTTGATTATTGTTTTAATGAGTTTATTAAAAGTAGTTTTCTAAGCCTAGAAATCTAGACAAAGTGTTTGTCTAAAAGGATTAGATTAAAAAGTTTTAATAAATTTATTAAAGTTATAATCTATCTTAGAATTTAAACAATGATAATTGTTTTGATGGGATTGATTAGAATTCATAAATATTCAAAACTAAAATCTAGAATTAAAAGGATAAAAACTAGTTAAGTTTGAATCCTAGGATTTAATTAGGTTTAATTTTTGAATAAATGATGTTTTTAATCAAGAAAGTTAAAACCCTAGTCTTGATTGATCAAGAACAAGATTAGAGTTTAATTAATTAAAGTTAATAAGGATTAAAAGAAGATGTTAATTTTAAAGTCTTAAAATCAACAAGTTGTATTTTTACTATATATATATATATATATATATATATATATATATATATATATATATATATATATATATATATATATATATATATATATATATATATATATTCATATCTATATATATATATATATATATACATATACATATACATATATATATATATATATACATATATATATACATATATATATATATATATATATATATATATATATATATATATATATTTATATCGAAAAATACATATACTCCTTTTTTTATTATTATTTTTTGAAATTTTTACAAACATTTAAAAAGGTGATGCATTTTAAAGATAAAAAATAGTTTATATGTATTTTAATTAGATTAAGTTAAAATACATAAGATTAAACTAATGTAATATTCAAGTTAGAATATTATAAGGTTTTAAGTAATGAATAATATATAAAATACAAGTTAAATGGAACATTAAAAGGAAATGTTATTTTGATCTTTGAGATTATAATATAACTAGTTTTGGTATAAGTTGTAATATAATTAAAACTAGAAAGTACGAAGTTATAATTTCATTATAACTAGAAATTGTACAAGTTAAGATTATATTATAAACTAGAAATATACAAAGTTATATATTATTATTATACAGTGTATAAAGTTATAAGTTATTGTTAGGACTAGTTTTAAACTTTAACATGTAATTAGTGATAATTAAACTAGTTTAGAGGTGAGGTATAAATACCTTGTGTTTAGGCAAAATATGTAAGCTTTCTCACACTTTCAATGCATTACCATTTTGAAAGCTCCATCTTCTCTCCTCCTTCTCTCTAAGCTATCTCTCTAACACACACACACACACACTTGATCTTCAAATCTGATGGATCAACATGAACATGATTAGTTTTAACTCTCACAATTGGTATCAGAGCATAATCCATTAGGAACATATCCAAATTCGTGTTCAATTAATCCAGATTTGAAGAAGTTTGAAGTTTTGAAGATGAAGAGCTGTGAAATTCGTTTTTGAAATCTGAGGTATTAATCATTGATATTAGTTGTTCATTGCATAGCTCTTTCAATTATAATAAGTTTAGAATCAAATTTCGATTTAGTTCATCAAGTATTGATCTCAATCTCATGATTTTTGTAAAAACCATGAAAACACTCATTACAACTGAAAATTCAAAATCGAGATCCGATCTGTTATTGTTTGAGCTGTTTGATCGAATCATTGTGTGCGAAAATGATTTTCGAGTGTTTTGGGATTTGAATCACTGATTTTGGTTGAGAATTGAGCAAACTGAGATCAATTTAGTGAAATTTCGGTTGTTTCGGTTCGTCACTGCCAAAAACGATCTCGACCCAAAGCAGGATCTCGACTCGAGAACAGTAACATCTCAACTCGAGAACAGTAACATCTCGACTAGAGATCAATCAACTGAAGGATTTATATGCACAGATAAGTACACGTGTCATCGTGTACAATGTTATAAGGCACTAAAGGGTCACACCACTACACACCCAATAATGGACAACCGAATAAAGTAAGTTGTGTGGAATAATTAACTGAAGGGTTTCACTGACACTGATTGACTACTTGGGTCAACCTCCTAGTCACTTGGTTCGAACCATACTGACCAAGAACATGAACTTGTTCTTGACTGGTTAATACCAACTAGCTGATTTAATCCCTAGAAGCAGAACTGGGATTAAACCTAATCCTTAAACCCTAAAGGATTGGGATCTTGGAGATCTAGATTAGATTAACAAGAAAGAAGCCTTGTACGAAAACCTCGAACACACACACATACTTGTGTGTAATTCGACTAACACCAAGAACCATAGGGTTCTTGGATTCGAATTTGGCCAAGAGGGAGAAGGGAGAAAAGGGTTTCCCAAAACATACCTTATTGTTTGCTTAAGATAGATCCACTGATGATGAACAAATCGAGTGATCTTCTAGTTGATCCTTGTAATGATCTTGGATCTTCAAAGGCTTGAAGAACACGAAGAACGAAGAACACCAAGGGCTTGGTATTGCTTATTCTCGGCCGAAACCAAGAGAGAGGGGGAGAGGGAAATCGTGGGGATCAAGGGGGTTTTAGGGTTACCATAAGCCTCTTATTTATAGATAAATAAGTTGCGCTTAGGACCCTCTAGTTTAATTAAGATCAAATCTTTAATTAAACTTTCCTTTTTACGTTTCCTTTCCTTATAGTTTATTATTCTTTTATTGTTGCACTTAACTATTAAATGTCTAGTATTAATACACTTAATAATTCGGTACCCATATACATGAATTATATACTTGTATTTATACTTTTAATAATTAATTATATAATAACCTTTATATAATTTTTACAATAATATTATCCAATTACCATATGATTTAATTACTTTAAATCATATTATGGATAATCTACAATTAAAACATTGTATATTTACTTAACTAGTAAATGTACAAATACTTGTATTAATTAGTTAGATAATAAGTCATACTTGACTTAATACTTAACTTGATTCATAAATGACTATTATGAATCAATCCTCTTCCAAGTATCATTACATATCTTACTCGTATTACATGCACTCACCGGTGTGACCCTTAAGTGTTTCGTAGGAATGGATGTATCATCATAGGTTGACTAACTGTGCACATAAATCCTTCAGACTCCCACTTGTGCAAGTTTGTAACCTTTGTCTTAATGATACGAGCTACAGTGGCCTTCTAGATGGGCATGTAGGTAACCAACCCCATAAAAACAGCTTACGTAACCCAGGTATAGTTTGTGAAAAACTCTTTAATAGCGTCTCCTAGTAAAGAACACTCCGTCTTTACTTCTTGGGCAACTATGTTAGGATTATCCCTTGTAGCACGATATTTGTGATAACGAATACGAGCATGGTACAAAATATCAACTCCTGTATTCGAAATCATTTCATGACTTCTTGATTCAAACTGTTGTGATAAACGACAAAGAACAAATCAGTTCGTTTGGGCATGGCCATGCACTTTCCAGTCATCATCATGTCAAAGGACCTATAAATATCTCTCCTAAAAAGGAGGTGCAATTACCATCTTGTTATATTTCGATTCAAAATACAAATTCGTTTGTACCCAGTAAAGCCTCGTATGACAACTATATTTCAGAATTGTCTAAGACGAACCAAAGCACATTATTCATTGTATCCTAAACCAAATACCTCAGGCTTAAGGACAATCCTAGTGAATAATACTTTTGAACTTTTCAACCACGAAGTATTATCACGGTGGTCAATCAAATATTCGTCGAGCTCCAACAGAATATCACCGATATTTGGTTTACACAAAACTTGTGTAGCTATCTTCGAAGAACTTCGAATCTACCACCAAACATCGCGATGAGGTTAACGTCCCATCAAGGTTCCCACCAAGACGAGTAGTCCCGGATTTATATCTTTTTGAATAAATAGACTTTTATTAATGGATACTGTAAAACATACAAATTCTGAATAACAATGATACTAACTCATGTATCATCACTGGACATAAATACTGAATTATTACTGGATCATTACTTATTCTTTGCGTTTGTGTTGATTGCTCAATGACTCCTTAATTGTAACTTTTATCACTAATTACAATTAGTCATTTCTATTAAACTAAAGACATAAGACGAGTATCTAAGGATACTATTACTTTTGTCTTTGCTAGAGATTGTTCGTGCAACACTTAGAACATATTCTAGTCTTGCCTTTTTATATGATTCGGTAAACATAGGAGGATTGGAAAATTACTCCTTTAGTTTCTTGAATCTATAAAACTTGCCTTGTAACTAAATCTCTTTTAGCTACTTGATTTGTAGAAATTCTTACTAGTTAAGGAAATTTCCTCAAATGATTATTCTTATTCACTAGAGTGTGAACATCCTATTAGATATGCATTAGTTAATCGCAAGACTTGTGATCACGCTATTAGGTTTGCAATAATCTAATCAATGATCATTTATTTCTCTTAACTCTTTGGCTAACGACTTGGTAATTCCTTGTTGTTAATGTCTTAACCAACTTACTATATTCACTAGCACCTCTAGTGAATATGTTAGTCATAGCTCCCACTAAATTTTATGGAAATAAGCATTACTTAGACTACTATTTTGACCTAGTCAAAACTTATAGTCTAACCCTTTAAGAATTAATCTAAGTCATCCTTTGGATTTGCGAATATCCAACATTCCTTTTAAGGGAATCATGACTTTCTTTGATTACTGTATCTAACAAGTATAAGACACTTGAAACGATACTTCCAATTCTTAAGTGTATTAGTATTCTTTTAAGAATCTCATTTAATGCCAAAGTCATTTATTGGATTTCTCAAGTATCCATCATTCCTATTAGGGAATTATGACTTGATTAAATAATGTATTAATTACAAGTATAAAAGACTTGCAATAATAACTTTTAATTCTTAAATACTTTAATATAGTTTGTCCCTTTTAATAGTTCATTTAATGTCTAAGTCATTTCACTTGGATTTTGTGAATATCCAATTATTCCTATTAGGGAATCATGACCTCATTAAATTCCTTCATCACAAGTATTAAAGACTTGTAATAATACTCTTTAAAGTCTACCTTGATTATATCCAATATATAATCACACTATATTAACACTAATACTTTAAAACTTACTATCATAAGTAACCATTACTTAAGATGTTTTAAATAAGTTCAATGTACTTTGAACTTTATGCTTTCCATAAAATCTCTTAAATACTTTAGAAGAAAACTTTCAATTTCTAGTATCTAAGTATTGAGCTTTTAAGACATTATTTATCATACAACAATCAAACAAGTATAACTCATGAGATTATCAGTAAATCAAAACTTGACTTACAATCTAGTCATAAAACTTGACTAGTGTAATTATCACACACGCACACATTATAATTCAACCATGGATTCATAATTTGATAAAACAAAAAACGAGTTTTAACATAAAAATTTGTCTTAACAAAAATAAAATTATTTTCCATGAATCCAAAAATAAAATACTGAATTATAAAACTAACTTGGTGCTTGTGGATTATTACTATCTCATGCTAGGTCATCTCACTTTCATCACCTCATGCAATAAACGATTGCAAAAGTTGAGTTACTCGTAATAAACTTTACAAGTATCTTAAAATGAATATCTAGAAGTTGGTCAGGTCAACTGAGGAGCTTGCATTGCCTCCTACCCTTTGACCCTTTCCATAACCAAGACACCGTTTCTCGGTCCTTGCCTTGTTTGGCTCCACCTTCTTGACCTTTTGTTTGAATCCATTACCCTTGGGCACGTCTTGGCTGAGATCGGTTTTACCCTTTCTCTTTCCACTGCGCCTCTTTCTCTTTTCACTACCATCATCAGTTACTACAAGTTCATTCTTAAACTTGGTCCCCAAACTCAACTCATTAGTCTTGAGCATGGAATGTAGCTCATCAATGGATTGCTCCATGTTATGCATGTTGTAGTTGACTACATATGGCTTATAGTCATCTAACAACGAGTTGAGTATCATTACTATTGCTAACTGCAACGGTACTGTGTGTCCTAGTACTTTTAAGACGATCCATGTGCTCTTTCATTTTCATGACGTGAGCACTCACTGATGATCCCTTAACCATCTTGCAAGAGTTGAACACTCTACAAGCGTAATATGCTTGTACTGGTTCATTTCTAGCATTCCCGGTAGAGGCATTTAGCATTGCTCTTTCTAGGACATTTCCTTTTCACTCATGCCTAAGCATAATCCGAAGATCACGCTTCCAATTGAGAAACTTTGACCTAGTCAATTTGTCCTTTTCTAGAAACAAGCATAGTGAGAGATTATTGGTACGTGTCGTGTTGGTTGTTGCGCCGTCTACAAATGAAACCCAGTTTAATAAGTAATCATCAACAAACATTCTCTAAAATATATTATAAACCCATAATTAATATTTTAGGCCTAAGATCCATATATCACATTCTCGCCGCAAGGTTTGGGCACTTCCCGACGAGACATGCTGTTTCTGGTAGGTAACATCCTTGCCGATCGTATCATGACTTGACACGATTCCTAGGGGTCGTAGAATCTTTAGACTTATAACTTATTACAACTTTGTACAATCTAATTGTACATTTCTAAGTTAGTAATAAAGTCTAGTATGTTTATTCTACTCAAGTACTTTTTGGGCCGGGACTCCCGGTTATCACCAAAGTAGATCAGACCATCTAAGACAGTGCGATGTTCTGCGCCGGGACTCCCGATTATCACAGAACCTTACGCACCCTAACACTCGCAATGATTTGAATCCATATCTAAGGTTCTTTATCCTTACAATATGAATATCGTTGAACAAGTGAGGTGTTCCATTAGGTGGATTGTACTTAGATCTTAGATTTTCTTGGGTTTGTTTAAGTCTTAAACTACACTTAAACCTTTATTCCAATCTTAATCTTTTTTTAAAATGTGTGACTTTGTGAATTCAAGAATTCAACAAGACACCTTTTCAAACCTTAAGAACTTTTCTTAAAACTTATAGTTTCAAGAATGTACACGCTTTATATGTATACCTAAAACGAGGTGTACAAGACGTATTACTAGGTTTTGTGAAAAACCTTATCTAGAATAAAACTTACTTGTTTTATCTTTCTTGAAAAACTTAAACACTTATGTTAAACTTTCAATTCCTTTTTACGATTCATAAGCTTGAATCATAAAACTAGTTTAACACACCTAGTTTTTCATATGTTTAATAATGAAATCAAACATTTGTTTTGACTTATTAGATTCGACCAAAACTTATGTCTTGACGACACATCTATAAACTTTGTGATTTTCTTGTGTAGCTCCCACTAGCTCCAACAACCATGATGGAACTTAAGCAAACACAATCACCGGTCTATACTTGGTGAAACTAATAACTTATTATATAAACACTATATATAATAATTCTTAGTTTGTTTAAACTTTTCTTACATTTAACTCGAACTAGTTAAATATAGTTTATGAAGTTTTCTTGTTATTTATCCATTGATCATTAATCTAGTATCTTACACGACTTGTAAAATACTTATATTATACTTGTATAATTATCTAGTTATAATAACTTATAACTTTATACACCTTATAATAATACTCCCTCCGTCCCATTCTTATTGTCCACTACAAAAAAACACACAGTTTAAGAAAAGTACATTAATTATACTATGTCACCAATCAAATTTTCTCTTTCCCACTTAAATGTTTTTTGATTGGTTAATATTTAGGAAAGGACAATCTTTGTGGGACAAACTAAAATAGTATTATGGACAATAAAAATGGGACGGAGGGAGTAGTATATAACTTTGTATATTCCTAGTTCATCATATAATTTCAACTTGTACAATCTCTAATTATAATGAAATTATAACTTTGTACTTTCTAGTTTTAATTATATAATTAGCTTATACAATAACTAGTTATACTATTATCTTTTAAGATCAAAATAACATTATCTTTTAATGTTCCATTTAATCTTGTATTTAATATATATACATATATATTTCTCTTTAAAATAAACTTGTAACATTCTAATAAGAATATTACATCTAATTTATACGTATGTATTTTAACTTAATCTAATTAAACTACGTATAAACTACTTTATTTATTAAAATTCATTTTACCTTTTAAATATTTAAAAATCCGAAATATAATACTTATATATAAATAAATAAATACATCTTGTTAATTTCTTGAACTAAAAAATTAACACTTCTTTTAATCCCATTAATTAGTCTAACCCTAATCTTGTTCTTGATCAATCAAAACTAGGGTTTTTGATTTACTTGAAACAAAAACAACGAGCTAAAGCAGATTTACTATCTTTTCATTCATGCTTCAAAGTCTACCAAATGACATCTATAACAGCTTAGACAGTCTGGAAACCGGAAAAGAACTTTGGGATGAAATAAGAAAACAAATGGAGGGAACAGTCTTAGGAAACAAAGCAAAGATGGTTACTACTTTAAATTCCTATCAAACATTCAAAGCTACAACCGGGAAGATTTGGAAATCACATATCATCGTTACTGTAATGTCACACCCCGCCAAAATGGTTTTCAGAAAAATAGTGTGCGGAAGAACGGGCATGCGACAATCATGAGTAACCACAAGCATATGATTATTGTAAACAATAAATGTTTCAAAATCTAAATAATATTTGAAATAAAGTAGGTCACAAAATTTAATGTTAACAAAGTATTTGAAATGTGAAAAGAAAATGTTTTTAATAAATCGGGGCATCTTGACACATGCATGCTCGTAATCCAATGCTACTAAGACTCATGCTTCAACTTAGCTACCTGAAAAACATATGAAAAATGATCAACAAAATTGTTGAGTGAATCCACAGGTTTATAGTTTGTTTTGAAGTACAAAATGTTCATGTGCCAACCATGGCATAAATTAGGTGACGAAATGATGTTTGAAAATGATTTGCCACCATGGGTTGTAATCTGATAATAATAGATTTGTTGAAATATTGAAACACATAAGTTTGTAGAAAACGCATGACTGATATCCATTAAAATGTCGACCCTAAGTCCATAACCAAAACTCCAACTCTAATAATGATGTAACTGAATCAAATATATGCACTCCCTGATTTGATCATACTGTGAGAGGAAGAGTCTTAGCCAATGGTACCATCTGCATATCCAGGGCCTAGTCGCCACTAGCTAATGATTATAGTATGTAACTACATCTAAACTTAGTCCGAGCATTAGGATTGATAGTCATGGTTTAAAAGACGTTTCACCATAAGTAAAATAGATAGTCACAATAGGCTTTACTGAAACATAATGATTGATAATGTAAACATTTATAAAAGCAGTTGATATGTTTTTCACCCCAAAATAGTATAGAAACGTAGTAAAAAGAGGGGCTGTGGACTCACCTGATGCAATGCTAGTAATATGAAATGATAACGTGCAAATCTAACAATGACTTCTTAGCGCCCTAAACGCATTAGAATAACAATAATGAGAGACGGCTCTATTGGCACGTCTATGCTAGATGTTTCACTCCAATGATTGGTTTGTTTTTTTGTTTTTAAATACCGATAGATTTGAGTGGCTTGTTGGTGACTTATTAAATGTATAGATTTTAGTTTGCTAATAATCTCTTATTTTAAATACGTATTATATTTTTATATAAGTCTCGATAAAAGTTTATAGGTTCATGTTCAATTATGTATTTATTATAGTGTTGATGTATTACACGATTGATAAATATTTGATAATAAATACATAAGTATTTAAATAATTAATTAAAGTTAAATAAATAAATGATAGATATATATAGTGAATAAATAATAATTAATTAAATAGATAATAAATAAATAGATAAATAAATAAGTAGATAATTAATTATAAAATAATTAATAATTTAATAAATATGAATTTATTAAGTAATTAAATAATAAATAAATAATTTCACATTAAGTAAATAACTAATAAATCAGAATTAAAATAAATAAATAAAAAGAAATTAGGTTGGATTTATTAATACTGGGTTAAGAGGGACTGTTGGGCTTGAATCTGAATCAAATCTGGGCCAACGCTGTTGGGTTTGAAGGTGGATGGGCCCGGATCTGCGAAAAGGAGTGGGGAGGGCAGGCATGGTCAGGCAGCAAAAAGGAAACAAACAAAAGGTAGGGCATGCATGGTTCGAACTCGTGACCCAGGGAATGAAGGGCGTGTGCGATAACCTGCTGGTCTGGGATTCCAATTGTTATTACTTTTATACGTGAGAATTATATCATATATTACAGCTGTTATGGGTTGTACGCAGAAACAGTGAACAACAGTTGTTACGTTTTTTTTTAGGATTTTGATTTTTAATTGTTAATATAATTTGTTAATATGTATATTTTAAACACCAAATCATAAGGAGTGATTTCACCAAACATAAACCACAAGAATTAAAGTAAAAAAAATCAAAGATTTGTGAAGAAACTTACCAAACTTTTGGTGGGTGTTCTTGAGAGGATTCTTGGGTTCTTTCCACAGATTTTCAAAATTTGGGAGAGAGAGAGAGGTGGTTTCCTTGTTGCCTGGTTCGTATGATGAGGAAAATAGACGAAAGTGATATATGGTTTGTTGTATTTAATAATCATATTTATTAGTTTATTATTATTTATTTGAAATATGAGCAAAATTCGGTGAGTTAGGTACTAGAGGGTAGGGATGAAAGCGAGTCACATGAGGGTCGAATATGTGTGAAGTGGGTTTTAAATTAAATATTATTAATTGGTTTTATTTTATTTGCATCTCGTATTTATGGTTACCAATATAATTGTTTGTTAAATTATTTTTGCTTAGTCTTCACTTAGTATTTGGTTGTGTTTATTTTCTGATAAAAACATATTATTTTGAGTATATATATTTTGTCACTTTCAATATTCTCATATTGTACTAGTACTTAATTCTTGTTACTTGTATAATTAATCATGTATACTGTTTTTTATATTGTTTTTCGTATTGGTTGATTTGGTTGAGCAAATGTTTCATTATGAAATAGAATAATTATATTCTTGGTTCAGTTTAGTTTTATTGATACGTCACTCATTCGCTAAATGTACATCTTTAACTGTATGAGACACACACAAATGACTTGTGCAAAATGAATGTGTGTACCACCTACACATGATATAAGGGTTATTTTGGTCATAAATGCTAAAATAAATGCGATGAATGTTCTACAATAAAAGTTTGGTCATAATAAATGTCAGCTCAGGTACTTGATTTTGAGGGTTGTCACATTCTCCCCTTGTTAAAGAAATTTCGTCCCGAAATTTAAGACGACATACTACTAGGTTGGGATCCGTAAAGCAATGTGTACACTCTTGTAGACAATTGGGGTTTTACATATGATTAGCGGTCTTATGGGTACAAGTTATGTAGGAAAAGACATACCAATTATTTTGTATTTGAATATTGACGTGCTCATTGAGTTCCTAACACAAAAGCCCTTCAACGAGCCGGTTCACGGTCATTACTGACATTGGGGTTTTGATTGTTTTCGTCATTGTTATCATTGTTGTTAAGCCTTGGGCACCGGTTCCTGAAATGATTGGGATCCCCACATTCGTAACAAGCATTGGCTCTTGGTCCGTGATTTATTGGATTGGCTCTACAATTTTGGGATTTGTGTCCCCATCGGTTGCATCGGTTACATCTTTCACACCTTCCTTTATGATGCCACTCACATATGTTACACTTTGGTTTGTTCCCGGTATAGGGTTTAGCTCCTGGGTTGGTTGAGTTAGTCGCCGCGTAAGCATGAACTATCTTCTGATATTTATTGTCAGGTTGGTTCATATGGAAGTCTTGATCATCTTCTAAACTTCGTTTACCATTACTGTTGGTTTGGTCATCATTTTTGTCTCCTTCAATCGCCATTTCTTTACCAACAGCAGTATTCTTTTTCATTAGTTGGCCCATTCTGATTGCATTGTCGGTCAAACTATTAGCTAAATGAATTGTGTCTTTCATGGTAGTTGATTTAGATGCAGTGACCATTCCTCTAATTTGGGGTGCCAATCCCCGTATATACTTCTCGATCTTATTAATTTCGGGGGTTACAAGATGAGGAACGAGTCGGGCAAGTTCACTAAATCGGGTGGTGTAGTTGGCAATATCGGAACCTTCCATCGACAGGTTCCATAGCTCATTTTCCAATTTTTGTAGTTCATTACGGGGACAATACTCTTCCATTAATAAAGTTTTCAGTTCTTGCCATGACATTTGGTAGGCATCATTCCTGCCACGAGCTTGAAGTTGAGAATTCCACCAGGTTAGGGCTTCGTGAGTGAGGGTACAAGTGGCATATTTAACTTTGCAATTTTCTTTACATTCACTGATGTCAAGAACTACCTCCATTCGTTCAATCCAATGGATAATTCCTACGGCACCTTCCGTACCACTGAACCTCATTGTGTCACAACCCAGAAATTCTTTGTACGTACATCCTTTTGGTTCATTCTCAGCTCCTCCGCCACCACTTGTGTTATTGTTTCCGTCTCTTCCGCCAGCTTGGTTCGTACGATTTACTTCTTGGTTTTGCAAGGCAGCAGCTACTTGTTCAGAGATGAGGTTGGTGACCTGGGCTGCAGTAAGAGGGGCTTGTTCTCGGTTGTTATTTTGTTGAGCAGCTCTTCGAGGGGCCATGTTTGATTTCTAGAAAACACAATAGAAGAACGTAAGATAAAAGAATAGATAGATTATGGTTAACATGAGAATATCAATTGATGCAAAGCGTTAGGTATGACGTAGAATGACTCTTCAAAACTGACAAGACTGTTTGTATTCAGTGGTCCTTTCAATAATCCATGACTTTGATAATTCCACATTGTACTGTGATATTATAACCACGTTGGCCACCCGTTTTTATAATATCATGGTACAATGTTTCCTTATCATTATCACTTCATTTTCTTCATTCATGAATATGGGTTTTCCCCCCCGTACTTCCATTGTATGCGGAATTCAGTGATTATACTGTCGATTCTAAGGAATTTTATGATCCTTTCTTCATATTGGATTATAAAAATTTTGGAATAGTGTTTATAGTTCATCTTAGGGGCATCCATAAATGACGTGTGACACCTTTTGCATTCTCGTTTCGTGGCATTTATAGGCTGATGGGTATGCGTTCAGTATTCAATCATGCAACGAATCCTTCGAGTTTCACGATTTGTGGAATTGGAAATTAGGGTTAATGTTGCGATACTCGTGAGGTACGATGTGTGAGAGGAATATATAATGTGTATGTTGTGTGTGAGATGAATATAATGTGTGATTAAGATATGTGATCCATGTGTAGAAATTTTTCTTGTGCATACTCGTTTGATGATATGTCGCAATGCTCGCTGCCTTGTCTAATAGAGTAGCTAAGATATTCGATGCTCGTAGATGTTATGTAATAATTCAAGTGTACGTGTTTATGTGTAAATGATTTGTGAAGTATAAGCAATCTATCCAATGTGAGTGTAAGGCAAGCGTAACAACAAGAAACCTACTACTAAGGCATATGTCTAGTGAATGTTAAGAAATGCAGTTATATATGAAATGAGACTCTATATGAATGCAACTCTATGCGAAATGAGACTTTCGATGCCACGAAAACGTTTTGACCCAAAATAGTTTTGTCCAAAAATCTTTTTGTAGTTATAGACTAGACTCGCTAGTTCACTATAACCAATGTCTCTGATACCAATCTGTCACACCCCGCCAAAATGGTTTTCAGAAAAATAGTGTGCGGAAGAACGGGCATGCGACAATCATAAGTAACCACAAGCATATGATTATTGTAAACAATAAATGTTTCAAAATCCAAATAATATTTGAAATAAAGTAGGTCACAAAGTTTAATGTTAACAAAGTATTTGAAATGTGAAAAGAAAATGTTTTTAATAAATCGTGGCATCTTGACACATGTATGCTCGTGATCCAATGCTACTAAGACTCATGCTTCAACTTAGCTACCTGAAAAACATATGAAAAATGATCAACAAAATTGTTGAGTGAATCCACAGGTTTATAGTTTGTTTTGAAGTCCAAAATGTTCATGTGCCAACCATGGCATAAATTAGGTGATGAAATGATGTTTGAAAATGATTTGCCACCATGGGTTGTAATATGATAATAATTGATTTGTTGAAATATTGAAACACATAAGTTTGTAGAAAACGCATGACTGATATCCATTAAAATGTCGACCCTAAGTCCATAACCAAAACTCCAACTCCAATAATGATGTTACTGAATCAAAGATATTCACTCCCTGATTTGATCATACTGTGGGAGGAAGAGTCTTAGCCAATGGTACCATCGGCATATCCAGGGCCTAGTCGCAACTAGCTAATGATTATAGTATGTAACTACATCTAAACTTAGTCCGAGCATTAGGATTGATAGTCATGGTTTAAAAGATGTTTCACCATATATAAAATAAATAGTCACAATAGGCTTTACTGAAACATAATGATTGATAATGTAAACATTTATAAAAGCAGTTGATATGTTTTTCACCCCAAAACAGTATAAAAACGGAGTAAAAAGAGGGGCTGTGGACTCACCTGATGCAATGCTAGCAATATGAAATGATAACGTGCAAATCTAACAATGACTTCTTAGCGCCCTAAACTCATAAGAATAACAATAATGAGAGACGGCTCTATTGGCACGTCTATGCTAGATGTTTCACTCCAATGATTGGTTTGTTTTTTTGTTTTTAAATACCGATAGATTTGAGTGGCTTGTTGGTGACTTATTAAATGTATAGATTTTAGTTTGCTAATAATCTCCTATTTTAAATACGTATTATATTTTTATATAAGTCTCGATAAAAGTTTATAGGTTCATGTTCAATTATGTAATTATTATAGTGTTGATGTATTATACTATTGATAAATATTTAATAATAAATACATAAGTATTTAAATAATTAATTAAAGTTAAATAAATAAATGATAGATATATATATAGTGAATAAATAATAATTAATTAAATAGATAATAAATAAATAGATAAATAAATAAGTAGATAATTAATTATAAAATAATTAATAATTAAATAAATATGAATTAATTAAGTAATTAAATAATAAATAAATAATTTCATATTAAGTAAATAACTAATAAATCAGAATTAAAATAAATAAATAAAAAGAAATTAGGTTGGATTTATTGATACTGGGTTAAGAGGGACTGTTGGGCTTGAATCTGAATCAAATCTGGGCCAACGCTGTTGGGTTTGAAGGTTGATGGGCCGAATTATTGGTTATGGGTCCGGATCTGCAAAAAAGAGTGGGGAGGGCAGGCATGGTCAGGCGGCAAAAAGGAAACAAACAATAGGGAGGGCATGCAGGGTTCGAACTCGCGACCCAGGGAATGAAGGGCGTGTGTGATAACCTGCTGGTCTGGGATTCCAATTGTTATTACTTTTATACGTGACAAATATATCATATTTTACAGCTGTTATGGGTTGTACGCAGAAACAGTGAACAACGGTTGTTACGTTTTTTTTTAGGATTTTGATTTTTAACAGTTAATATAATTTGTTAATATGTATATTTTAAACAACAAATCATTAGGAGTGATTTCACCAAACATAAACCACAAGAATTAAAGTAAAAAAATCAAAGATTTGTGAAGAAACTTACCAAACTTTTGGTGGGTGTTCTTGAGAGGATTCTTGGGTTCTTTCCACAGATTTTCAAAATTTGGGAGAGAGAGAGAGGTGGTTTCCTTGTTTCCTGGTTCGTATGATGAGGAAAATAGACGAAAGTGATATATGGTTTGTTGTATTTAATAATCATATTTATTAGTTTATTATTATTTATTTGAAATATGTGCAAAATTCGGTGAGTTTGGTACTAGAGGGTAGGGATGAAAGCGAGTCACATGAGGGTCGAATATGTGTGAAGTGGGTTTAAATTAAATATTAATAATTGGTGTTATTTTATTTGCATCTCGTATTTATGGTTACCAATATAATTGTTTGTTAAATTATATTTGCTTAGTATTTGGTTGTGTTTATTTTCTGATAAAAACATATTATTTTGAGTATATATATTTTGTCACTTTCAATATTCTCATATTGTACTAGTACTTAATTGTTGTTACTTGTATAATTAATCATGTATACTGTTTTGTATATTGTTTTTCGTATTGGTTGATTTGGTTGAGCAAATGTTTCATTATGAAATAGAATAATTATATTCTTGGTTCACTTTAGTTTTATTGATACGCCACTCATTCGCTAAATGTACATCTTTAACTGTATGAGACACACACAAATGACTTGTGCAAAATGAATGTGTGTACCACCTACACATGATATAAGGGTTATTTTGGTCATAAATGCTAAAATAAATGCGATGAACGTTCCACAATAAAAATTTGGTCATAATAAGGGGGTGTTTGGGAAAGCTTATTTAAGGGGGCTTATGGCTTATAAGCTTATATAAGCCTTAATAATCCCTTTGAAAAGGGATTATTAAGGCGTATATAAGCTTATAAGTCATAAGCCCCCTTAAATAAGCTTTCCCAAACACCCCCTAAATGTCAGCTCTAGTACTTGATTTTGAGGGTTGTCACATGTAATTTGTTGAATGAACTCCGTTGAAACAATCTGAAAAAAGAAAATCTTGAGATTAACATCAAGTTCATCAACAGTCTTCTTCCTGAGTGGGCCATGTTTGGAAGCAGTGCTATGCAGCACAAGTATCTTAGTTTGATTGATGTTCATGAACTTTATGAATATTTACTACAAAATGCTCCAATGGTGAAAGACATAGTCAAATACAGACAAGAAACAGCAAATACTCTTGATACTCTTGCACTTCTTACAAAACAACATCTGTCTAATGTATCTGGTAAAATGAAAGAACAATCAGAAGAACCTGCAACAGATATGAATGATGACATGGAAAAAGAACTACAAAAAATCCTGTAAGCAATGTCCCTCATCTCAAACTATTAGAAAAAATGGTACTCAAAGCCAACAAACAACAATCTGGGGTCTTCTTCCAACTTTAAGTCTGTAGCATCTGCTACAAACACAACTGACAAACCAACTATCACACCTTTGGATCCTACGAAAAAATGCTATAAATGTGGTATTGCTGGTCATTTCTCCTGCGAATGCAAGAAACCTAAAGTTCGTGATTCTGAATATTTTAAACGGAAGATGTTGATGGCTAAGCAAATTGAGACAGGAAAGGTGTTATTAGTTGAAGATCGTCAGTGGATGGAAGATTCAGATCCCGAGGATGAAGAACATTCAGCAAACTTATGCTTCATGGCAAGAGAAAATGCTGAGATTTCAGATCCATTTAATGAAGAAGCCAACAATGAGATTGAGGTAATCAGTTGTCTCTTATCAACTTCTGATAATTCGATTGATTCTGATACTTGCTTTGTAAATACTCAGATATCTGAATTTGATTCTTTAAAACAAAACCTTTTAATTGAAAAAGATTTAAATACTCAACTACAAGAACGATTGAACGATTTAGAAAACGAACGTGAACAATTTGTTCATCATGGTGAACAACTTGTTCATCGTATTAAACAAAATCAAATTTTCAAACAAGAGAATCTGGATTTACAAAATCAAGTATCAGAATTGAAGGTCAAATATGATAAGGAAATTAAGCACTTGTCTCATACAATTTTTGAAAAAGAAATTAAAATAACAAATCTTAAAAACACACAAAATTCAATATCAAATGACCGAAATGATAAATATTACAAATTGTACATTGAAACATTTCATGATATCATATAACTAAAACTGGTTGGAACGTAAACAAAAAGAATTCGATGATAATGAGAAACAGTTTAACTCTCTAAACGATCAAATTAAAGAACTATCTGAAACCTTAAATGAAAACGACATCAAAACATCACGAGAATTAAACACTAAACAAAATGTCATACATCAACTTCAACGTGATAATATTCAATCGTCTTCCCACATCAAACACCTTGAAGAAATAAACGCCAAACGAGGACAAACTAATCAAACCATTCAAATGAATAAGCCAAAAGAATTCAGATACTTCAATTCTAAACAAGGATTAGGAGCTGATAATCCAGGATATCTTCGCAAGGTATGTGCTGTGCTTCCAACACTGTATGACTACAAATACATGCATTTAGATATCTGGCAGAGCTTCATTCGAATGACAGAAGAGGAAGAAGAAATTGAGACATTTAATAGAGCAAATAAGGAAAATGCATAAATTAGTTTAAACTATGCTGCATTGAATAAAACATATGAAACTAGAAAGGCAACATTTGAAAATGATGAGTATTTTCCAATAATAAAACCAGAAGAATTTGAAATTAAAGGTAATGATGTTCTTCAACAGAAAGTAAAACCAAATATTTATGTACCATCTCTAATTCTCGAAAAGAAATTTTGTCAATTGGAAACTGAAATTGATGAAACACATACGGCTTTTGATAAAGAAAAATCAGTTTTACAATACGAAATTTATGAATTAGAAGATAAAATTGTTGAAATAAATTCTCAACCTGTTTAAAATGAGTCTCAAAAACCTGCACTGTCACACAATGATAAATTTTCTACTAAAAAAATACCAGTTATTTTAAAAGGCGATTCTAATTCAACTGTTTTAAATGTTTCAGATAGACCCTTAGAATCCAAGCTTAAAAAGTCCATGCCCATCGGAGTCAACAATGTTGAGAAGTTTCAAAAGTCTAATTCGTCCAGACCTAGTATGCTTAAGTCCAAGGAGCTTAAGAAGTCTAGATCCCCTTCGTTTTTAACTTCTTCTTTTTCTAGTTCGAATAAATGTAATAACTCATCATATTTTATTTCACCGAAAACATTGTATGGAATTGTTTATGATGCTGCAGTTCATCGTCCAGTTAATTACTCTGTTAATTTTGATAATATGTTTGTTAAATATGATAACACTGGCAAAAAGATATATTTTGATAGAAAAACTATTAAACCAATTTCTCAATATGATGAACGATATTTCATTAAGATTGATGCTCCATGTGGTCCTCAAAACAATGTTTTGCATAAATCTGGTCAAATCATTAAATCGTGTAATACTTGCTTTCCACATTCTTGCAAGACATCTGTCTCTCGTCCACAAACATCTAATCTTAAATGATCAAACCCACCAATTTCCGCTAAATCTTCATATCTTCGTCGTCTCATCTATCGAGAAGTTTCTACATCTAAATCGTCTGATTCTGGTTCCTCATCTACTTCTCACAAGATACATATAAATAATCCCCATTAGTTAAATACAAATGGATGAAAAATGAACAATCCAAATGGATTTTACAAAATCCCCTGTGAAATCCTTCAAATGGGCTGTTAAACGAACAACCAAAGACCTCTCTCCTTGCAGTTCTCCAAATCCCTGAATTTCATCATACAATAAACACTACATAAAACAGATCTTACTAATCGATCAGGACCCATAACTGATTGGGTACCTAAATTGTTTTAATTGTTTTATGTAGAATACCTAGTATCTTGATTCTGGATGTTCAAGACATATGACCGGTAGCAAGGAATTATTAACAAATTTTAGAGAAAAATATTTGGGAACTGTTCGGTTTGGGAATGACCATTTAACTGCCATCATAGGTATTGGAGATATCATTCGTCACAATTTAATTATTCGAAATGTGACTTACGTTGAAGATCTTGCTTACAATCCAGTATTGGTCAATTCTGTGATAAAACTTTGGAAGTTAATTTTTGAACAAAGAAGTGTGCTGTTCGAACCTATGCAGGGAAAGAACTTCTTACTGGCTCCCGTGAGACAAATCTGGTTAATATCAATTTAAATGATGTGGTTCCACTGGAGGAAGTATGTCTAATTTCCAAAGCAACGTCTAATGAGTCATGGCTATGGCACCGCCGTCTTTCACATCTTAATTTCAAAACGATCAACAAATTAGTAAAGGGTGGCCATGTATCTGGTCTTCCAGATGTCGCATTTGACAAAGATCATCTCTGCTTGTCTTGCGAAATGGGCAAGATGACCAAAAAGTCACATAAATCCAAAGCAGTTCCAAGTACCTCCAAACCACTTGAATTGCTTCACATGGACTTATGCAGTCTAATGAGTGTACAATCAATTGGAGGTAAACGTTATGTGTTGGTGATTGTTGATGATTACTCACGATATACATGGGTTCATTTCTTACGTACGAAAGATGAATCAGCAAATATGATTATTGCTTTCATTAAGAATACTCAAACAAATTTGGAATTAAAAGTTCACACTATTCGTACTGACAATGGAACTGAATTCAAAAATCAAACTTTAGATTATTTCCTTGAATCAGTTGGCATAACTCATCAATTTTCCGCTGCCCGAACTCCACAACAAAATGGGGTTGTTGAACGAAGAAATCGTACTTTAGTTGAAGCTGCACGTACCATGCTTTCTTTTTCAGGGCTACCTTTATCCCTTTGGGCCGAAGCTATTAGTACCGTATGCTTCACTCAAAATCGCTAAATCATCAACAAAACCTACAACAAAACTCCATATGAACTGATAAATAACCGCATTCCAAATGTTATTTTTCCATATTTTTGGGAGTCGTTGCTTCATCCTGAATGATAAAGGTAAACTGAATAAATTTGAAGAAAAAGCTGATGAAGGAACTTTCGTGGGATACTCACGTGAATCCGCATCTTTTAGAGTATATAATCGTGCAAATCGCACGATACGTAAAAGTGTAAATGTTACATTTGGTGAGACTTTTCCTCTGGATTCACTGACAACAAACATTCAAATTCCATTACCTTCGTCGTCTCCCTCCACATCGGAAAATGATTATGATATCTTGTTTGAACATTTCTATGATGAATATCATAACATTCGACATAAATCACTTGCGGAGGCTGGTGTTCCCATACCCTCAGTAGCTGATGTTCAATCCGTCACTGTACCTGATATGCAAAGTTCAACTTCTACTGATTCTCCATTTCCAACATCTGCTGCTCCTAATATCACTTTATCTGAATCGGATTCTGCTTTGTCAATGGCAAACCAATCCTCTCCAGATATTCCTACACCTACTGCTTCACCTACTGTTGTTACAGAGTTAACTTTAGTTCATGCACAAGCTCCACCTTTGGTGATTGATTTCTCCAAATTCCATGTTATAAGTGTTGATCCTCCACCTTCCACATCCAATGCTCAAACTGCAATAATCCTACATCCTGAATTCACTGATACCTCGAACATCATTCCAGGTCATCTTCCACTTCTTCATTCTTTAAAATGGACACGAGAGCATCCTCTTCATCAAATAATTGGCAATCCTGACTCAGCTGTTCAGAACCGTAGGGCTACTGCTGATGAATGTCAGTATTCCTCCTTCTTAAGCTCCATTGAAGCTAAGAAAGTAAGTGAGGCTCTCTCCGATCCAGACTGGATTCTTGCAATGCAAGAGGAAATCAGTCAATTTGAACTTTTAAAAGTCTGGCGTTTGGTTCCAAAACCACCCGGAAAGTCTGTTGTTGGTACAAAGTGGATATTTAAGAACACGAAAGATGAGAATGGATAGTTATTCGTAATAAAGAACGTCTGGTTGCGAAAGGGTATTCTCAACAGGAGGGCATTGATTACGAAGAAACCTTTGCTCCGGTTGAACGTATCGAAGCCATTAGAATATTTCTGGCTTAAGATTTATGTCGACGATATCATTTTTGTCGACGATACAACACTCTTCATCAAGCGACAAGGGGAGGATATTGTTCTCATTAAGATTTATGTCGACGATATCATTTTTGGTTATACAAATCCCAAATACTGTAAAAAGTTTTCTGACCTTATGGTCAAACGTTTTGAAATGAGTATGATGGGGGAGATGAACTTCTTTCTCGGTCTTCAAGTTCGCCATTTACCTATCGGGATCTTCATTAATCAATCCAAGTATATCACTGATCTACTGAAAAAATATCTAATGGATGATTGTAAACCGATTTCGACACCGATGTCACCTGGTTCTAAATTACATGCTGATCCTGACGGCAAACTTGTTGAAATTGTTGGAATATGCGTCACGCGTATAACATATAGTTATACGGCTATTTGTTTGTGAGCCTAAAGGGTCACACACTTAAACACTTAACACCATTAGATATATAGTGTAATTAGGGTAATTACATTATATATTAATATAAGCTACATGCTGGTATATATTAAAGTTTAATATTAATTGTTAATATTAGAACTTTATTGTGACCAAACTAGAAGGAACAAAAGATAGGGACTAGAGTGTTAATAATCATAAATGATTATGGGAAGTCATTAAAAGGGAATCAAGGGCAAGATAAATCTGACCCCTTGGAACCCTATTCGGCCGTCGCCCCCTCCTAAACACCTCTCTAGACTTTTGTTCTCTTTGCTTAAAGATTGGACTAGCATCCCTTGGTGTTCTTGCACAAGTGTTGTGTGGACTTGCTTTGGAGGAACTCCCCGTTGGTGTTCTTGGTTTCCGTCGCACCATCATCTCCATACGATTCATATTATACAAAGGCTTCAAGGGTATGAATCATCTATGATTAACTCTTTGTATTTATTTGTTGTTTAATTGTGTCATTCAATATTAGATCCGTTTATGGTGATAAACTTTCCTCTGCGTTTTCTTACTTGTAATAACCGAAAATCACCATTAGTGGTATCACGAGTCATTATATTGATGATATAATTAACTAGTTTTTGTAAAAGTAGCAAAAAAATCCGTTTTTTTTTTGGTGTATTTTTTAAAACCGATCGGAAAATAAGAACCCTAGGGTTCTTATTTTTTCGAAGTTTTTTAATTCCAAGGGATAAAAATATGATTTTTAGGAACCCTACATGCTACTTGTTACAAAAACACAATCAAAAATTAATCTTGTTATTGTTTTTTTGATTATTTGGCTTGGTTTTACCTTTATTTCTCATTTTTGTTGATATGGTAAAACATGTATTTTTTTCATATCCCAAGCCAAAGCCTTGTCAATTGTTGCTTGCTTGTGCAAACCGATGAAAACCTAGACCTTGTGATTTATTGTGGTTGAATGTTTGGTTGTTTTGGGAAAGCCGTGTTTTTGGCTAAATTTGGTTGTAATCTTTTAATTTTTTCTTTTATTTTTGGTGCCATTTAAGGGGCAATTTGTAATGTAAAAGTAATAGAATAGATTGTCTTTCTTTATTTCTTTTTATTGTAAATTGTTGACCAAAATAGAAGACAAATAAAGAAAACAACAAATTTCCGTCATCAACACGAGGGCTGTACGAAAACAGGTTTTCCAGTAGCATACGGACTCCGTTTTGGGCGATTCAAAAGCCTAAAATGCTTGCAAAGTCGTGGGCTACAACTTTCCAGAAGTCCGGGAAGACTATCGAAGACTCCTTCAGTGACTTTTTGAGCTTCAAAGTCTGCTGGAATTTTCTGGCAGATTCCATTTTTTCACAAGTATTGGTTTCTACTTGCTCAAGAATGTCTTGGAGCAAGTGGGAGACCATTGGGTTCATGTTGGCCCGTCCCCTAGTTTGACCCTTCGGTCCGTCGTGATGACTTACGTGACCGAACCTAGGATTTCATCGGTCGAGGTTTGCACAAAATTTGTTGCATGTTTTATTTATGTATGTGGTTGTTTTCTTTTCTATTAGATACAAGTAGTAAAACAATTAAAAAATATGATTTTTTGAAACACAAACATTAAAACATCCAAACTTTTAATCATCTATGATTACTTGTTAGTCATCGATGATTATTGCTTAATCACTTATGATCACTGTTTAATCATCAATGATTACTTGTTAATCATCGATGATTACAGTTCAATCATCCATGATTATGAAATTAATCTAAACTTGTTTTTGAGATTAATACAAAAGTTTAAATATGATTTGAAACGTACTCCCTCCGTCCCTAAATAAAGTTCCCATTTCACCTTCAAATTTTGTCCCTAAATAAAGTTCTCATTTATCAAACTTAAGGGACCCACTTAATATAATAATATTATTACCAATACTTTCACCACTAACTATCTCTTAAAACACTTTCTCTCTCCAATCAAACCTTATATTTTAATCAAAAGTAATACCAAATACCCCACCATTAACTATCACCTAAAATGTTGTGCCCAACACAAATGGGAACTTTATTTAGGGATGGAGGGAGTATAATTTAATAATCGCTAAACGTTTTTACCGCTTATTAAACCGACTTATGAAGTGGTATGAATGAAGTACATGATTCATTCATATCTTAATAAAATTTTATCACAAAATTTTTTCCATACCTAAAATTTAAGTCACGCCGTCCAATCGGTTGCAAATCACTTGCTTCTATTTTTGAATTCACATGAGACGTGGTTTGAATTTAGATCCGAGGCCATTATTCTCTACGCGTGAGACCTAGATCTATTTTGACATGATTTCACATTGGATGACTTAATCGAGTTAACGGTGAGACCTTGACTCAAGGCGAAGATGCGACAAACATGCCACTTGACCCTAGATGCTTGTTCACTAGGTGCCACGAAGTCCCATACCTCTAAGAGTTGCACTTGTAATGCAATTGTTGATCGTCACCTACCTATTGGATCTATCATCTCTAGCAGATCAACTGATGCTATGATAGAAGCTTAATGGGATCTTAGCTTTTAATTAAAATTAATTGGGTAGTTAATTTATTAAAAGAAATTAATTATTGAAAATACTAATTAATGAACTTTGTAATTTTGTAGATGACTACAAACAATCAAACCCTATCAAACAACACCATTCGCTCCGTTCTCGATAATGAGAAACTTGATGGATCGAATTTTGTTGATTGGGCTCGTAACCTAAGGATTGTCCTTAGGGCCGAGCACAAATACCACCATTTGGAAGAGGCGTTGCCCCCTGCCCCCACTGCTAATGCCACCGCTCCTGTTCGTGCGGCCTATACTAAAAGGTTTAACGAACAGCAAGAAGTCGCTGCCCTTATGCTAGTGAGCATGACCCCCGAGATCCAAAAGAATCACGAGGACCTCACTGCATTTGATATGATGCGTGAACTAAAAACCACGTATCAAAAGCAAGCTGATCAGGAACTCTTTGACACAGTCAAAGCCTTCCATGCTTGTAAGCAAGAGGAGGGACAGTCTGTTAGCTCTTATCTGTTGAAGATGAAGAGTTACCTAGACCAGATGGAGAAACTTGGCTACCCTATGCCTCATATCCTTGGAATTGGGTTAATTCTAACCTCACTTCACGAGGACTATGCACCGTTTGTCATGACTTATCATATGCATAGTATGGGGAAGACTTTCGCCGAATTACATGCTATGCTGAAACAAACGGAAGCTGGGCTACCCAAGAAATCTCCTACCCCTACTGTCCTTGCCATAAGGCAAGGAAAGATCCAAAAACCAAAACCGCAAGTAGTTGCTAAGGGCCAAGGCAAGGGAAAGCAAGTTTACATGACCAAGCCAAAGGTTCCCCCACCTACTCATAAGAAGCATCCTGCTAAGGATCTTGCTTGCCATCACTGCGGTGAAACATGCCACTGGAGGAGGAATTGTCCTGCCTACCTGGCGGAGTTGATGAAGAACAAAGCTAGCAAGGCTAGCACATCAGGTATCTTCACAATAGAACTATATGCTTTCCCTAAGAAATCATGGGTATATGACACTGGTTGTGGAACTCACATTTGTAATACCATGCAGGGTCTTAGTGGGAAGTAGAAAGCTAAACCATGGAGCTTTGGACTTGTACGTAGGCAATGGAATGCGTGCACCGGTCGAAGCTATAGGAAGCTATGATTTAATCCTTCCTAGTGGTTTAATTATTGTACTGGACAATTGTCACTATGCGCCTAGAATTACTAGGGGTATAGTATCGCTTTCATGTTTGTGGAATATTGGTTTTATTCACTCTTTTACGGATTATGGTATTTCAGTTTCAAAGGATAATGTATTCTATTTTAATGCTATTCCTTGTGATGGTATTTTTGAGATTGACATGCATAATCGTATCACAAACAGTAGTTCTATTTATACATCTAGCAACAAGAAATCCAAGAATAATTTGGATTCTACTTACCTATGGCATTGTCGTCTTTGCCATGTTAACAAGAAACGCGTTTTAAAATTACAAAACGATGGACTTATAAAATCAAATGATTCTGAATCATTTGATAAATGTGTTTCTTGTATAGCTGGCAAAATGGTGCGCAAACCTTTCTCCCATGTAGGCGAAAGGGCCAACGATCTACTTGGACTCATACATACTGATGTTTGTGGCCCTTTTAGAACTAGAACTAGGGAAGGTGCTACCTACTTCATTACTTTCACTGACGACTTTAGTCGTTATGGTTATTTTTACTTGATTAAACATAAGCATTAAACCTTTGAAACGTTCAAAGCTTTCCAAAATGAAGTAGAAAAATCAACTCGGCAAGAAGATATAGGCTCTCCGTTCTGATCGAGGAGGAGAGTACATGAGCCATGAGTTTCAAGACCATCTACAGAATTGTGGGATTGTCTCACAATTCACTCCCCCTTATACACCACAGCATAATGGTGTATCAGAGAGGAGAAATCGCACCTTGATTGACATGGTCCGATCAATGATGAGTCCTACCACTTTGCCTCTATCCTTTTGGGGTTATGCACTCAAGTCGGCTGCTCGTATACTGAATATGGTTCCCACCAAGAAGGTTGAAAAGACACCATATGAGATATGGCATGGGAAAGTCCCTAACTTGTCTTACTTGAAGATCTGGGGTTGTGAGGCTCTCGTGAAACGAGACACACCGAAATAACTTGAACCCAGAGCTGTCAAGTGCATCTTTATTGGATACCCTGAGGAAACGATGGGATACTATTTCTACTACCCACCTGAGTAAAAAGTAATTATTGCTCGGTATGCTGAGTTTCTTGAGAGCAATCTCATTTCACAAGAAGCAAGTGGGAGTACAATCGACTTTGACGAGATTCCAAGCGATGAAGATGCACAACCTATTGTAGATACTAGCGAACATCAAGATGAGGCTGAACATGAAACTGTTCCTGTTGCACCTTAAAATGATGAAGTCCCCATTCGAAGGTCCGCAAGGAGACCTCATGCACCTGAACGACATGGTTTCCAAATCGATGCTGAGGAGCTAAGTTTGGGGGATCATGATGAACCCTCTAACTATCGAGCTGCATTAGCAGATTCTGAATCTGACAAATGGCTTGATGCTATGAATGCGGAAATGCAATCCATGAAAGACTGTTGGTTGATCTTTGGATATCTTCCTCCTAACAGTAAGACTGTTGGCAGCAAGTGGCTCTTCAAGAAGAAGACCGACATGGATGGCAATGTACACACCTATAAAGCTCGGTTGGTGGCAAAAGGTTACACTCAAACCTACGGGATTGACTATGATGAAACCTTCTCGCCTGTTGCCGATGTTAGAGCTATTAGGATCATCATAGCCATAGCAGCGTACTATGACTATGATATTTGGCAAATGGATGTTAAAACTGCTTTCTTAAATGGACACCTCGATGAAGATGTCTATATGGTACAACCTAAGGGTTTTGCAAGTACAAAAGACCCTAAGAAAGTATGTAAGCTTCAAAGGTCCATTTATGGACTAAAGCAAGCATCCAGAAGTTGGAACAAAAGATTCGACGAGGAAATCAAAACGTTTGGTTTCACTCAGAATCCCGACGAGCCATGTGTATATGTAAGAGCTAGTGGGAGCATTTTCGTCTTTCTAATCCTATATGTCGATGACATACTACTCATAGGAAATAACATTCCAATGCTACAAGATGTAAAATCCTGGCTTGGGAAGTGCTTCGCTATGAAGGATCTAGGGGAAGCGGCATATATACTTGGTATAAATATCTACCGAGATAGATCAAAGTGGTTAATCAGACTAAGTCAAAGTGCGTACATTGATAAGACTCTAAAACAGTTTAGAATGGAGGCTTCCAAACGTGGAAATCTTCCTATTCAACACAATGTACACTTGAGTAAGACTCAAGGACCGTCCTCACCTGATGAGTTGAAATGTATGTGTGATGTCCCCTATGCCTCGGCAGTAGGGTCGATCATGTATGCAGTACGGTGCACAAGACCTGATGTAGCGTTCTCTCAGAACCTTACAAGCCGATACCAACAGAATCCAGGTGAGAGTCACTGGACTGCTGTTAAGAACATACTGAAGTATCTTAGGAATACTAAAGATATGTTTCTTGTTTATGGTGGTGAAACTCAAAATGAGCTAAGCGTTACTTGTTATTCTGACGCTAGTTTTGAGACTGATAGAGATGATTCCAAATCTCAAATGGGGTATGTTTTCGTTTTGAACAGAGGCCATGTTGATTGGAAAAGTGCTAAACAGAGCACTATCGCTATGTCTTCTACAGAAGCTGAATACATTGCAACTACTGAAGCGGCAATGGAAGCTGTTTGGATGAGGAAATTCATTTCTGGGCTTGGAGTGGTCCCTAGTAATGAAAAACCTATGGATATGTACTGTGATAACACAGGTGCTATCATCATTGCCAACGAACCTGGTGTTTAGAAAGGCGCCAGACATTATCGGAGGAAGCTTCACTACATTAGAGATGCGATCCTAATGGGAGATGTACACTTGCTCAAAGTTCATACAGATGACAACTTAGCTGATCCCTTCACGAAGCCAATGTCATGCACAAAACATATTGAGCATGCTAGAAACATTGGGCTTCGACCAGCTAGTAGTTTCATGTAATCTGTTTTAGTATTTGGATAATGGAACATTGAGCAGTTTTTATTGGAATAAATTGATATATTTGATATGATCGTTTTTATATGAATATCTACTGTGTTCTATATTTGCATGTTTATATCCATGAATATTTGCTGCGTTTTATATTCTAAATTGTCCATTGTCACGTTAATAATATGGGAATATTATTAAGACAAATGTGAGGGCATTGATGACATTATCTTAGTGTGACTAAGGATGATGAAATCAAATTCACATGTTGTTCATAAGATGCACAATTGGACTGACCCGGCCTATGAGAAATCACTTCCTGGATTTATGTCACAAGTGAATCTCGCAAAGGCTTTGTCACTTATCCTCTGACTTGAGATGCAAGTTGGTTTGTGTATGTAGAGGGGCAAACTTTGATGTGGTTAAACGCTGACCTGAATAAGGATGCTATAACAACCATTATCGGGTTTGTCATTAAGCATATGACAGACACGTGCAGTCAATAAAGAACTTGTTCCCCCACGAAAGTGGATTAGATACTACTGGGCCCCTCGATGATTTGAATAGATGTATGTGTGGCCACACCCAAAAGGTAATCACGATGAATCCTGATTGGTTTTGGTAATCTAATTCAATGTATAGATCGAGAAACAGAATCGTTGAAATTGTAGATTGACATTAATCCTTGTCTAAATTTCAACATAGTATCAGCAACAAAAGGATAACTGATTGAAAAACTTTGAACAAAGATTTTATGAAACTCCTCATGTACTTCTAGGGGCATTGGCGGGCTGCTAGACTCTAACCTTTGCTTGTATAACTACTTGATGTTATCACGTGCGCAAGTGGGAACTGTTGGAATATGCTTCACGCGTATAACATATAGTTATATGGCTAGTTTTTTGTGAGCCTAAAGGGTCACACACTTAAACACTTAACACCATTAGATATATAGTGTAATTTGGGTAATTACATTATATATTAATATAAGCTACATGCTTGTATATATTAAAGTTTAATATTAATTATTAATATTAGAACTTTATTGTGAGCAAACTAGAAGGAACAAAAGATAGGGACTAGAGTGTTAATAATCATAAATGATTATGGGAAGTCATTAAAAGGGAATCAAGGGCAAGATAAATCTGACCCCTTGGAACCCTATTCGGCCGTCGCCCCCTCCTAAACACCTCTCTAGAATTTTGTTCTCTTTGCTTGAAGATTGGACTAGCATCCCTTGGTGTTCTTGCACAAGTGTTGTGTGGACTAGCTTTGGAGGAACTCCCCGTTGGTGTTCATGGTTTCCGTCGCACCATCATCTCCATACGATTCATATTATACAAAGGCTTCAAGGGTATGAATCATCTATGATTAACTCTTTGTATTTATTTGTTGTTTAATTGTGTCATTCAATATTAGATCCGTTTATGGTGATAAACTTTCCGCTGCGTTTTGTTACTTGTAATAACCGAAAATCACCATTAGATATCACAACTTATCGAGGGATGATAGGATCACTGTTATATCTAACTTCAAGTTGTCTAGATATTATGTTTTCCACGTGCATCTGTGCTCGGTATCAGGCTGCTCCTAAAGAATCACATCTTCAAGCAGTCAAACGTATATTCTGATATTTAAAGGGTACTCGAGATCTTGGTCTTTGGTATCCCAAAGAGACTTCGTTTGACTTGTCTGCTTTTTCTGATGCTGATCATGCTGGATGTATGCTCGATCGAAAAAGTACATCTGGAAGTGTTCAATTTCTGGGAGATAAATAGGTGAGCTGGTCTTCTATGAAGCAAAACTGAAGGATTTATGTGCACAGTTAGTCAGCCTATAATGATACATCCATGCCTACGAAACACTTAAGGGTCACATTGATGAGTGCATGTAATACGAGTAAGATATGTAATGATACTTGGAAGAGGATTGATTCATAATAGTCATTTATGAATCAAGTTAAGTATTAAGTCAAGTTTGACTTATTACTATATTAGTTTAACTAACTAATTAATACAAGTATTTGTGCATTTACTAGTTGAGTAAATATACAATGTGTTAATTATAGATTATCCATGATATGATTTAAAGCTATTAAATCATATAGTAATTGGATAATATTATTGTTTAGATTATATAAAGTTTATTATATAATCAATTATTAAAAGTATAAATACAGGAATATATTTCGTGTATATGGGTACCGAAATATTAAGTGTATAATACTAGACATTTAATAATTAACTGAAACAATAACAAACTAGATAAACTATAAGGGTTTAATATATAAAAGGATAAGTTTAATTAATGATTAATATTAATTAAACTAGAAGGGCCCTAAGTGAAAGTCCTTCTATTATAAATAGAAGGCTTGGGGTTCCCTTATTCCTTGATCACTAGAGCCGAAACCCTAGCCCCTTTCTCTCCCTAGTTTTGGCCGAATAGGAGAAGCACCAAGATCTTGGTGTTCTTCGTTCTTCGTTCTTCATATTCTTCAAGCCTTGAAGATTGAAGATCATTACAAGGATCAACTAGAAGATCGCTCATCGTGTTCATCATCAGTGGATTTATCTTAAGCATTAACCAAGGTATGATTCATGGAACACTCTTTCTTCTTCTCCTCTTGTTCGACCAAAACCCACCAAGAACCCTAGGGTTCTTGGTAGTTGTCGAAACACACACAAGTGTGTGTGTGTGTGTTTGGGTTTTCGTACAAGGTTTCTTCCATTGTTAATCTACTCTAGATTTCCAAGATCCCAATCCTTTAGGGTTTAAGGATTAGGTTTAATCTCAGTTCCGCATTTAGGGATTAAATCAGCTAGTTGGTTTTAACCGGTCAAGAACAAGTTCATGTTCTTGGTTAGTAGGGTTCGAACCAAGCAACTAGGAGGTTGACCAAGTGGTCAATCAGTGTTAATAAAACCCTTCAAAAACTGTGTCTCTCTTTCCACAGCAGAAGCCGAGTATGTTGCTGCGGCAAGTTGCCTATCTCAGGTAATTTGGATGCAGTAACAATTAAGAGAATATGGCTTTTCATACAGCTGTATTCCTTTATATTGTGATTCGCGAAGTGCAATTGCTATTTCATGCAATCCTGTTCAACATTCTAAAACGAAACATATTGATCTTCGCTATCATTTTATAAAGGATCACGTTGAACAGGGTAATGTGGAATTGTACTTTGTTTCAACTGATATTCAATTAACTGATTTGTTTACCAAGGCTTTAGACGAAAAACGTTTTTACTTTCTTGTGTCTAAGCTTGGTATGCTAAATCTCAAGACTTAAATCGTTTTAGTGTTTAAATTTTCTTTCTGTTATTTTATTTTACTTTTTCATTGTTATAATAATATGGCTTTCAAGTACATCAGCTTGAAACTCGTTTTTCAATGACATCCTTGGTTGAGGGGGAGAATTTCTATATTCACTTGTCGAGGGAGATATTCATATGTCATGGGGAGCATAACTGATTTTATGATTTATGAAAGACAACTGCCGAGGGGGAGCATCTTTTTAGAATTGATAGACAATTTGGGTGTTCAATGCTCCTTTCAATTTTTTTTTATAATTATCAATATGAGGTATCATTTTTTGTAATATCCGTAAACGATCTCTTTACCAATCTCACTTGGTACTGATAGCATCTGTTTATTACAAATTTTCTTACTCTATATTGCTAATACACTTTTTTCCCTTAAACAGTTTTATACCTTGTACATATTTACAATCACACAAGGTTATCAATGTTGAGTATTAGCTTTTGTAATATTCGTAAACGATCTCTTTACCAGTCTAGGTTGGTACTGATTGTATCTGTTTATTACAAATTCTCTTGTTTCTCATTGCTACCTTTGTGTTCCTTCACTTTCAAATTATTTTAATTGTAAATCGATTTTTCTACTTCTACATACAATTTTTATTCTCCAAATCTTTGAATTGCTCAATTACAATTTTTAGCTCATATTGAGTTGCTGACATCACATTTTTATCAATTCTTTATTAAGTAGTGATGATCAACATTCCAATTTTTTTTTATCTCACGTCGTGCTCTTAATGATGTGTTCACAAAGTAGGATATCAATTTTTGTCATATTCGTAAACGATCTCTTTACTAATCTCGATTAGTACTGATTGCACATGTTTATGGCAAACTTTCGTATCTTGCGTTGTGACCCTATTTTTCACAAACCTGATTTTGCACATAAATTTTTTATTTTTTAAAATACTTGTTTATAACAATCAACACAATTTGCTATTAAATTCGTCGATCTCTTTACTGATTTCATTCAGTACTGATTGCATCTGTTTTTAACACCATCTTGGATTGATTGCTCTTACCATTTTTCAAACGATTTTCATAAACGATCAATGGAGAAATCATTTTTCATTTTCTCCAAAATGTTTAGATTCAATTCTGACTTACTCATATTCTCACACACACAAAATCGTTTTTAATGCACTAACCTATGTTAGATCATTGATCTTTATATATCCGTCGATCTTTTCTCTGAACACGTTCGAAGAAGATTGCATCTTTGTAAGTGGTATACTTCACTAATATTTGATTTAACCCAACAAATTGATTTCTTTTAAATTTCAAATATTGATTAACCATGCCTTTAATCATCGTGTTCGTCATATCCGTAAATGATCTCTTTACTGAAGTTCTTCAGTAAAGATTGCATCTGTTTATGACTTCACGTGATTATTGACATCGCTATTCTTTATTTTTCAAATATTTTTCTCTAAGATTCTTGGATAAAAATCAATTTTCATCTGGTTACTTCATGAGTTCTACATGTTACTTGTTCTCGATTCCGATACACACAACTTTCAAAATCTTGGCTCACGTCTTACAAAGACACACAGTTTCCTCTCTCAGTTTCCACAAGGCAAAATTTCAGCATTAACATGAGGACCCTAGTCATGATCCTCATGAGGGGGAGAAAAGAGCAAGAAATAGTTCAAACATCGGATTTATAACTGAACAACATCAAGAAGAACCACAAACATCTCATCAAAGAAGAAAATTAACATCGTATGTACTCAGATTAACTGCAAAATCAGAAATAGTTTATATCATGTGACTAGGAGAAAGAGAAAATGATAATCAATGTATTAAACGGAAACACAAGTGATGAAGAAGAAACCGATTCTTCTACAGAAGTTTCTCTCAAAATCTCAACCATTTCATTTCAAAACTTAAACTTTACAAATCACGGGCAACATGGCCCGTGCGATGCACGGGCTTTGTTCATGATAAATAGTTTTTTTTTAACGTAACATTACGCATTGTATTGGTGTTACGGATAAAGTACCTAAAGCATGATCACTAAAATGTTTGGCTTTGATTGCGGGTACGCTAATAAATAAGAAAATTGTGTCGGAGGAAATGTCAAAGTAACAAAACATCATCGTTTTTATTAACGTAACACAAAACACGTTATTCATAAAATATAAGTTAGACCCTCATAATTGAACACCTCTATTCATTGGCATATAGAATTATAATTGACACACAATAAAATTTTCTGAATATAACATTTAACGATATATTTTAATGATAAAAATCACCTTATCATAATCATTTACTAATAATTATTTTAAAAGTCTTAATATGTATTTATTAGTTTTTATTATAAACATACATAATAAATGAAAATTTCAAAAACATAAAACCACTAATAAAAATCATAATTAACTTCATAATACTAAACTCTAGAAACAACAAGATAGGAACACAAATGAATCATACACTTTAACCAATCATAAGAACAATAACTAAATCAAAACAAATAATTTATATTAGTAATTAAAAAGGTAATTACTAAATGCTACATTTATGGCTTTAGCGACTTGAGAAAACTGTTGATAACTTGTTCATTCAAATCTTGATCCATATTGTAAGGAGTGTTGACAACTTGTTTATATTGAAGATACATCAGTAAGTATATGGTTAGTTAAGTTGTGAGGGTGAACTTCGAAACATATTTTTATACATTAAACTTAAAAGGTAACGTCAAATTGTTTGAACTTCTACCATTTATTTGACTTAATTATTTTGGGTTTTTTTTTTGCCTATCATATATAACTATTTGTTACGTTAGGAGTCCTTTGATATAACAATTTGGTGGATTTGGTTTTTATTTTATTTTTGTTAAATTTATTTATTAATCATATTTATAACAAACTATACATGAGTTTGTTACTCATAATCATTTACTAATAATTATTTAAAAAGTCTTAATATGTGTTTATTAGTTTTTATTATAAACATACATAATCAATAAAAAATTCAAAAACATGCCCCACTAATAAAAAAATCATAATCAACTTCATAAAACTAAACTCTAAAAATAACAACATAGGAACATAAATGAATCATAAACTTTAACAAATCATAAGAACAATAACTAAATCAAAACAAATCATTCATATTAGTTATTAAAAAAGTAATTACTAAATGTTACATTCATACTTTTGGCGACTTGATAAAATCGTTGATAACTTGTTCATTGAAACCATGATCCATATTGTAAGAAGTGTTGACAACTTGTTTATATTGAAGACAAATCAGTAAGTATATTGTCAGTGGAGTTGTGAGTTTGAACTTCGAAACATATGTTTATAGATTAAAGTTAAAAGGTAACGTCAAATGTTTTTGAACTTCTACCATTTATTTGACTTAATTAATTTGAGTTTTTTTTTCTTTTTATATATAACAATTTGTTACGTTAGGAATCCTTTGATATAACAATTTGGCGAATTTGGTTTTTATTATATTTTTCATTATATTAATTTATTAATCATATTTATAAAAAACCATACATGAGTTTATTACTCATAATTATTTACTAATAATTATTTTAAAAGTCTTAATATGTGTTTATTATTTTTTATTATAAACGTACATAATCAATAAAAAAATTTAAAAACATAAACCCACTAATAAAAATCATAATCAACTTCATAAAACTAAACTCTAGAAACAATAACGTAGGAACACAAATGAATCATAAACTTTAACAAATCATAAGAACAATAACTAAATCAAAACAAATCATTCATATTAGTAATTAAAAAAGTAATTACTAAATGCTAAATTCATGTAGAAACAATAACATAAGAGCACAAATGAATCATAAACTTTAACAAATCATAAGAACAATAACTAAATCAAAACAAACCGTTCATATTAGTAATCAAAAAAGTAATTACTAAATGCTACATTCATGCCTTTGGCGACTTGAGAAAATCGTTGATAACTTGTTCATTCAAACCTTGATCCATATTGTAAGGAGTGTTGACAACTTGTTTATATTGAAGACAAATCAATAAGTATATTGTTAGTTTGTTAGTGAAGTTGTGAGTGTGACCTTTGAAACAAATGGTTATATAGTAAACTTAAAAGGTAACATCAAATTGTTTTAACTTCTACCATTTATAAGACTTAATAATTTGGGGGGGGGGGGGGGGGGTTTGGCTTTTAATATATTCATCAAGTAATGTTAGTTTTAATTAAAAAAAAAACTTTTGGTATGAAAACTTTAATATATGGTAATTAAATCATGATAATTAATGCAACATCAAACATGGAACTCAATTTTTTATGATATATAGATTCATTTTAATCTAAATCTTAACCATACAAATCATTCTTTGCAAAATTCAAAACCTCATTATCCTGTCCTCACAAAACCTCTTCCATAAAAATTCAAAAACAAAATCCTCAATAACTGAAATCCTAGACAAATCCTTCCCAACTGACATTTCATTACCAGAACTTTTAACCTTAAATGAGACATTTTTAAGATCTTTCTTACACCAACTAATTCAATGAAAAATATTCCTTTGAGTGATTGAAACTTCGAAGTTCTGTAACAGAAATTATAATTGCTTCTACTGCCACTCAGATGTAATCATTGAACAATGAAATCTAGAGATGCTTGAAGAAATAAAATTAGCCATTGTGAAGTACATCTGAGGTTACATGAACACAGTAACATGCCCACCATTTCACAAAGTTACGCAACCCTCTATCAACGTTTGATCAGATCAAGGGTTTGCAATGAGAGCATGAATCTACTCCATACGTGAAAAAGGGAGGTAATAGGCCAATAGAAGAAATTAAAGAAGGAAGACTGGGATGAGGTGCTAAAGCTCAAAAAGGGGGAGATTGTTAGGACTAGTTTTAAGCTTTAACATGTAATTAGTGATAATTAAACTAGTTTAGAGGTGTGGTATAAATACCTTGTGTTTAGGCAAATGATGTAAGCTTTCCCACACTTTCAATGCATTACCATTTTGAAAGCTCCATCTTCTCTCCTCCATATCTCAAAGCTCTCTCTCTAAAACACACAATTTCACACACACTTGATCTTCAAATCTCATGGATCAACATGAACATGATTAGATTTAGCTCTCACAGTTATTATAACTAGCAAATTATACAAGTTTAATATAAGTATCTTACAAGTCACATAAAATACTACATTAAAGATCAAGGGTTAAATAACAAGAAAACTTTATAACCTATATTTAACTAGTTTAAGCTAAATATAAGAAAGGTTTAAACAAACTAGAATTATTTATATATAGTTTTTTACATAGTAAGTTTATTATTATGTTTTGCCAAAGTATAAACCGGTGATTATGTTTGTCTCAAAGTTTCACCATAATTGTTGGAATTAGTGGGATCTACGCAAGAAAATCACAAAGTTTATAAATATGTCCTTAGGACATAATTTTGGGCAAATCTAATAAGTTAAAATAAATGTTTAATGATTTATTAAACAAGTGAAAGACAAGTTCATGAATCATAAAGGAATTAAAATTCACAGGTTAAAGTTTAACATAAGTTTTAAGTTTTTCAAGTAAATAAAACGAGCAAGTTTTTTAAAGAAAAGGTTTTTCACAAAACCTAGTAAAAACGTTGTGTACACCTCGTCTTAGGTATACATATAAATCGCGCAACTTTTTGAAACTATATGTTTTAAAAGAAAAGTTTTAAGATTTAAAAATGTGTCTTGTAGAATTCTTTAGAATACAAGTCACACATTTTAAATAAAGGATTAAAATTTGAATAAGGTTTAAGTTTAGTTCAAGACTTAAACAAAACCCAAGAAAATCTTAGATCTAAGTACTACCCACCTAATGGAACACCTCACTTGTTAAACGGTATTTGCATTGTAAGGAGAAAGAACCTTAGATGCGAGTTCAAACCATTGCGAGTGTTAGGGTGCATAGGGTTCTATGATAATCGGGAGTCCCGGCGCAGAACATCGCCTGTCTTAGATGGTATGATCTACTTTGGTGATAATCGGGAGTCCCTGCCCAAAAAGTACTTGAGTTGAATAAACATACTAGACTTTATTACAATTAGAAATGTGTAATTGGATTGTACAAAGTTGTAATAGGTTAAAAGTCTATAGATTCTACGACCCCTATGAATCGTATCAAGTATTGGTGCGATTGGTAAGGATGTTACCTACCAGAAATAGCATGTCTCGTCGAGAAGTGCCCAAACCTTGCGGCGAGAATGTGAAATATGGATCCTAGGTCTAAAATACTAATTATGGGTTTATAATATATTTTATAAGATGTTTGTTGATGATTACTAATTAAACTGGGTTTCATTTGTAGATGGCAGCAACAGCCACAACGACATGTACCAATAATTTCTCACTACGCTTGTTTCTAGAAAAGGATGAATTGACTATGTCAAAGTTTCTCAAATTGGAAGTGTGATCTTCGGATTATGCTTAGGCATGAGAGAAAAGGAAATGTCCTAGAAAGAGCAATACAAAAATGCCCCTGCCGTGAATGCTAGAAATGAACCAGGACAAGCATATTACGCTTGTAGAGTGTTCAATTCTTGCAAGATGGTTAAGGGATCATCAGTGAGTGCTCACGTCATTTAAATGAAAGAGCACATGGATCATCTTGAAAGACCAGGACATCCGGTACCGTTGCAGTTAGCAACAGAAATGATACTCAACTCGTTGTAAAGATGACTATAAGCCTTATGTAGTCAACTACAACATGCATAACATGGAGCAATCCATTGATGAGCTATATTCCATTCTCAAGACTAATGAGTTGAGTTTTGGGACCAAGTTTAAGAATGATCTCGTAGTAACTGATGATGGTAGTGAAAAGAGAAAGAGGCGCAGTGGAAAGGGAAAGGGTAAACCGATCCCAGCCAAGACGTGCCTAAGGGTAATGATATCAAACAAAACGTCAAGAAGGTAAAGCCAAACAAGGCAAGGGCCGAGAAACGCTATCTTGGTTGTGGCAAGCTTGGACATCGGAAGACAAATTGTCCAAAGGGTCAAAGGGTAGGAGGCAATGCAAGCTCCTTAGTTGACTTGACCAACTTCTAGATACTCGCTTTCTACTTGTAAAGTTTATTACCAGTAACTCAACTTTAGCAATCGTTTATTGCATGAGGTGATGGAAAGTGAGATGGCCTAACATGATATAATGATGATCCCACGTGCACCATACTATACTTCAGTATTTTGTTTTAGATTCATGAAACAAAATTTTTTTTCTTCTATTATATGTTAAAACAAGTTTTTAGTTTTATCAAGTTTGAATCCATGGTTGAATTATAATTTGTGCATGTTTGATAATTACACTAGTCAAGTTTTGTGACTAGATTGTAAGTCAAGTTTTGATTTACTAATAATCTCATGTTTTATATTTGTTTGATTGTTGTATGAATGATGATATCTTATAAGCTCAATTACTTAGATATTAGAAATTAGAAAGTTTTTCCAATACAAGTATTTAAGAGTTTTATGGAAAGATCAAGTTCAAAGTTTATTGAACTTAGTTAAAACATCTTAAGTAATAATCATTACTTATGATAGTACGTTTTAAAGAGTTAGTATTAATATAGTATGATTATATTGGATACGATCAAGATAGACTTTAAGAGTATTATTACAAGTGTTTCATACTAGTGATAAAGGAATTTAATAAAGTCATGATTCCCTAACAAGGAATGTTGGATATTCGTGAAATCCAAAGAAATGACTTACACATTAAATAAATTCTTAAAAGGGATAAACTATATTAAAGAATTTTAGAATTAAAGGTATTAATTCAAGTATTTCAAACTTGTAATAAATACAGTATTTAATCAAGTCATAATTCCCTAATAGGAATACTAGAGATTTAAGAAATCCAAGAAATGACTTTGGCACTAAATGAGGTTCTTAAAAGACACTAAAGTATTTAAGAATTGAAGGTATCATTGAAAGTGTTTCATACTTGTTAGATACAGTGATCAATGAAAGTCATAATTCCCTAAACCTGAATGTTGGATATTTTCAAATCCAAAGGATGACTTTAATGATTGATAAATTCTTAATAGATTAAACTATAAGTTCTTGACCAAGAAAGTCAAAGTCTTGACTTAGTCAAACTGATAGTTTAAGTAATGCTTATATTCCATAAAAGTAAGTGGGAGCTATGACTAACATGTCCATTAAAGGCATTTAAGGAACTTAGTAAGTTAGTAAGATATTAACAACAAAATATTACAATGTCGTTAGCCAAGGAGTTAAGAGAAATAATAAATGATAGTCAATTAGATCTAATAGCGTGTTCACAAGACTTGTGAGTAATTGTTGCAAATCTAATAGGATATTCACAGTCTAAGTGAATACATTGATCATTTAAGGATATTTCGTTAACTAGTAAAAGTATCTACAAATCAGTGACTAAAAGAGATTTAGTTGCAAGGAAAAATTTGTAAATTCAAGAAACTAAGGAGTTAATTTCCAATCCTCATATGTTAACCGAATTGTATAAAAAAGGCAAGACTAGAATATTTTCAATGTCGCTAGAATAAAATCTAGCAAAGACAAAAGTTGTGGTATTTTTCCAAAATACTCGTCTTATGTCTTTAGTTTAATAGAAATGACTAAATTGTAATTAGTGATAAAAGTTACAATTAGGAGTCATTAAGTGATCAACACGAACGAAAAGAAAAAGTGATGATCCAGTAATAATTCGGTATCTATATCCAGTTGGGAATAAATACTTGAATTAGTATCATTGTTATTAAGACTTTATATGTTTTAAAAGATCCATGAATAAAAGTTACTTTATTCAGAAGGTATAAATCCGTGACTACTTATCTTGGTGGGAACCTTGATGGGACGTTAACGTCATCGTGATATTTGGTGGAAGATTCGAGTTTTCTCGAAGATAGCTACACAAGTTTTGTTGTAAACCAAATATCGGTGATATTCTGTCATAACGACGAATATTGGATTGACCATTGTGATAATACTTCGTGGTTGAAAAGTTCGAAAGTATTAATCACTAGGATTGTCCTTAAGCCTGAGGTATTTGGTTTGGGGTACAGTGACTAATGTACTTTGGTTCGTCTTAGACAATTCTGAAATATGATTGTGATACGAGGCCTTAGTGGGTACAGAGGAAATTGTTGCTTCGAATCGAAATATAACAAGATGGTAATTGCACCTCCTTTTTAGTAGAGATATTTATGGGTCCCTTGACATGATAGAAAAACTAATGAAGTGCATGGCCATGCCCAAACGAACTGATTTGTTCTTTTGTCGTTTATCACGCAGTTTTAAATCAAGAAGTCAAGAAACGATTTCGAATACAGGAGTTGATATTTTCTACCATGCTCGTATTCATTATCACAAATATCGTGTTCTAATGGATAAATCTAACAAGTTACCCAAGAAGTTAAGATAGAGTGTTCTTTGCTAGGCAACGCTATTAAAAGAGTTTTTCAAAAACTATACCTGCGTTACAAAGCTGTTTCTATGGGGTTGGTTACCTACATGCTTATCTACAGGGCCACTACAGCCAGTGTCATCATGCTAAGGTTACGAACATGCACAAGTGGGAGTCTGTCGGAATTATGTGCACAGTTAGTCAACCTATGATGATACATCCATGCCTACGAAACACTTAAGGGTCACACCAGTGAGTGCATGTAATACGAGTAAGATATGTAATGATACTTCGAAGAGGAATGATTCATAATAACTAATTAATACAAGTATTTGTACATTTACTAGTTGAGTAAATATATAATGTGTTAATTATAGATTATCCATAATATGATTTGCAATTAAATCATATAGTGTTTGGATAATATTATTGTCAAAATTATATAAAGGTTATTATATAATTAATTACTAAAACATATGTTCGTGTATATGAATATATACCGAAACATATAAGTGTATTAATACTAGACATTTAATAATTAAGTGCAACAATAATAACTAGATAAATTATAAGGGTTGAATGTGTAAAAGAATAAGTTTAATTGAGAAATTAATCTTAATTAAAGTAGAAGGGCCCTAAGTGAAAGTCCTTATAATAGAAGGGTTGGGGTTCCCTTGTTTGTGTTGATTCACCCTACACGAAATCCACTCCCTCTCCCCCTCTCCCATTCGGCCGAGCAACAAGGGAAGAACACAAGCATTGTGTTCTTCGTGTTCTTCGTTCGTTCTTCGTGTTCTTCAAGTCTTGAAGAACAAGGATCAATACAAGGATCAACTAGAAGATCACTCGTCATGTTCATCATCAGTGGACTTACTTAAGCAAGATTAAGGTATGATTTGGAAAACCCTTTTTCCCTTCTCCCCTCTTGTTCGATCGACGGCACCAAGAACCCTAGGGTTCTTGGTGGTTCGTCGAATACACACAAGTATGTGTGTGTGTTCGAGTTTTTCGTACAAGGTTTCTTTCTTGTTAATCTAGTCTAGATTTCCAACATCCCAAATCCTTTAGGATTTAAGGATTAAGTTTAATCTCAGTTCTGCTTTAGGGATTAAACTAGCTAGTTGGTTCAACCGGAAAGAACAAGTTCATGTTTTATCAGTCTATGGTTCAAATCAGTGTGACTAGGTGGTTGACCCAAGTGGTCAATCAGTGTTATGAAACCCTACATCGGGCATTTAGCCCGCCATTGCAAACATCTTGGGCCAGATAATTAAACAAGAATGGTTAGCCCGGGCCTTCCCTCACTTAGCAGAATTTATCAAAGAAAAGAAATAAGTAAAAGGGGTCGGCCCCCTCATTGCCCAACCGCTTACTGTCTCAATTATTTGTCGAGTTTTTGGCCTTGGCCTTTGGCCGGCCTTGACATGACACTCAAACTCTCGGGAACCAAACGACAGTACGAAAATGACAAGAGACAACTAACTCATTAGCTAGAATTAATCCATATAGTGTACAATACTTCATACGTTAATCATTCAACAATTAATGTCAATCACACATATAAATACTTATAACAAATACACGGAAAATACTCTCAGCTAGAAGATGTAATTTAAAAAATTAATTTAAATTAATATTTAATTATCTGAAATTTTGGGGCGTTACACCATCTTATGGAGAAAACGCTCCAACGATACGGTGTCCATCTTCCTTTCTCGTCCGCTTATCATCCGCAAACTAGTGGGAAAGCCGAGAACACTAATCGTACCTTGAAGAGATCTTAGAGAAAACCATCGAGAAAAATCCCAAGTTGTGGTTTCAATGACTTGAGGATGCTTTATGGGCATTCCGCACCGCGTAAAAAACTCCTGTTGGTCATACTCCGTACCGGATGGTATATTGAAAATCATGTCATCTCCCATTCGAGATCGAGCACAGAGCCTATTGGGCTATCAAAGAATGTGACATGAACATCGTCCCCGCCGTAACTGAACGTAAACATCAAGTCAACCCTCTTGATGAACACCGATTTAAAGCATATGAAAATTCCCGAATCTACAAAGAAAGAAGTAACACTGCAAGAAAATTCCGAAATAGCAATTGAAAGTTGCAACGGAACTCATATGCGAGGAAGAAATTTGCAACGAAATTTGGTTGTATTCCATAGCTATTCATGATTTGCTACGGAAAATCAGCTTTTTGCTACGGAATTTGTCCGTAGCTATTCGACCGGGTGACAAAGTGTTGGTGTACCAATCTCGGTATAAGTTTTCGCCGGGAAAACTCAAATCAAAATGGGTCGGTCCTTATACTGTCTTACAACAATACCCATTGGGTTATGTAGACCTCATTACCGAGAACGGTCATTTCAGTGTGAACAGACCTCGCTTGAAGCTTTATCGTAAGGGCGAAAATGAAGGTGAAAACGAGAGAGAGGAGATGCACTTCGCCGCGATGGGTGAAAAGAAGTAGGAGAGTAACACCGAGTCAAGCTCTAGACTCGTAAATCCATGAAGCGCTTCTCGAGAGGCAATCCGTGTTTATTTGTTTTCCTTCTCATTCTGCGTTTTGTTAAAAAAAAAAAAAAAAACTGAAAATTTCGAAAAATACAAACGCAGCTGCGGCCCGAATTCGCGAATTGCATCTAAATCACATCTCGCTATCTTATCCGATCCTTTTTAACCATGCGGGTCCGTTCTTATTGTTGGAATATGCTTCACGCGTATAACATATAGTTATATGGCTAGTTGTTTGTGAGCTTAAAGGGTCACAAACTTATACACCAAACACCATTAAGTATATGTAATATAATAAGTGTAATTATATTATTTATATAAATTAACCAATTAAAGTTTTGTGTTAAATTGTTAAGTATGAAACTTAGTTGGTGTGCCAAAAAGAAGAACAAAGAAGTATGGGACCTAAGTGTAAAGTACAGTTAGGAAACAAGAGAGAATTATGCAAGTTAATTAAAAACCCTAATTCCCTCTTGATTACTCAATTCGGCCGTACCTCATATTGCACATGTGAGAAAAAGTTGTTTGGAGTTTCTTTTTCCTTTGCTTGGTGAGGCAGACGCACGAAACAAATCAAAACAAAAGGTTCCTTTTGGCTTTGGATTTTTGACGTGCAAATACTCCTTTGTGTTCTTGCGATTTGCTCAAGGGACTAGCATCTCAATTGGTGTTCTAGCAAAGTGTTGTGTGGATTACTTTTAGAGGTATTCCTATTGAATACTTGGTTTCAATCCGTCACCAATCTCCATCCGATTTCAACAAGATCAAAGGCTTCAAGGGTATGAAATGTTCTTCCTAACTCTTTGATTTTATTTATAGTTTAATTGTATTTATCAATATTAGATCCGTTCATGGTGATTAAATTTTTCCGCTGCGTTTTGGTTCTTGTTTTAACCTAAATCACCATTACTTATTCGTGTCGCGATCTCCGAAGATAGCGACGCTAACTTCGGCGGGTACATATACTCCCTTTCCCTTCCAGCCTCCAAATTGCAGACACAAACCCTAGACCCCTCGTGATTTCCGGCGAAAACCCTCCCAAATCACTCAATTCCGACCAAAATCTTCTGGTTTCTTTCACTTTTCTTCATCTCCATGGCATCTAAGCGAAAGACAAGAGCCTCTTCAAGGGCTTCCTCATCTAGGGCACCACCTCCACCCTCACCAACTCCATCACCATCCTCCTCGGATGATGAATATGAGGATGAAATTGAAATTGCAATGCATGCGGATGGATTCCCTGTGGAACTCAAAACCGAAGATGGTCATGTATTCGAGGAATTCAAGAATATTGCAAACGAAAGCACTAGAATCCGTTATGAAGAAAGGAGAAATAAGATAATGCACAAAACCATGAATGTGGGTCGGACTCCTAAATGGGATCAACTTGAAGCCTTGGGCAAGCAAATAGCTATAGGTGCATATTTGATTCGCAATCTTCGAGGCAGAAATGGGAGCGTTTTCTTCACGTGCAATGCCTGGGATGGTGCCCTTACGTTAAGAGAAACGGTCTATTCCGAGCTAGTGCTTGAGTTTTTCTCCACATACCACTTGGAAACCGGCAAAGCCCACAACGAGCCAAACACCGTGTCCATTCATTATCGGGTAGCAAACCAGTGGGTTCAATGTTCCTTAATTCAATTTGCAATCAATTTGGGGCTTTACACAGAGGCTCAAACAAATAACCAGCATTTCCTCACCTATCTGAACCGGGGTGAATATCAAGAGGCCCAAAATGTGGAACACATTTGGAATGGAATTGGGGTAGGAATTTGGGATCCAAGGCACTCCAAAAGCAATGAAATCAGAAACAATGAACACCGATATCTATATCGGATGATCACAAATACCCTTCGGCAGAAAAAAGACGGTGCTGAGAAGATGAATATGTATAGCCTATGGCTACTATATCAGCTGGTTAACAAGGATCGCCTTACTAACATTCCAATTATTATTGCTATGTTTTTTAATGGTCCAGCACAGGGACATAGAGTCAAGAGCGGATTCACGGGAGGTCAATACATCACCCGTCTTGCAAAAGTTGTAGTTACTCTGACACCCCGTGTAAGAGCAACGTTGACTAAACTAGAGATGAGGTATTTGGACTACAACCAAATGAAAGGAATGGGGGTGGTTAGAAATGCGATACCCGATGTAGATGACGGAAATTACGTGTGGGAGAATAACCCATCAACTGAAAATGTGAGAAGGGTTAGGCAACCAAGGCAACTGCAACCACAAGAACAAGAAGATGAGGAGATGCAGGAAGGGGATCAACCAGTCATGGTTCATGGCGACGGGCATGCAGGAGCACCTGGCTCCCGATCGGGTCCATCTTCATTCGACCCGTATCAAAATTTGCATTCCGATATACATAATTTGCAGGTAGGCATGGCAGGGTTACAGACCGATTTTGGCGGATTTAGGCAGTATCTGGGAGACATGACCGTGCAACTACAAAGAAATTACTACCAGGGTGACAGAATTCAAGAATCCCAGAACTGGCAAGCTCAAACAACAACAGCAGAGGCCCACGACCCATTGCCATATTGGGGCCCGAGCTTGTCAGCCCCGCTAAATTTCACCACTTATGAGGGCTGGTTCCAGCAGCACGACCCGACACCGCGTCGAGATGGGCGTGATCATTGATTTCCATGTTTGATTTCAAACAATTTTCGATTTGGTTATATCATTATTTTAAACTATTTAGTATTTTTGTCGTTTTGGTTTATTTTACTTTTAATCTATGTTATTGCTTTCATTTTTGTTCTAGTTTTCTGTTTGTTAGAAATGTGACGAGCTGAAGAAACTGGATGGAATTGCTCGAATATGGATCTAGCTTCTGGATGATAACATTACCTGGAAACACAAAATACCCTCAGGGAGTAACGTTCCCTTTTGTCTTTTTACTTTTGTTCATAATTTTTTTATTGCATTGAGGACAATGCAACTCTTTAAGTGTGGGCATGGAGGTGGATTCCACCATTTTTGTAGTTCTCATTTAAATCATCTCGATAAAACAAAAAACCATTTCGATTAGCAAAATTATTTTTTTGACACATTTCAATGCCTTAGAAAACAATATTGAAAAAAAGTTCATTTTAAAGGGAAAATTTTTACCTAGTTTATATGTCTCAATTTTTGTGGCTTTTTATCGATCTAATTTATTTTTTAACTCGTTAATTAAACCATTTTTAACTTGGAAAATTTGCAATACCTTGCAAAATTAAAAAAAAATTATCTTTTCGAAAATTAAGTTTAGAAAACTAACTCCCATTGACATTAGGTTAGGTTAAGAGCCTTTAGTTTACGAAAAAAAAAAAATTATAATAATGAAAAAGTTATTAATTAAATATTTAGGAAGAATAAGTAACCGGCCTTGAGTTCCCAACAAGTAAGCTCGCGGGGTCCTTTAAACCTAGCATACTAAGGTCAACTGATCTGGATATGTTAGCTGAAAGTCTTTTATGCGGGTGTTCAAAGAAAGTTGAGGTTCTTTCTACTAAACAAACAAATAAACTAAAAAAATATTTAGGGTGAACAAATAATCGGCCTTGGGTTCCCGACAAGTAAGCCCGATGGGTCCTTTAAACCTAGCATATTAAGGTCAACTGATCTGGATATGTTGGGCTGAAAGTCTTTTACGCAGGTGCTCAAAGAAAGGTGCGGTTCTCTCTACTAAACCAAATAAATAAATTAAAGAAAAATAAATGAAAAATAAATATGTAGCGACCTGAAATTTTAATAAATTAAATAATATTAATTTAATCGTCATATTTAAGTTTAAAATGAATAATTAGTAAATTAATTATAATGATTTTTATCAGACGTTATATAGGTAATTAGACTTAATTATTTAGGCGTTTTAATTATTTGGACACTTTATATTGTAATGTACGTTCATATTTTATTAACTGTAGGTTAGCAGTTCGTCTCAGGTTTTGACCTGTTAATTAATCGTAAGAGTCGGGTCGTGTTTTTATTTTTGAGTTGGGCTCGGGTTAATGCTTTGTATTAATAATCGGTTCGGGGCCAACATATTGAATTAGAAAAGTTATCGGGTCAAGCCAAGTAGGCCCAAGAGGATACCATGCGATTAATTGGCTAGTTGAGAGGATACCCTAAACGATACCATGTTGTCAGCCGAAAAGAAAAAAAAAGCTCACGCAGAGGAACATGATGTCGTCAAAGAGTAGCTGTCCAAAAAGAAAGAAAATCAATTTTTCTTTGAATTGATGGTGCGAGAATGGCAGGTGGCCAACCAACCAAATCGTTCTTTTAAATCCATTTTACCAAATCATTCTTTTAAATCCATTTCACCAAATTTTCATTTGGGTAATAATGGCTGTCCAAGTCAGCCGTGGCAGCTAACCTCAGCAATCGAGCGAGAGGCTTGATTTTGGGCGTGTCATGGGGTTTGCGGATCATGTCTAGTCTTCGTCTCTCGAACCATCCATTAGGGTATAATTCGTAACCATTTCTATTTCTATTTGTTATAATTATATTCTTGAGTCGTCACAGAGATTGAGACCGAGCCGTTGATGGTTCGGTTTTGTTGATTAATTGTAAAAAATAATTTATTAGAAAACAGTGAAACAAACTAAATAAGAGTATCGTTAATACGTATCGATAAAGACCTATCAAAATGAGTCAAGAGAAACACTATTAAGTCAAATCGAGTTGAACTCATTAAATGATAAATTATTAAATTTAGTAATGAGAAACATATTATAATTTTAAATGAGAATAGAGAATAAAAATCGAATAAAGTAATTGGGAATAACTAACTGGTGTTAAATGCGAAATTATGAATTATGAGAAATTAATAAATCAAGCCTTAAATGAGCATTTATTTAAAACGAATTTAATCGAATTTTTTTTAAAATTATAAGTAACCATTAATTTGAAGTCGAGAGACACGATCTAATAAATAATTGTGTTAAGTAAATATGTCTGATTACTGAGAATTATTAATAAACAATTGAGGTTTATGTTATAGGAGTAAATGAGAACTAACAAACTTGAATTTAATTGGGTAATGAGAAATCATAAGTAATAATAAGGAGGAAAATGTTGAAGTAAATGACATTTAATGAGGTCATAAAGAGTAATACAAACTGAGTAAAAATTAGTTAATTAAAGTTGAATGAGGAAATTTTATGCGAAATCCGTAGATTTAGTTTTACATTGGTGTCAATCAATGTGAGAAAATATCGAGAATATGGAATAAGATAGCTATTTATGGAGTATGAGATAAAATTTTAATAAAGTTAATAAAAGTTGTAAAATTGAGACATCACTAATTGAAAGAGATGAGAAATCCAAAATGAGTTAACAACCGAGTAAGTGACAAAGTGAGTTAACGAGGAATGTTCACTACGAGTTGAAAGAGATCTTTAATTAAACAACGAGACAGTTATGTGATTATAATGATGTGAAACATGTTATGAGTACACCCAAAATGAGGAATAATATTTAATTTGAGCAAAAGATAATCGTGAATGCGTAACACGAAATAACAAGTTGTGGTGCTAATACATGTAATAAGTTTGACTTATGAGGAGTCATAAAATGAATGATTATTAATGAGAAGTAATTATGAGACTATTAAAGAGTAATGAGTTATAACTGAGAAAACCTAATAAACATACGAGAATCCATGAGAATGCTTATGAGAAAGCTGTGAACTAATACGAGCATTAAATGTTTATAAAGCGATAAAATTTAATAAGTAAGGGTACGAGAGGGGCGTAAAGAGTATACGTTGAGACCAACTCACCCCTATTTGTAAGAATTTAATCATCGAGAAATTAAATGAGACTCTAAAATATATAATTAATAATGCGAATCAATGAACTGAACCAATGAGTGTACCTAACGAGTTTCTATGAGTATAGAGTATGAGATTTTGAGTGTATGTGATGTCGACTGAGAGATGATCAACTGGGCGGGCGTGTTGCGTTGAGACTAGGCCGAAAGGAGAGATCGGTACCGGGGCGTACACGTTACATTGAGACTGGTTGGGACTAAATTGGTTGAATTGTGTGTGGGAAGTTGTGAACATTGAGATTTACTCGTGACCAAACAAAAGTAGGTGTCGAAAGTAATAGAAGGGCCCCCTTTTATCAGCACACATAGGACTTTTGGTTGATTATGGGGAGATTTTAAGGAAAGCAATGGACCAATGCTTGCTTTTGTGAATTTAGTATGAGTATCCTAAATATCTGTTTTAGATGGTAGAGAATGCTAGTTCCAAACTCGGGGACGAGTGTTCTCCAAGTGGAGTTGAGTAGGAGTGAATAAGGGAATTACTAAGAAATTTTTGTTTATGTGTTATCTATATATATTATTGAGTAATTATTAAATCGAGAGTAATTACTGAAATAAGTAAAAGATATATATTAAGTGAATTGACAAATAAAGTTATGTGTCTGCGCGAGATATATAATATGCATATAACTAGAGAATATATAAGAGTAATTGAGAATACTTAATTTCATGTTATGGTGTAATTATCAAATTGCAAGAAATTAATAAACCAAGACTAATGGTGCAAATGAGAAGTAACAAGTACTATTATTATATAAATATGAGATAATGAGAAGTTATTAAAATATGAGAATTTCCTTATGAATTCTTCAAATCGAGTTTAATGAATAAATTATTACAATAAATGTAAAGGATAAAAGTCTAAACTAATAAATCAAGTTAAACGAATAAATTATTAAAATGAATCAAATGATAAAATTTTAATTATGATCAAATATTAAATTTGAAATAAGGGGCTAGTTTTCTATCTCCCATCTATCTATTTGTTTAGTTATTCACTGGAGCAATTATGATCTGGAAGTCGATTCGGGGCAAGTGTTCGAATCTATTATGACAAACTGTTGGGTCGCTGAAAAGCATCCCCCACTGAAGGGATTTAATGAAGACAAAAAGGCAAATAGTTAGAAGACAATCTGAGGATTAGTTCCTCAGATTGCGGTTATCTGAATCTGATTAGTTCGGATTTGAGTTACCCAGCTACACTATCTGATCACTATCTGAAACAATGATCAGTTCCCCGTGCGGAATCAGATACTGGTTAACAGATCAGATAGTTGTAGCAGGTTCAGCACACATTGGACAATAACGTTGAACCATTGAACAGATACTTCTCTAAGCAAAACTCTTAGTGAAGGTCACTGAAGCTGAAGGCCATCTGAAGAAGCATGAGTATCCGAAGACTCATGGGCACCCAAAGCGCTCATCGGCCTGAAGTTTCAGTGTCACAAAAAGACACAAGTAATGCACAAGTTTGTGCATCGCTGATTATTTGAATATCTTGCAAATCCTCTAGAAGATATCGGCGATCACAAGACGACAAAAAGTACTGTTAGAATTCCGTTAGTCGTGCTCGTCCGATGAAATATCCTCTGCACCAACGGCATGGAATCGATCGATCATTCCTTTGGCATTACGTTTCCCATTGCTATAAACTGAGGACTTAAGCGATCGATATCGGTGTGCACCCAACAAGTTTACACACTGCTAAAATTAATCCAGACGTTTATTTCTTTGAGCAGAGTGTAAACCACCAATTATCTTAGTTACTTGATTCGACAATTTGAATCTCTGTAACGAAGATATCTGGTCTTGTGCCTGATCATTTGTTGATCAGAACTTGTCTTAGATGGTATCTTTTATTGTCTATCACATGCAAGCAGTTTAGTTAGGATTTGTTCTTGGCTATTCCACAAACTGCTTGCATCTTTATTGTATCATTATTGATTAATAAATAAAAGTTTAAAAACTGTTGAGTGTTACCACAAATATTTTATTTGATCAGTGAAAGCTTATAAGTGCAGTAATGCACTTTTTACGGGACTAACAATTGGTATCAGAGCAGGACAATTAATTCATAATTGTTGATCTGCTTACTTACTGATAAAAAATGAGCGAATTAGTTCCCAAACTGAACCTCGGTTCAAAATCTAATGCTCCAGTCTTCACAGACGATGATTTTGGAATGTGGAAAGTGCGATTTCTGGGATTTGCCAAACACCAGCATGAACTCGCTCCCAATATACTCGAAACTGGTTCTTATATCCCACATTCCCTCAGTCACAAACCCTGTTATTTTTAAAAGAGAAGAAAGTTCTTTCGAAGATAGAAAAGAAGAGAGTACTCACTCAGAAGAAGAAGAATTTCTTTCTCAAGATGAAGAAGACTTTGTATATGAGTCCAAGGAGGCTAAACCTAAAGAGTTACGGACTGAAGACGACAAAGAAAAGGCAGGCTTAGATGCAAAATTGAAGTTTCTTCTTCAAACTTCTCTACCTAATCACAATCTTATTACAGTCAAAGAATGTAGAACTGCTAAAGGAATTTGGGATATATTGGTAACATCATATGAAGGAACTGATGCTGTTAAAAAAAGTAAAAAATCCATGTTAAATCAAAAATATGAGGCATTTAAAGTCATTCAGGGTGAATCTCTTAAAATGTCCTATAGAAGGTTCGTTATTCTCACAAATGAGCTTAAAGAAGCTGAAATTAAGAAAGATGCCCAAGAGCTGATGCACAAATTCCTGGAAATTCTTCCAAAGGAGTGGAGCACTATCTCTACTGTTTTGAGAACAACAGGAGAATTGAAGAATATGAATCTGAGTAGTCTTTACAGCACTCTACTGAATTTTGAGAACAAGAACACCATGTATTCTGAACTAAATGATGAATTCTCTGTTTCTCTCATCGCTGATGCATCTACAAGTCCTTCAATCCCTGAACATGCAAAAGAAGATTGCTCCAGGAAGTCTAAAGAAAAAATGCTATCTGATGACGACGACATCAATCTTGAAGAAGATTCCATCAGCGACTATTCTAGCGATAATGCACTTTATCTGGTAGAACAAACGGCTGCTCTCGTAACAAGATATAACAAAGTCATGAAACGCAATCTCTATGAAGCTTCAAACTCTCAGACATATAAGAGGTCAAATGAATGCTTTAGATGCCGTCAAGCTGGTCACTATAAAGCAAATTGCAGAGTAAACCTGGAAAATGATCAGCGAAGGTCTGATCAATCCACATCTGTTTCTGATACATATGTCGAATATATAAGAAAGTATGAAGAAACTGAACGAGAATTTCAGTTCCTAAAGGCTAAACTAGCGATAGCTGAAGAAGAAGTTAAAGCCTTCGCTCTTTTAGCAACCAGTCAATTAAGAATCTCAAGTAGAGAATCAGATAGTGATGAATTATCCAATAAAGAATCTGAAATCTCTTCAGACAATAACTACTGTAAATGTCTGATGGCAAGTTCATCTGATTCATCAGATCGGAACAATGATATCTAGTAGATGGACAGTGGTTGCTCCAGACACATGACGAGATGCAAGTCTCTTCTTAAAAACTTCACAGACAAAGCGGGTCCTAAAGTTATCTTCGGTGATAACTCATCTAGAAAGGGAGTAGGCCAAGGGGAAATCTCAAATGGCTCGTGTGCTTTCAAGAAAGTTCTTTTTGTGGATGGTATGAAGCAAAATCTGATAAGTATCAGTAAGCTATGTGACACAAAATACATGGTGCTCTTCACCGATACAAAAGGTTACATCATTAATTCAGAAGGAACAGTGGTCATGGATGCACCAAGAAAAGATGACATGTACATTCTCGATATGAATTCTGCATCTCCTGAAAAGGTATTATGTTTCTTTGCTGCTGCTCCAACTGATGTAAATTGGCTCTGGCACAAAAGGCTTTCACATCTAAATTTAAAAAATAGAAACAATATTAGCAAAAGGTGCTTAGTTGAAGGGCTTTAAAAACTTACCTTCGCAAAAGATAAAATGTGTTCTGCTTGTGAAAAAAGAAAGCAACACAGATCATCCTTCAGATCCAAAGTAATCTCCGCCTCCACAACCTACTTAAATCTAATTCACATGGATCTCTTTGGTCCTATAAATGTGGAAAGTCTGGGAGGAAGAAAAAGGTACATTCTGGTCATTGTTGATGACTTCTCCAGATATTGATGGGTATTCTTTATAAGAGCAAAAAGTGATGCTGCTGAAGAAATCATAAATTTCATCAAGAAAATGGAAGTGAGTCTTGGAGTTAAACTCAAGAGCATCCGCATTGATCGTGCAACTGAATTCACAAATGCCGCCTTAGAAGACTTCTGTAACGTAAAAGGCATCACTCAAAACTTCTCAGCACCAAGAACCCTAGAACAAAATGGGGTTGCTGTGAGGAAAAATAGAACCTTGATTGAAGCAGCCAGAACCATGCTGAACGAAGCCAAACTTCCAAGTCAATTATGGACTTATGCAGTTCACACGGCGTGTCACACTCAAAATCGTGCTGTAATTGTCAAAACACACAACAAAACAGCTTATGAAATGGTCAGATCCAGGAGACCAAATATTGAATACTTAAGAGTCTTTGGTTGTCCTTGTATCATCCTAAACAATAAAGAGCATCTTGGAAAATTTGATCCAAAAGCTGAAGATGGAATCTTTGGCGGATACGCCGAATAATCAAAAGCGTACAGAGTTTAAAATCTGAAAAGATCAACCTTCAAGGAAACGGTTCAAGTCAGAATTCGAGAAAAACAAAGTGTGGACACTCGTTCCTCCACCGGCCAACACAAATGTCATTGGAACAAAGTGGGTGTTCAGAAACAAACTAGATCAAGATGGAACTGTGATTAGAAACAAGTCAAGATTGGTGGCCCAGGGATACCGATAGGAGGAAGGTATTGATTTCGATGAATCTTTTGCCCTAGTTGCAAGACTAGAAGCCATTCGGATGTTCCTTGCGTACGCTGCCTACAAAAACTTTACAGTTTATCAGATGGATGTCAAAAGTGCCTTTCTTAACGGAAAGCTTCAAGAACTAGTAGTTGTAAAACAACCCCCAGGATTCGAAGATCACAGACATCCTGAATATGTCTATCAACTTGATAAGGCTCTTTATGGGTTAAAACAAGCTTCAAGGGCATGGTATGACACTCTATCCCAATTCCTACTCAAAAGTGGCTTTACAAGAGGAACAATCGATAATACCCGGTTTATTCGGAAACACAAATAAGATGTCTTGTTAGTTCAAATATATGTAGATGACATCATATTTGGGTCAACAAATGAGAACATGTGTCAGAAGTTTCCAAACTTATGACAAACAATTATGAGATGAGCATGTGGGTGAACTAACATACTTCTTGGGCTTACAAATCAAACAGTCTGAAAAGGGAATCTTCATAAATCAAGAGAAATATGTATCCGAACTTCTAAAGAAATTTGATCTTGAAAAGTGTTCCTCTATGAAGACTCCAATGGCAACTAATCTAAAATTAACAGAAGATCTTTCTGGGAAGGCTGAAAATCCAACAATTTACCGAGGAATGATAGGTTCACTGCTCTATTTGACGGCAAGCCAACCCGATATCATGTTCTCCACATGCTTATGTGCAAGATATCAAGCTAATCCAAAGGAATCTGATATGCACGCAGTGAAACACATTCTCAAGTATCTGAAAGGCACACCTAGCCTGGTTCTCTGGTATCCAAAAGAAAATCAATTTGATCTTGTTGGATACTCCGATGCAGACTATATTGGATGCAATCTGGATAGAAAAAGTACAAGTGGTGGGTGTCAGTTTTTGGGAGGAAAATTGATAAGCTGGTCAAGCAAGAAAGAATCCTATGTTTCAACCTCCACTTGTGAAGCTGAATACATTGCTGCTGGGGCATGCGTTGCTCATATTCTTTGGATGAAAAATCGAGTTTCAGATTTCGATCAGCATTACGAAAAGGTTCCAGTTTACTGTGACAACACAAGTGCTATAGCTATCACCAACAATCCAGTATTTCATTCTCGAACAAAACACATCGATGTCAGGTAACATTTTATTCGAGATCATGTTGTGAAAGGTGATGTCGCAGTTCATTTCGTCCCCACTGAACATCAACTTGCTGATCTTTTTACTAAACCGTTGGATGAAACCAGGCTCAGTTATCTAATTTGCAGGCTTGGTATGTTAAACGCATAAAATAAAATAAAAAAAATTTAGATCGCTAAAGTTTCAGATAATAGACTCCATCAGACAGTCTCCATACTTTCAGAGTCCATTAATCTCTCTTTATCTGACTTGTCTTCAGCGTGTGATGACATGGCACGCTCTCATTAGACCTCCTCTGGAAACACACTCAAGTGCCATTGGTCATCATCTCTGCTGCCCAATTAATGGTGACCCTTAGATATCCTTTCCCGCCATTTTTTGCTGACCTATTGCTTGACCTCTATCATCACGCCTAACCTACATCACCCCCGCCGTTTGATCTATCAACCCCTCACATTCCAACCATTGATCGAACACACACAATCTCTAACACCTGCATCTTTACTTCCCCAATTCTATCTCAAAACATTTTTTCTCATAATCTTTCATCATCTTCTCCATGGCTTCCTCATCTAGAACCCCGTTCAACGTATCCCTCCCAACATCCATCAACCCTGCTCCAGCAGTGAAATGTCATTATACAGAGATGTATTACACAAAAAACAACTCTCGAAGTAATCTAAACCCACGTGGCCAACTAAAACCAGAATTTCAAGCATTGGTGAAGTTCTTTAACAACCATCCTCTCAGAGATGCCCTAAATTATGATATTCCGCTATCAAAACGAATGCTTCTTAAGTTCTGGTACACGTGCACTGCTTACTATGAAAACAGGGAAAGCTACATCTCAGTAACAATTTTGTAAGGGCGCCACAAGGTATCATTCAATCTCTCACTTTTCAGAACTGCCATCCAAATGGACTATCTTGAGTCCAATCAAGATTTTGATCCACTTCCTGAGATTGAAGAGGCAAGAGAGCTCGTTCTCCCTTATATTAAATATCGCGGCTCCTTCACCAAAGGAGTATCACGAACAAAAATGGGTCCTCTATGGTCTGTCTGCTTCATGACGGTGTCACAGTGCCTGCCCAGCAAAACAGGGGGATTCGATGCAGTGTCTGAACATGCATTTCTTTTAGGGGCCGCTCTCTTTTCAGATACAAGGATTGACTATGCCTCACGTATCTTTTTAAAGCTATATGAGAAAGTTTGTGATCCAACAAGAGAACGTTTGGTACCATTCCCTCATTTTCTCTGTATGGTCTTCTTACACTCTTTGGGGGAGAAGGTGTTTCATGCGAACCTTGGGCGGTGTTTCAAATCAGGGGTAGTGGGTGACTCTAACTTCACCAGTCAAGACACAGAGGAGGCTCCCAAACTCCCTCTAGGTATGTCTATGTTACTCAACTCAACTCTCCTCAACCCAGTCCCTCTCCCGAGGAGAACTAAGGATCTGAAAACAGCGCTATACCCGCTCAATCTTCGGACATTCAACTGGCTGGCTCTTATTTTTCTAAAGAAACAAGTTTCAAACATCATCATCGTCTGACCACCCCTCTCCTCCACATCAGAGAACCCCGAGTCAGCCTCCACAAACAAAACGTTACTTATTCAGAGGCTCGACGTCCACGACGAGACATCCAGTGTCCGGGTTTGGTTAGGGTTGGTCTATAGCTGATCCTTTGAATGTTGAAGAAAGTGATGACAACATGGTTGAAACACAAAAGAAGGCAACCGACTCTGTCACCTCGCCACAAAATTCTGATGAACCTCCAGTTAATGATACACATTCTCAGAACCTCCAGTTAATGATACACATTCTCCTGAAAACTCCATTGATAAGCCCACAACAACTCCTTCAGAAATGCCAAAGTCAGCTCCAACAGATTCACCAGCACGTTCCCAGAAACGTAAACAGGGCACAACAGCCAAAATTTTCAAACGCTGTGGTACTCTCATGAGCCATTGCGGAGCCATAAATGCTAACATCCGAGAACTGGACAAAGCACAGAGGGCTCTAAATAAATATCAGGCCGTTTTATCGAAAAATATGCATACAACTTATAATGCCGTCCCTGAACACTCTGATAAGATCGAGAATCTTGAGTATGCATTCAAAAACATCAATGAAAGCCAGGTCACTGTACTTGAATCATTAGCCGCCCTAAATTCCAGGTTTGATATGCTTTCCAGCTACACTCATGACCGTTTTGAAACCTTATCATCCCAGATCTTAAATCACTTTGTTGGGTCCCCTGTGTTAAAAGAAAATGTCTCTGTCGGCCCACGGTCTCCCTCAAAGTTACAGGGGAGAAACCAGTGCCCCAACAAGAAGTTCCGGAGAAGGTTGTTTATAAACCGTGCCGGAATTTCTCAACAAAATGCAGAGACAAATCAGATGCAAAGTCAGGAGGGAAAAGTGGTAGGAAGGATAAGTCAGGAGTTTCAGATAGTTCTCTTAAGAAGCTTGTCTCGTATTCAGATAGTGAAGATGATAACATTCACTTAAGCTCTATCATTGAAAAAGTTGTGAAATGGTTTACTAAGACACCAACAGTTCCACCAAACATTTCAAACATTCCACAGAAAACTGCCCGTATGTCTGTTTCTCTTGGAGAGAAAGCTCATCTTGTTCCCAAATCAGATGCGAACCCATCCTCCCATGTTAAAGGTAAAGGTCCTGCTCCTCCTCCTCAACCTAAAATCAAGAAAAGAAAAGGACCAGGGATCCCAATCGAGAAAGAAACGAGGATGACAACAAGAAGGCTGGGAATATCTGAAGAGGAACTCCAGAAAGCCAAAGAGGAAGAAGAACAAGCACTTGGGCTAGGCAGTCAGAAAAGAAGAACGGAATAAGGGATGAAAGAAAGGATGTTCAGGTGATGCTTTTGGGTGGTTTTTATGTTTCAAAAACAATTGTCTGTACTTTAAAACAATTTTACTTTTCGTGACTTGCACTGAACAATTATCATTACTTTATCATTTACACAGTAACATACACACGACAAACATGCATGTATGTATGTTTTTGGCTTTTGAAATTTGTCATAAATTTGGGTAAGTGTGAGTTATATTGAGATTCATTTTACTGACTTATATAGATATCAACCAAACCAGAAACAGAACCAAGATGGGTAATCAAAAAATGTCATTAGACCAACTAGCAATTTCTGAAAGTTTGGAGCCTTGAGAATCTCTTTAGGTTCAAAAAAGTTTGGAGTTTATGGTTCGTCTAGAAGCAATGTATATGGAGGTATTAAATACATAGTTTATTAATGTAAAGGTTTTTTTGCACATACGGTTGTTGTTTGTGGGAAAAATTGGTGAAATGAGATGGAACTTCAGGTGGGGGCCCTTGATGGCATGGTAGTGCAATCCCAAATGGAAGCTACAAATATGGATTTTCTGTAAGAGGGTAAGATGGGTGATAGAGAAGAGTGAAGAGCAAGAATGCCTTGAAAGTTATGTGCTATAAGCCTGTGATCAAGATGACAACTACACTAACTCAACAACAATATATAAAGAAGTTTTATTCTGCCTTTAATATTTTTTACGGATTATTCATGTATTACAAAACTTGTATTCATTATCTCAATAATGTCAGACTATTTGATTTCTTATACTTTTCTTATTGTTATGCATTTTATATCTCGAAGCTCACCTGCCCATTCGGGCGGGCTTCGAAACTAGTATATATATATATATATATATATATATATATATATATATATATATATATAGGGGAGGGTTCCATTGAGAATTGATAATTAGGTGAGAATGTGAGAATTAGGCAAAAAGACGCGCGGTGGCATTTTTGTAATTAAGACCAACTTTTCTGTCCCACACGCGGTGGCATTTTTGTAATTAAGTCCAACTTTCTCTGTCCCAGACGCGGTGGCATTTTTGTAATTAAAACCAACTTTTCTTTAATCATCGATGATTAAACTGGGTGTAGTGTTTAATCATCAATTATTAAACTTTTGAGATTGTTTTTAATCATCGATGATTAAACCCAACCCCAGGTTTAATCGTTAATGATTAAACACATTATCAAGTTTAATCATCGATGATTAAAAGAGCATCTTATGATTATTACACAGATAAAGTTTAATCATCGATGATTAACGTTTAATCATCGATTATTAAAACGTTTAATCATCGATGATTAAAGGAGCATCTTATGATTATTACACAGATAAAATTTAATCATCGATGATTAAAGTTTAATCATCGATGATTAACGTTTAATCATCGATGATTAAAACGTTTAATCATCGATGATTAAAGAGCATCTTATGATTATTACACAGATAAAGTTTAATCATCGATGATTAAAGTTTAATCATCGATGATTAAAGTTTAATCATCGATGATTAAAGTTTAATCATCGATGATTAAAGTTTAATCATCGATGATTAAAGAAAAGTTTAATCAAATAATAAAGAAAGCAAACACGCTAATCATCGATGATTAAACAACATCTTATAAAGAATTAAGAATCTAATAAACGGAGACAAGTTTAATCATCGATGATTAAACAGCATCTTTGATTTTAAAGACAAAATTGTTCTATTAATCATTGATGATTGAACACTACACCCAGTTTAAATCATCGATGATTAAAACAATCTCAAAAGTTTAATAAAACCAAGTTTAATCATCGATGATTAAAGAAAAGTTGGACTTAATTACAAAAATGCCACCGCGTGTGGGACAGAGAAAATTGGACTTAATTACAAAAATGCCACCGCGCGCGTGAAAGAAAGTTGGACTTAATTACAAAAATGCCACCGCGCGCGTGAGGGCTGGAAGGAGATGAGTGGCTGAGATCTATTCTCACATTCTCACCTAATATATTAATTCTCAATGGAACTCACTTCTATATATATATATATATATATATATATATATATATATATATATATATATATATATATATATATATATATATATATATATATATATATATATATATATATATATATATATAGGTGGCTGTCATGTACCTAAGCTTAGGTGTGGAACCACCCATAAGTACATAATTTTGGTTAAAAACAATTGAAACGGTTATTTTTTACGAAAGTCTTGTCACTTTCCCACCATATTAGAACACTTACGCAATAAAAAAAACTATATACGCACACATGGAATGCATACAATAAAAACACCATTTCAAGAAACATAAAACTTGAAACATCATTTTAACAAAAACATAATTAAGAGTCCAGATAAGTGATGAGTTTTAGAGGGGCTTTGATACATTCGATACACGAATGAGTTTATGTGTTGAGTTATAAAAAAATTTAATCAAAAGAACCTAGTTTTGGGTGGTTCCACACCTAAGCTTAGGTATGTGACAACCACACACTCACTTTTCACATATATATATATATATATATATATATATATATATATATATATATATATATATATATATATATATATATAGTGAAGAATTTGTTTCAGAACAAATTAAGGGTACAGAAACATCAGAACTTATTTTTAATCATAAGATTTAAAAATTTATGGTTAAGATGGATTTACGCCATTTCCATGAATAAAACAAATTCTTTTAGGTAAGGAATAAATAAAAAGGGTATATTAGGTATTTTGCAAAACATTAAAAATAAAGGAAAAATAAAAACCGGTAACCTATCCTTAAAAGTCGCCCTCTCTCTCTGACTTTGGTAAAGCAGTTGGTTTATTACTATCTTCCACATTAAGAAAAGATTTCTCTCTCCCATTAATCAAATCCTTTTCTTCCATACATAAAACCTATAATTTGGTGGAACCTTAAAAGTCCGTTAGTTAACTTTTCCTTTGTTAAGTGGTGAGGAGTATATAATGTTGTATGTTTGTCTTTGGATGTAAGTTTTCCCACACTTGAATAGAATTTAAACTTTTGAAAGCCTTCCTTCCCTCCATCTTTCTCTCTCAACTACACACACTAAAACACCAAGAACACACACACTTGATTCATCAATTCTTCTCAAATCATCATGAATTAGCTTGAATTCAATCACTTTAGATCTCTCAATTGGTATCAGAGCATAAACTCTCTTAGAGTAGATCCAAATTCATGTTAATTCGATCTAGATCTGAGTTTCAATGAAGAAAAAGTTTGTTCGTCACTGTGAAATTAAATCGAAAATTTTTGTGTTCGAATTGATGTTTTGATTGAAGATTCATGTTTCTCCATTGATTCTAATAGGAATAGAATCAAATTTCGATCAAATCCATCAACAATTGCTCTCAATTTGAAGATTTTTGTGAAAAAGTGAAAAAACTCAAAAAGTGACTGTAATTTGCAAAATTCGATCAAATGTGTTATGTTTTGGATTATGTGATCGGATCAAAGTGTTAGCAAATAGATTTCGAGCATTTAGGGATTGAAATAGTTGAATTTGGTTGAGTATTAAGCAAAATCAGATCAAAAGAGTGAAGAAAAGAAAGAACGGAAGACGAACGTCAAGAACAACTTCGGCCCACTTAGTGTTCGGCCCGAAGTCTAAAGTTGCTCGGCCCACTTAATGTTCGGCCCGAAGTCTGAAGTTGTTCGGCCCACTTAGTAGTTCGGCTTATATCTCAAGTTCGGCTCAGTTAGGATCTTCGGCTTATTGAGAGTTCGGCCCAGGTAAAGTGTTCGGCCCGAACATTCCAGTCTTCGGCCCAAATCTCAGTTCAGCCCAACGAGAAGTTCGGCCCGAACAAACTTGAACAACATCTTCGGCCCATACAAGAGTTCGGCCCCATACAAGAGTTCGGCCCCAGATTTTGATCCGTTTATCGTTTTTGACCAATTCGAAAATCTAGGGCACATTTAAAGTGTATTTTACCATCTGGAAAAATCAGTTGATCATTTTGGAGATTTTGAATTTTTTCTCCCAAAAGTGCTATTCGGGTATCACTAATCATCTTGAAGATTTCGATTTATCTCTGCTTATTGAACGATCCCGTCTCCGACCTCAATTTGCTTCGATCAGATAAGAGTTCAGCTAATCAAAATAAAGTGTTCGGCCCACGTTTAAATCATAAGCCCAATCACGATTTAAGCCCAATTACTTCTAACGCTCGACAAGATCTGCTCGGCCCAAAAGGTAAAATCACTTTCTAAAACCGATATCATTTGTTTAAAACCGATATACAACAAATTTTTGTTGAATAAACCTAATTTTTAGTTGCTAGAATTTTTAGTTCCAAACTATTTTGACATATCACTCTCACTTGATATTTGCACATTTTGTAAAATAAAAGAGCTAAAATGGATGACAATTTAATAAAATCACTTCTAAATAAAAACAGGGAGTTAAAAGAAGAAATTTGTGAATTAAAAGAATCAGTTGAGTTGTGGGGAACTACTAGTACCCACAATTATGCTTTATTTGAGAAATCGTTTTATGATAATGTTAAAAATCTACGATTAAGTAACGACTACAAAGACAAATTGGAGAAAAGTGAGAAACTAAATGAATATTTCAGAAATTGCAAAGTTGATATTTTAATTGATAAAGTTCAAACTCTTGAATCTGAAAATGAAAATTTCAAATCAAAAATTACAACTTTTGAAACAGATTCTGAAACAAAGCAACTTCAGATTGCTGAATTAACAAAGAAACTTCATGACACAACTACTGTTAATATTTTGAACATCGAAAAATATGCTTCTGTTTGTGCTGAAAATTGTGTTTTAACTGATAAAATCAAACTACTTGAATGTAATTTTGGATCTGATTTACAAGAACAAATCAATATTTTTAATATTGAGAAAACAAAATTGCTAGATAAAATTACATCTCTTGAAACAGATCTTTCTTTGTCTCAAAATAAAAATGAAGGTTTGTTAATTAAGCTAGAAGAAAAATCTAAAATCTTTGACAACGACAAATCAATTTTACAAACCAAAATTTTTGTATTAGAAAAAAAAATTGATGAGTCACAAAAATCTTTTGATGAAGAAAAACTGAAGTTGCAAATGCAAATTCAAAATTTAGAATCTAAATCAAAAGATTTTCCTTTAACGACAATGCATAAATGTAAAACCTCAAGAATGTTTTCTCCTGTCATGGCATATCGCGATTTATATATAATCAAGCAATCTCAGGTTAATAGCGGAAATCCTAAACCTAAACCGCAATCACAAGTAAGTTCCTCTATCAAACCTAAGCCTAGGAGATCCACGGTTCCACCACACTCTGATAAGAAAATGAATGCTCTCAAACAAGCTAATAGAGGAAATTCCGCACCTAAAACTCCAAATAAATTAGGTTCCTCTTCTAAACTTAAGCATTCTCAGATGGATAAGATCAAACCATCAACCGTGTTGAAACATTCTATTCCTTCAAAGAAAATCTTTTCCAAAACTAAATCTTTGAAATATTCAAGAAAAGATTTACTTTCATTGGCACCAATATCAACTTTTCATCAAGTGCCAATAACATCTCCTAAAACACCATCGATCTTAAAAGCTAAATGGGTTCCCAAAACTCCAACATCTCAAATAATTCCCCGGAAATTATTTGAAAGTGAAACATCAAGTTTCAGTTTTTCTTGGAACTCTCAATCTTTAAATCATATCGATACAACTTATCGGTGGTTTAATTCCCACACTAACACCGTCGGACCCAAACAAAAATGGGTACCAAAAGTTGTATAATTTGTTTTGCAGGAGAATGACTTATACACAATTCAGTGTATAACTCGCGTTTCATCGATCAATGGCTTGTACACAATTCAGTGTATGACCCGCTTCTCAATGCTAAATGGCTTTCGAGTACGTCTGCTTGAAACCCGTTCTTAAATGCCTTAATTGGTTGAGGGGGAGAATTTATATATTCACTTGTCAAGGGGGAGAAAATAGACATTCTTATGTCAAGGGGGAGCGTAACTGCTTAATGATTTTTGAAATTCAACTGTCGAGGGGGAGCATTCTTTTATATTCGCTAAATACTGGTTCGATGCTCCTTTCAATTTTTTTGAATTATCAATATGGAGTATCAATTTTTGTAATATTCGTAAACGATCTCATTACCAATCTCAATTGGTACTGATTGCATCTGTTTATTACAAATTTTCTTATTCTATCTTGATAATAATTTTTTTTTACCTCAAACAGTTTTTCAACCTCTTACAAATATACAATCACACAAGGTTATCAATGTTGAGTATTAGCTTTTGCAATATTCGTAAACGATCTCTTTACTAGTCTAGGTTGGTACTGATTGCATCTGTTTATTGCAAATCCTCTTATTTCTCATTGCTACCTTTGTGTTCCTTCATTGTCGAAATTCTTCAATTGTAAATCAAATTTTTCTCCTTTCAAATTCGATTATCATTTTTCACATCAATACTCAATTTCAAACATTTTCTTTTACTCATATTGAGTTGTTGACATCACAATCTCATAAATTCTTTATTAATCTGTGATGCTCAACGTTCCAAATTTTTTTATCTCACTTTATGCTCACAATGATGTGTTCACAACGTCGGATATAAATTTTTGTCATATTCGTAAACGATCTCTTTACTAATCTCGATTAGTAAAGATTGCATCTGTTTATGAAAAAATTTTGTCTCTTGCGTTGTGGCTCAATTTTTCAAAACCCTGATTTTGCACATAATGTTTTTCATTTTTAAAAGACTTGTTTGCAACACTCAACACAATTTGCTGTTAAATTCGTCGATCTCTTTACTGATTTCAATGAGTACTGATTGCATCTATTTTTAACACCATCTTGGATTGATTGTTCTTACTATTTTTCAAACGATTTTCATTCTTAAAAGATCAATGGAGAAATCATTCTTCATCTTCTCTAAAAATGCTCATATTCAATTCTGACTTTCTCCAGTTCTCACACACTCAAAATCGTTTTGAATGCACATCATTATGTCATTGATCTTTGTATATCCGTCGATCTCTTCTCTACACACGTTCAGAGAAGATTGCATCTTTGTAAGTGGTATACTTCACTGATCTTTGATATAACCAAACAAATTGATTTCTTTTAAATTTCAAATATTTGATTAACAATGTCTCTAATCATCGTGTTTGTCATATTCGTAAACGATCTCTTTACTGAAGTTCTTCAGTAAAGATTGCATCTGTTTATGACTTCACGTGCTTATTGACACTGCTATTCTTCATTTTCAAATATTTTTCTCCAACATTCTTGGATTAAATCAAATTGTCCCTGGTTCTTCATGAGTACTACATGTTTCTGGTTCTCATTCCGATCTTGGCTCTCGATTTTCACCGACACACCATTCCTCTCTCCGTTTCCAAAATGCAACTATTCAGCTTTATCATGAGGACCCTGGTCATGATCCTCATGAGGGGGAGAAAAAGAGCAAGAAGTAGTTCAAATATCGGATGTATAACTGAACAACGTCAAAAAGAACCACAAACATCCCATCAAAGAAGAAAATTCATAACACATGTACTCAAATCAACTGCAAAATCAGAAACCTTTTAGATCAAGTGATTAAGAAAAAGAGAAAATGTTAATCAGTGTACTACACAGAAAAACAAGTGAAGAAGAGCAAAACCGAATAATTAACAGAATATCTCTCCAAAACCTCAACTAACTCAATTCAAAACTTAATCATACAAATCATTCTTACCAAACCAAACACACACATCTAAAAGCTTAAGCGTGCAAATTATTCTTTCTAAAAATCTCAACCACGTATATCACAAGCTTAACCGTATAAATCTTTCTTTCTAAAATTCACAAACAACCATATCCATACAAAAGCTTCACTGTTCAAATCTTTTGTTCATACCAAACACAAATTATCCACATTCGTCCAAGTCTTAAATGTACATATCATTCTTTCCTACATACAAAACTTACATACATACACATCCAAAACTTTAACTGACAAATCATTCAAAAACATTATCATTCTATACTCAATATAATCTTCTACCACAAAATTTCAAAAATAACCTCTCCATTATCTGAAAACCCAGTCAAATCCACACTTAACTGATATTCCATTTCCCAAAGTTTTCAATTCTTTAGTAAATTAGTTATAGGATTTCCTCACTCAAACATTATCAACGAAAAACTTATCCTCTTTGAGTATCTTAAACTTCCAGATTTCAGCAAGTGTTTTGTTCTTGAAATACAGAAAAACATTTTTTTTGCCAAAGATAGATGATCACAAGAATCTGAAGTTTGAAGACTGGGATGACATATTAAAGATCAAAAAGGGGGAGATTGTTAGGACTATTTCTGTAATAGATTTTGACCTTTAAGTCCGTTAGTTAACTTTTCCTTTGTTAAGTGGTGAGGAGTATATAATGTTGTATGTTTGTCTTTGGATGTAAGCTTTCCTTCACTGAATAGAAACACACTTTGAAAGCCTTCCCTCCATCTTCATCTTCTCTCTCAACTTTCACACACTAAAACACACACTTTGATCTTCAACTTTGATCAAATCACCATGGATTAGCTTGAATTCGATTACATTAGATCTCTCAAGGTTCGACTGTTGTTTCATAGATCCGGCACGACATCATATTTCATATCATTGGCGGATGTTCATACCTGTGGTATCAACGACGACTTCAGCAAGGAAGAGAGGGCGGTGAGTTCTTCCATCACATCCTGCCATTGATTTCGCTTTAGAAGGAAAGTACTTTTCACTGTTCGCTTCTTAAAAGGAAAGTACTTTTCTCTGATTTGTGTTACAACAGTGAAAAACTACACTTACTATGTGTTAATTTTTGTGTTATAACCGGGGAAATTTCTAGGTATTTATGTGTTATTGTTTTTAAATCTGTGGTAAATGAATGTTCTACGAGATAAAACCGCATATCTGGAGGACATATTTCATAAATTTTAATTTAATCTCAAAGCTTTAAATTTGTAGTTGATTTAACCATTTTCCAAAATTTAGTCATTTGGACATTTAACATAAACATGTTTCTGGTGGAAGAACAATTGTTTAATATTTGAACTTTTAATTTTGGTCAGTTGTTCATTAATGTTTTTATAAATTATTTTTTTTATTTTTATTGCGGGTGTATCAATAATAAGTTGATATATACACCAAAGGTGTTGCTGTTACAAAAAACATTTGGAAAATTTAGTGAGCTGTAGATGTGCATTAGTTACTTGTACACATGTATCGTTGTGTTGTACATTAATGTTCTTAATACATAAGTGTTATTGCAGGTGCATCAATGAGTTGCATATATGTATCACTGAGTTGTACATTAATGTTCTTCGTACATTAGCGAGTTCTGCAGACTACACATGCATTAATGTTTCGGGAATGGCTAGTACGGAATAGCAGATGTGTTATTGTTTTTTTAATTTATTAAACTAATATGTGACTGAGATGTTAGAATGAAACTAGCGAGTGTACATATGTTATATATGAATGATATTATAATGCATACATGTTGTTGATGACGAAATACATAAATGTTCAATACATATGTTAAATTTACGTTCATGATTATTTTCTATTCTTGAAAAATTAACATTAATGTTCAATACAATATGCATGTTTATAGCAATAAAATGTTCACGCCCAACATAATAATAAAATTTTGGTAAACCTGTCAATATAACATGCATGTTTATACCATAAAAAACATACATGTTCAAATTGTTTTAAATATATGTCAAATGACAACAATTAATTTTCGAAAATAAAACATTAATTTTAGGAAATTTAAAGAAAATAATAATGAAAGAAAATGTAAATTGTCGTAAGTACCCCTGAATAATTATTGTGAATTAAATAATTCAAAAGTATTTTACTAAATTCTGATTGGCTTAGACGAGTTATGTTGGTTCTGTAGCCTTTTACAAAAACACTTTTTTTCAAAAAAAAAACTCTGAAAATGATCCAAAACAAACTTTTTTCAAAAAAATTTCTTTTTTAAACATAAAAATCGCAGCCTATAAGATCCAAAAAAATAAAACAATTCAAAAATGATCCAAAAAAAATCAACGTTTCATAATTTTGATCCACAAAAAAATGGATCATTATTATGATCCACAAAAAAAAGTGGATCATAAATTTTTTTTCAAAATTTTTTTTGGTCAAATGTAGTAATAATCATGGGGAGTTATATATTTTTTTTTTCGGAATTTTTTGAAGTTTTTTTGAGGTGTCCTCGCGAGTCCTCACCGTTTTTTGAGTCTTCAACGGATCCCACTTATATATATATATATATATATATATATATATATATATATATATATATATATATATATATATATATATATATATATATATATATATGTATATGACGTTGATGGCCACTTTCCATGATTATAGGAATTAATTTAATTGTTTCTATAACTTTTCAAGATTGTATATTGATTGAATGTGGATGAATACATACATGTATGTCATGAAATTTCTTTTCTGGTTCCTTAAATTTTTCATTAATGACTACGAAATTGATGAATACATACATGTTGCACATGATGAAATATGGTACATACATGTACAATATGGTATGGAATTGATGAATACATACATGTACAATATGGTATGTAATTGATAAATACATGCATGTACAACATAGTGAATAGATACATGTACAACATAGTGAATACATACATGTACAACATCTGTAAAATAATAAAATATGGCACATCACGTATTTACATTTATGTAATTTATATTCTTTAGAAATATGAAGTATAGTTAGTTTATAATGAGAAAAAAAAAATTAGGACCTTGAACATCATCCTCATTGCCACTTCAAAATCTTGGTTAATAGGATCTTCGTTGACAAAAGCAATCAACTCTATGTCGATTATGTAGGTGAAAATACATTGATCTTGATTCATACTGATATCTTACCACTTAAATCTTCAGCACCTGGTAAATCATCGAAACAACCATCCATCAACTCATCGTCACCTACAATCAGGGGTGCGTCTGCCAATTGATTACTAACTTGAACACCACTCGAACAACCAGCATCATCAATCAATACCATGTCGCAAATCTCTCACGCACAGAAGTAATTTGGAATTTTGAAAGCTTTGAATTGTGAATTCGATTGGCAGTGATTTAGATACATGATTATAGGAATTCGGTTTTCAAAAAGAAGATAGATACGTGAAATCTCCACTTTCCATGTTTATAGGAATTAATTTAATTGTTTCTATAAAATCCGAAATACATTGAATACCGGAATTGCCCTTTACATTTAAATAAATGGAAAATATTTATCTAATTTCTGATTGGCTAATAAGGGTATATGGGTTCTCTATATAACTCTCCACTATATATATATATATATATATATATATATATATATATATATATATATATATATATATATATATATATATATATATATATATATATATATATATATATATATATAGAGTCCGGATCCGGTGATGACTCTTTTCCCGGTGAGGACTGCGAGGACTCCAAAAAAAACCCTAAAAATGATCAAAAACAAACTATTTTCAAAAAAATTTCTTTTTTAAATATCAAAATCGCAGCCTATAAGATCCAAAAAAAAAATTTCAAAAAAGATCCAAAAAAAAAATATGGATCAAAATTATGATCCACAAAAAAATATGGATCATTGTTATGATCCGCAAAAAAAAGTGGATCATAATTTTTTTTTTCAAATTTTTTTTTGTCAAATGTAGTAATAATCATGGGAGTTATATATATTTTTTTTGAAATTTTTTGAAATTTTTTTGAGGTGTCGTCACGAGTCCTCATCGTTTTTTGAGTCCTCACAGGATGCCACTTATAGATTTATGTCGCGTTATGTTAGATTTAATGATAAAGTTTTGTTTCTTTTAATTTGTTTTAGTACTTATGATTGTTCTTGAAGAATGTCAGTCAATCTGGTCAACTTCAAGACTTGAAGAATTTATTATTATTGACTCTTTATTAAAGTAAATCAGGTTTTTTAGAAACCTTCATGAACTTGCAATTGCAAATGAAGTTCTTTCTCATGAGGAATCAAAATGTCGGTTATCACTTTTGTCATCACAAGAAGTTGATTATTTTGCAGCTTGTTATCAACTATAATTTATAGTTTGTGGGAAAGTAAGTAGTTGTTTATAATGAAAAATGAAACTTTACTATTTGATGTGTTCTTTTGTGAGTTGTTTTATCAAAGTTATTCTGAGATTTGATGCCTCCTATGTTGAAATTTAACCTCACAGCCTAGGGAAGAATCATATTTTAGGGTTTGATATCGGGTTTTGTTGAAATCTGGCGCCACAATAACAATCATACTCATTGCGGTTCTGTATGGTAAACCCTTAACGTTATATTTTCTTATTTTTAATCCATCCTAATCTACTACAATTTTCCCACTACTCCAATTTGCCCATAATGAGACTTGAACCCATTGCTTATGAAGATAAAGAACACTATATAATCAGTTTATTAAGTAATTTGAGAAACAGAGTTGGTAAGTTAAATGAATAATTGATAAATTATGATTCAATAATTATGATTAGGTTCTTATTTTCAAATGACCCTAAATAACCAGAAAAATAGATTTACTATCGCTTGTTTATGTTCTTAGTTGTTACTCTCTTGGTTAATGTTCTCAGGTGCAAAGTTTCGTAAAAGTTGCTGAATCAAAAACATTCATAAAAGCTTCTAGCGGATTTGTCCACCAAGGCATTCTAGGTCCAACAAAAGGGGAAGCTTACAGAGACAATGACCGCATTGATGTAAATAATCTTGTTCTTACGTGTACAATATGAAAAGATGGTAATGTATCTTTATGTTATTTGGAGGATTGTAGCAAATTTTCCACAAATTTGATTCTGAAAAATAATTGTATTGAACACCTTTACCACCGTTTTGTGCGTTTGGTGAAGGGGTTAAGAGTTATAACATGACACATATGTCATTATAACAGTTTCACTTGCTAATCTATCATATGTAACATTGGACCCATTGGACAAGTTCTATTTTGAGTTAAAATTTGATAAACAAAACAAATTTATAAACTTCTAATAGCTGATCTTTGACTCCTAATTGTCAAAATTTGATAATTAACTCGTCCTCTTTTTTTTACAGGTAGTGGAGAATATGAAACTACCAGGGAAAAGTAAATGACTATGCTTACGAACAGGACATTGCTAATCCGAAGAAATAATGATTAGATTAGGACATAAAAGGTGAGCGGCATCACATAAAGAAACAAATGTGGGTATGTTTTTGTGCAAGTTTGATTGCAATCTTGTTAATTGTGTCTGAGTGTGTATGTATGAGATTAAGACCAAATTAACAAGCACATATTTCTTTTTGAAAATCCAACTTATTTGTAAGCTTATGGATTTATGGATCAATGGAAAACCTTTGTATGAATCTTTCTTTGTATTATTGTTTGTTTGCAAATTATTGTTTGTTTGCAAATGATTATGTTGCCCTACATTTTGGTACTTAATTTAAGCATGCTCGTAAGCTTAAGTGTCTGATTCTACATTAAGCTTGTGAATTGAGATTTGAGCTTGGTTTAAGTCAGTGATGAAATTCTAATCCATTAACATGGTTATTTACGGTATATAATGCATTTGAGACGTTCTTCAATTAACATGAATTAATTTTTAACCACGACCCAAACACGAGACCTTCATGTTATTAAAAATGTGCTCTAGTCAATTGTCCTACTAAAATAGATGTTGATTATTTGACTCAAACTATTCATACACTCTATTATCTTTATTAATTTTTGAACTTATATTATTTTATTTACCACCATTCATCACCACAATCCCTACCCACAACCATCATATCACCCACCAACCACCACCATCACACACCACCACAATTACTACCGCCACCACCTACCATCACTACTGTCACCACCACATCATCATTGTCACCATAAAATATAGTTACAGGGTACCCGCCGCCGCATTGCGCGGGTACTCTGCTAGTATATATATATATATATATATATATATATATATATATATATATATATATATATATATATATATATATATATATATATATATATATATATATATATATATATATATATATATATATATATATATATATATATATATAGAAGTGGGATCCGGTGAGGACTCGTGAGGACACTTCAAAAAAATTTCAAAAAATTCCGAAAAAAATATGTATAACTCCCCATGATTATTACTACATTTGACAAAAAAAAAAAAAATTGAAAAAAAAATTATGATCCATTTTTTTTTGCGGATCATAATAATGATCCATATTTTTTTTTGTGGATCATTATTATGATCCATATTTTTTTGTTGCATCATATTTGAAAACTTTTTTTTTTTGGATCTTATAGGTTGCGATTTAGATATTTAAAAAAGAAATTTTTTTGAAAAAAGATTGTTTTGGATCATTTTTAGAGTTTTTTTTGGAGTCCTCGCAGTCCTCACCGGGAAAAGAGTCCTCACCGGATCCGGACCCTATATATATATATATATATATATATATATATATATATATATATATATATATATATATATATATATATATATATAGGGGTGGGTTCATGCGAGAACACCTAGTTTGCGAGAATTGCGAGAACAAATCTACACCATCCATTTAATTTAATCATGTTTAAATTCATTAAGGGTAAAAGGGTCTTTTGCTAAATTGTTTTTCTTTAACAGAAATCTGTATTTTATGTGATAATAACTTCCTATAATGAATAACCTCTTTTGCATGTTTTTAGGATCTCTCTTTAATATCTTTAATATTAATTTTTGATGAAAATTTTCTATAACCGGCAACAATTATGTAATATCTCTGCCATTAATCCATATGTTTAATTCCTCCTTCTATATTTTCATTTGTTCATTAGTGAACAAGTTCATAAATGAACAACAAACTCTACTATAATACTAACGTACGTATAACATGTTCATTGATGAACGGTAACATATATTAATCTACTAACACTCTAACAAACTTATAATACGTTCATCAATGAACACAAACATCTATTAATCTACTAATACGCTAACGAACTAGTATGAAATAGTGAACCAAAAATAATGAACACTAACGGATACGTTCACCAATGAACAAGCGATAAACATGAAGAAACTACATTCTGATTTTTTTTGTTTTTGTGATTTACATAAAAGATCACTAATGAACACTACAAAATCATTTTCAATCACTAATTAATAAACACCAGACTATTTTACAATCAAAGATCTAGACCAAGAATTGACAATCACCAACAATCAAATAAATGGATCTCAAACACTATATTGTCGAAAACCCTAAACTTTTCCGGCGCCGACTTCGCCGGATCCACCGCCACCACCATACAGATCTGAGAGAGAGGGATAGAGAGAACCGCCAACCACCATACAGTCTAGATCTAGAATCAGGAAACCGCAACCATCGGAGAGAGAGAATCGTCGGATCGGACGACTGTGCTGAAGATCGGAAAACCACAACTGTCGACAACATTGACGTCGACTATATTGTAGATCAAAAAACTACAACCGACGTACCCATCGACGTGCTTTAGGCTTATCGCCTCTGTGTTTGCTTATTGTCGTCGGAGATGAGAAATTGTCGCCGGAGATAGGAATCATCGCATCTATTGAATATATTGAGAGAGAAAAACAAAAACCGTGGGTGCACATATGATCTACCACAAATAAGGTGTTATGTATTTATTTAACTAGATGGAATATTAATTTACCTTTTTGCCCTTTTAGCCTTAACTTTTACTCCTTTAATGATTACCTAATTACAAAACTACCACCAATGATCATGGCCATCCATCTTAATATCTAAGGGTTCTAAGATGTTCTCGTAATTCTCGCAAGCTAGGTGTTCTCGCATGAACCCACCACTATATATATATATATATATATATATATATATATATATATATATATATATATATAGTGTAGAATTAGAATCAGAACTAATTAAGGCTATAGAACCAGCAGAACTCAATCTAAACCATTGATTTTTAAAATGAAATGATCATGGAAGACACATTAATGTATTTGATGAGGGACCCCCAAATATTGGTTTGCATGGATGTCATTCATGCATGTATACATATATAGTTATTGTTGTGAATTATTTGTTATGTGGATGATATGAGGGTGGGAGATCGTGGAATTTTTGAAACTGTCTCGAAACCATGACAAGGGTAGGTGCGGATAATAATAATAGAGGGCCCCTAATATTATACGCACATGACTCATGCCTATGTTTCGAAACAGATTTAAGGAGACCATTCGTCAAGCATCTAAGTATCATTAAAACCCTCAATTATTATATACAACTAGTACGTTATTACACGACAAAATGTGATATGATGAGTATACAAGTGGGAATTTAACAAAACAACGGTATGAGATAAGGGGATACCGTAAAATTTAAATTAATGAGTAAATTAGTAAAGAAATAGACGATAAAATAATAAAAGAGATTTATGAAAAAATAGTGAAACCAATTGAATAAGGAAATCATTAAACACGAATCGACAAAGAGTTATCAAAACGTGTCAAGAGAGAGACTAGTAAATCAAATTGAGTTGAATTCTTTAATTGATCTAATTGAGTTATTAATAAATCAAGGGTGATTGAGCAATCGTTAAAACGAAGTAAAAGAGATAATAAGAAAATGATAAGTTCAAATTTAATGAGTAAACTGGATGAAGACATCACTAAATTGAGATTTATGAGAAAATAATAAATTATTAAATAAGTTGATAAGGAATTATCCAAACAAACCAAGTAAAGACTATTTAATCGAAATTGAGTGAAAATCATTAATGATCATTATTAAATGTTTGGAATAAAGAATAGTAATTGAGTGAGAGTAATGAGAATAAATTAATTCGTGTTACTGAAGCAGTTATTGAATTTATGAAAAACCAATAAAACGAGGATGAATGGGCAATTATCCAAAACAAATTAAATGGAAAATTTTATTTAAATCTATAAGTAAAAATTAATTTTAGTCAAGAGAGAATCAATGAGATTCATGTGATATTAGTAAATGATAACTAATGAGGAAATAGTTGCGGTGAATGAGTACATTTGATTATCGAGAATTTTTAATTAAATAAACAAATGAGATTCATGTGATATGAGTTAATGATAACAAACAACTTGAATTGTTTAACAAGAGATCAATAAGTTGTAGTGTATGAAATTTGTAAATATAATTCAATGAGAAATCATAAGTAATAATAATGAGAAAGGTTGAAGCGAATAACAACTAATGAGGTCAAAGAGATTAACACAAATAGGGTAAGAGAGCAGTGAATTGAGAGGAAACCATATATAAATTTCTACAATTATGTAAACTAATGTAAGAGAACATCGAGAATGCGAAATAAGAGAGTTATTAATGGAGTAAGAGATAAAATTCTATTAGATTTAATAAAGTTGTAAAAATTGACACACTACTAATTAAATGAGGCGAGTAAACCAAAATGAGGATTTATACACAGATGTGAACAAGAGATAATCGTGAATGCGTAACGCGAAATAAGTTTGACTTATGAGGAATCATAAAACGAATCATTATTAATGAGATGTAATTATGAGACTATTAAAGAGTAATAAGTTATAATTGAGAAAATCTAATAAGGATACCAGAATCCATGAGAATGCTAATGAGAACATTTACATCTATTATGAGCAATGAAATATTTATAAGCGATAAAAATTTAATGAGTAGGGGTGTGAGGGGGCGTAAAGAGTATACGTTGAGACCGACTCACACCTGTGCATATGAGTTTGATTATCGAGTAATTAAATGAAACCCTAATGTATATAATCAAAAATGAGAATCAACAAACCGAACTATCGAGTGTTCGTAATGAGTTCTACGAGATTTGGAGTCCCAATTCCAAACTCGGAGACGAGTTTTCTCCAAGTGGAGTTGAGTAGGAGTAAATTAAGAGAATTACCAAGAGAAAAATGTAATTATGTATTATTTATAATTGTCATGAGCATGTATGTTCATATAATTGGTTAGAGAGTTTATACGAGTAACTTTTAAATCGAGAAACTATTCCAATGAGAATATAATGAGATAATAGAGATTATTAAAATATGAGAATTTATTATGAATTATCCCAAATTAAGTTAAATGAGAAATACGTTATTGTGAGAAATTATTAAATCCAGTCGAGAAAATTGATGAGCCAAATTATTGTGTTGAGCAATTTATATGCATGTGATTAGAGAATTTATAAGAATAATTGGGAATAATTAATTTCATGTGATGGTATAATTATCAAGTTGTAAGAAATTCATAAATCGAGAGTGATGGTGCAAATGAGAAGTGGCAAGTACTATAATGATATAAAGAATGAGAAATTATGAAATTATAGTAATAAGAATGTTATTAAGGAGTCGGGTCATGAGAAGATCGCCATAATAAATTATGAGGAAAATTTATTCTTACTGAGAAAGAGCTATAAGAAACTAATAAATCAAGTTAAACGAATAAATTATTAAAATAAATCAAATGAGAAAAATATTATTTATAAGAAAATATTAAATTTAAACTAAGGGGATTATCAAGTTAAATTATTAAATTGAATAACGTCAAATAATATGCTTTATTAAGTAACGAGTAAATCGAGAATAGTTATTAAAGCGAGCAAACGAGAAAAATATAAGTGTGTCAAACAATAAAACTTTAATAAAATACTATGAGTTTCTAAATCGCGAAAGCGTTAAAAATATAAAGTAATGAGGAAACTTTTTAGTGGAGAATGAGAATTAACTGAGTAATTAAATACACGGGAATTAATGAGGTAAGTAAGTAACAAGTTAATTAATTGAGTAAAGAGAAAGCATACAATTGAGGCGTTAAAAACTTAAAAATAAAATGAGATGTATAAGTGGACAATTAGTCAAATTGATCAAGAGACAAATTAAATGAGAACAAAGCGAGAAGTTAACTAACGAGCTAAATTATAAAATCATCAAATGTGTTGATCGAGTAATATTAAAAAGAGTTAACGAGGATTTTTTTTTACGAGTTAACAAGAAAACTAATAACATGGCCTAAAAGAGGAATTATCTGTTTGAGTAGTCTGATAATTAAATTTGATCACGTGAGAGATCGTAAAGAATGAGAAAATGGGCATATTGTGTTACTTATGAAAAATCATTAAATGAGATTTTAGTTAACAGAATCATATAACTTGCATTGAGTTAAAAGCAAGTTGTAGAAATTTGAGATGAGTGCATTCTGAGTATATGCAAATTGAGTAAGAGGCATGAGTTGCCTACTATCTGAGATTTCTGTGTAACAAATACATCTATTGTGAATAATGTACTTGCTTGTGTATTGTTTGATAGTGGTGTGAACCACTACATGGTTTCTTATGTCTTAAATAAACAAATGTCCCGTAGGGTAGAGGACTTTGAGGTGATATTACTGGTAGAGACCACCAATAATGAGACTATCTATTGTTAAAATTGTATGAGTAATTAATTGATAGAGCTGTGCGGGAAGAAATTTACCCACCAAATTTATAGTTATCGCCATGAGAGGGTCGAGTGTGACTGCTAGCACAGATTGGATAAACTGAGTATCATGCCGAGATCATTTGTCGCCACAAACAAACCAGCAACAAATATCCAAGTGGAGTTTAATCCAAGATTCAACAAAATGCTAACCGCTGGGTGCAGAAACTGTGTCCGACTACAAGAGCAAGAAGACGCCTTCAGCAGAGTATCATGAGTTTTCTTTTGGGTTATTTTCGACATCCTTTTCATCGATAAACCGAGATCCTTAGAGAGCATTCCGATTTTGAGCCTTATTGTTTTGCGCCATTGGAGACGGAAGATTTTTGTGAGCAATTGCGAGGACCGGAGTTCATTCTGATCGAGTAGCTTCCCTTGAGTAGTTTCATTATTTTTTTTCCTTTCTATTAGTCATAACCCATTCTTGTTTTACCGTTTAAAGAGATGTGTCGTTGACGAGCCGCGATGGTGTTTTAGGAGCCTGAGTCTGAGATGCGAGATCACTATCCTGAGCAATTTCCGAGAGATGACTTCGGGGACGAAGTCTGATTCAAGTGGAGTTGAGTTGTAACGCCCTGAATTTTATGTTAATTAATTAATTAATTTTAATTAGTAGAAAAATGAATTATATATGTTAAATAGTTAAGATCATTATGAAAAGATCTCAAAAAGAAGAATATGAAAGATCTCAAAAAGAAGACCATACAAGACAAGATCATTATTATTTATTAGAATTAAACGTATTCATTTGTTATCATCAGATAGGGGGAGATTGTTAGGGTAAAAACCCGGTCAATCCTATTACTTTGTGAATTTGATGAACAAAGGAATATACATATGTTTAAATCTAATAATATAATAAGCTTAGTGAAACTCGACATATACCGAGTAAGTCGGTATAGCTCAGTCTCATACCGAGTTAGTCGGTATAGCTCAGTCATACTGAGTACACGGACCGACCAGTCCGTGAATGGTGCATTCCTTATTTGAGTAATGAATCAAATCCCTTTAATTAAGGGACACACTTATTAGAATTGGGAGTCACATATAGAATAGGGTTATTTGTAAAACCTCTATACATTATAAATAGAGGTTTAGTCTTTTGTTGTTATTCATCCTTTTGGATCCCGGTTGATCATTTGTGTGGATCATCGGTAACCAAATTCTAAATGTAACACTTTGTGGAGTGTTCTTGGTTATTCCCCAACCAAGAACGCATGTTATTACATTTGTGCTTAATAAGATTAATCGTATGACGTATATCACTACTAGAAAAAGGGCCCTATTCCTAGGAGGAAATCCCTCGGAAACGACTGTTTCCGAGGAAATTCTGAGGAGACGATTTGTGTAGGAAATACCGAGAATTTTGCGAGAAAACCATGACGCGTAACATTTCCGAGGGATTTCCGAGGGTAATAGTTTCCGAGGGAACTTTTTACTAGGGATTTCCGAGGGAACTTTTTACTAGGGATTTCCGAGGGAATGATTTCCGAGGGATTTCCTAGGGAATTATTTCCGAGGGATTTCCTAGGGGATTTATTTCCTAGGGATTTGCTAGGGGATTTATTTCCGAGTGATTTGCTAGGGAATGTTTTTGCGAGGGATTTGCGAGAGAAGTTGTGGAGTTTTATTTAACAAGGGATTTCCGAGGGAAAATTAAGCTGTAAAAAAAAAATATATGCATTAAAATATCCATATTTTCTGCTCAAAATGCATTAAAAAGAAAATACAAATACCAAAAATTAATCTACAATAAACATAAATCTTAAAACTATTCAAAATAAGTTTAAACAAAAGACATTGTCTTAGAATCGTCTAAACAACATGTAAACTTAAGGAGAGCGGAACTGTTTCATAACTTCGGCCAATTGTGCTTCCATTTGTGTTTGTCTTTCCATCATTTGAGAATGTTGTTCCATCATTTCGGCTTGTTTATCTTCCAATTCCCGAACCTAAAAAATATTTGACAACTTTAAATATTCCAATAGCAATAGAATAGCAACATACTTGAAATATTAGTCGCTTAAAAATGTTTTCAGATCAATAGCAACATAATAACAAGTATATAGTAACCATAAACCAAAAACATGCAACACACTTTATTTTTAATGTATCATAACATACCCGTTCTTGGGACCGTTCGTAGTCCGCAGTTGATGCATAGCTCCCTCCCTGTGAAGATGTAGATGATCTCCCAGTTACAACGAAATCGAGATCTGAATTTCCTACCCCGTATATACGCCAGCCTGGACCTCTTCCTTCTTGTGCACATCTGTATCATCCCCTGGATGTTGACTTTGGTCCTCCCCATATTTTTCACACATGCCTTTCTTATACGCCACCTACCATTTATCAAAAAACATGATTATTAGTTATAAATGCTAAAACTTCAGAAAATAATTATCAAGATATAAACAAGACGCCTTACCAACACTTCTTTTGCCGTAGATGTACAAAAATCTAACCCTTCTAAGCTATCGTACTCTCCAGCCCAAAATTTTGCTTTGTCCTCCTTTGTAAGGTGGGTATCACAATAGACTTGTTCTAATGTTGGGTCAACACCCAATTTCTTTTGCTACATAAAGCATAAAGTATAATGTATGTATCTAGTGTTAAAGTAAGAACCTAATAAGTTTTAGAAATGTGATTAGCTTAGTTACCAACTTGCGTCTATGCTCATCATTTCCCATCGAGCCACCTGTATGCCTAGACACTTTACCAGATATATCACTACTAGCACGGTTGGCCTTCCCGACTGAGGACTTCTTCAACCATGCAGGTGTGTTCCAACACTCCTTTAAGACGTAGAAATATGTGTAGATTAAGTAGTTAATAAAATATAACAAAAACCAATAATATATCAACTCGCTTACATCACACAACTTTTGCCATTGTGCACCATTGAGCAAATTTGGAGGATAATTGCGGATTACTGAGAAGTCATTTTCTATTAGAATGGTAAATTTATAATGTAAACATACCAATATATAAATCATAAATGACTGAAAGTAAAATTTTGGCAAACAATGTTCCTAACAATCAATATTCATCTTCATCTGAAGAGTGGTCTGAATAAAATATCTCATCTTCACCATTTTCTATATCTTCTTCATCTTCAAATTCTTCCTCTTCACTAGTTACTTCGTTCGGTAACTCAAATCGTTCATCCATTTGGAATAACCCATTTACCACTTCTGCGTTTCCAGTATTTGCAATTTCAAGCTCGATGCCTTCATACACCCCTCTTGGTGTTATCTTGACAACCTCCACCCCTTCTATAGTTGTACGTCTAATGTTAGTTGCGTTGGTGTATGCGAAATCCAAGAAAAAACTGACATGTTGTGTAAATACCGGATTAAAACTTCCACTTTCAGTGGCTCTCATCGTGTACATCCATTCTCTATTATGCGATATTTTTCAATCTATAACTAAAATTCCACATTTTGTTAAAAACTTTGCAAAATAACGTAACATTAAAAAACCAAAGTGAACCGAAAACCAACTGAAACCGGACCGGTTCGGTTCGGGTCTAAAATGGAATAAATTGAAATCTTAGGTTTTAATATGTGTAGCTATATTGTAGCAGCAAAGCACCAACCAAATCTAATATTGTGCATACGTACCATTTAGTATCTTAAATGTTTAAAATTGGATGGTTATATGAGATGTACACAAGACATTTGAGTTTTGTTCTTGACTGCTACAAATAGAGTACACGTAATTGGATGGTTAAATGTTTAAAATTTAAAACTTGTATAAATTAGTTTAAAGAGCACATTTCTTCTTTGTAAGGAGTAATTTAGCAACAAATAGAGTACAAGAACAATAGCCAAATTTAAATTATATCCAAAAAAACACAATGGTCCTTCTGTTCCGTATAAATAATCTCGCCACCTCCTATAACATTATACACCATCAAATTTATAACAAAAGACGTCCATTTTCCATAATATTGTGATTCTTGTTAAGCAAAAAAACAAATATTGTGATTACCGTCACATGGGAAGAAAAATAAATATTGTGATAACCAATTCACTTATACCCACCCAAATGGCCGACAATACATATATTATATATACCACTAACATATAATACATATATATCCCACCGATTGAAGCCTACTGGCCACAGATTATATCTATTTCATCGATATTATATATTATTAGAACTAATATGTATTACATATACTTACTCAGAAAATACAGTCAAAGATTGTGATACAAAGGTAACAGCTGGTTTACCTTTGCAAACTTCCGTCGACGGCGTCTGAATGGAGAAGAGCAGGTGCCGCCGGTGTCACCGGTGATGAGGAAGAATCGACCGTCACTTGATGTTGCTAGATGTTTACACACTGGAGATGAAGCTAATTGGGGCTAACTAAAAAAAGCCCTAGATAATGTAAACGGTGAAAGGGGGAAAAGCCTCAAAATATTTGGGGTTAAATGAGAAAAAAACTATTGTCCTCGGAAATCCCTAGCAAATACATCTTTCTCGGAAATCCCTAGGAAAAGTTTCAGCTATTTTAATTTAAAACTTCCTACACATTTCCTAGGGATATAAAACTTCCCTAGGAAATCCCTCGGAACTTCATAACTTAGAATTTAAAAATCTCTAGGTTTGTTAACTAAGCAACGATTATAACTAGTTTATTTTTGTTGAAAATGGAATCATTTTAATTAATGGTATTACTATATAACCCTTACATTATAACTTATTTAACAAAAGATACTAGTCACGTCCTAATTTATTTTCCTTTAATATAAAAAGTTTATGTAAATTTTAATAGTTAACGTGCCTAGTGCTCATAACATAACTTGATATATATGTGTCTATATGTTTATTCCCTAGGAATTACCTCGAAACTTCCTACACAATTCCTAGGGATTTAGAAATTCCCTAGGAAATTCCTCGGAAATTCCTACACATTTCCTACGAATTAGCAACAAAAAAATTAGTTTTTCGTTTTTAAGGATTTGCACATCGTTTTTTTATTTCATACTTTTCAAAACATCATTATACATGAAGGATATTCATTATATCTTATGTGCATACGTATCCATAGTTGAACCTAAACTCTGAACGTGTTTATCTCGTTTTTATATAAATTGATGTATATGTGTATATTTATGTATATGTATGTACATATATATAAGTTGGTGTTGTAAAATAATCTAGTATCTCACCAAGTTTTACAAAAATATGGAATGAAAAAACGATATGTGAACCTTAAAAGAGGAAAAAATATTTTATTCCCTAGGAAATCCCTAGGAACTTCCTACACATTTACTAGGGATATAGAAATTCCCTAGGAAATCCCTAGGAAATTCCTACACATTTCCTACGAATTTCCAACAAATATAATTACTTTTCCGTTTTTAGGGGTTTATACATCATTTTATTGTTCCGTATTTTTCACAACATCATTATACATGAAGGACATTTGTTTTGTCACGTTACAAATAATATATACTTACGTGCATACATATCCATTGTTGAACCTAAACGCTAAACGTGTTTATCTCGTTCTAATATAACTTGATGTATATATGTGAAGATGTTTATGTATATGTATGTACACATGTATAACTTGGTGATATAAAACAATATAGTGTGTCAACAAGTTTTACGAAATATTGAACAAAAAATGACATTTAAACCTTAAAAAAAGAAAAAAAAATATTTAACCCCTAGGAAATCCCTCAGAACTTCATACACATTTCCTAGGGACTCGAGATTCCCTAGGAAATCCCTCCGAATTTCCTACACATTTCCTACGAATTTATAATAAATAGAATTAGTTTTTCGTTTTGTAGGGGTTTATACATCATTTTCTTGTTTCATACTTTTCACAATATCATTATTCATGAAGGACATTTGTTTTATATAAAGTACAGAATGAAGTGTGTAAAGTGAAAAAAAAAAAAACTTAAAGATTTCCGAGGGATTTCCGAGGGATCATTTTTCAAACGGTATTTTTTGAATTCCCTTGGAAATCCCTCGGAAACTTCTGAGGGATTTCCGAGGGATCATTTTTCAAACGGTATTTTTTGAATTCCCTCCGAAATCCCTCGGAAACTTCCGAGGGATTTCCGAGGGATCATTTTTCAAACGGTATTTTTTGAATTCCCTCGGAAATCCCTCGGAAACTTCCGAGGGATTTCCGAGGAATGTTTTTTCAAACGGTCTTTTTTGAATTCCCTCGGAAATCCCTCGGAATTTCCGAGGGGTTTCCGAGGAAGTTTATTTATTTGAATTTCCTAGGATATTCCTCGGAAATGTGTAGGAAGTTCCGAGGGAAATTACCCCTAGGAAAAAATCGGTAGGAACAGGGGCCTTTTTCTAGTAGTGTATGATCTTGTCTTTACCGATGTTATTAACAATATTTGGGTTCGTGGGTCCTATCAGTATCAAATGGTAAGATTAAATTTGATGATGTATTTTATGTTGTTGAACTTAAATATAATCTGGTTAGTGTCTCACAAGTATGTGATAAAAAGAACAAGATTCTTTTTACAGATATAGAGTGCATCATTCTTTCTCCTGATTTTATTTTAGATGAAAAATATGTTGTTTTAACAACACCAAGTAGAAACAATGTGTATTGCCTAGATATAGGGGAGAAATCATTTCTTCAAATGAGATCAAATGCTTTATATCCAAGGCAAACACAAATGAATCAGATCTTTGGCATAGAAGGATGTGTCACACAAACTTTAAAAACATGAATAATTTGGTCAAGAAGAACTTAGTAATTGGTTTACCTCAAAAACAATTCATGTGTGATCATCATTGTGTTGCATGCCTAAAAGGTAAACAACACAAGACTTCTCATAAGTCCAAATCAATAAATTCTATTTCTAACCCATTGCAGCTTTTAAACATGGATTTATTTGGGCCTACAAATGTGATGAGTATAGGAAAGAAGCAATACTGTCTAGTTATTACTGATGATTTTTCCAGATATACTTGGGTATTTTTTCTCAGGTCTAAGGATGAAACAGGTGAAATCATCAAGAATCTGAAAATCAAGCTGGAAAACACAAGAGATCTCAAAGTGAAAGCCATTAGATGTGATAATGGCACAGAATTTAAAAATGCTAATCTAATCTCTTTCTGTGATCTTAAAGGTATTGACAGGCAGTACAGCTCTCCTAGAACTCCTCAACAAAATGGTGTAGCTGAAAGAAGAAATAGAACAATCATTGAAGCAGCAAGATCTATGCTTGCAGATGCAAAACTACCAATAACTTTTTGCGCTGAAGCTGTTAATACTGCATGTTATGTGCAAAATAGAGTATTGATAGTTAAGCCACACTTTAAAACACCATATGAACTGTTCAATAAAAGAAAACCCTCTATAATTTTCTTAAAATCATTTGGTTGCCCTTGTACAATCTTAATTACAAGAGAACAAATTGGTAACTTTGACTACAAAGCAGATGATGGGATCTTTGTAGGATACTCAACTCAAAGCAAAGCTTACAGAGTATTCAGCAAAAGACTAAGGATCATTGAAGAAAGTGCAGATGTGTCCTTTAATGAAAATCTTATGAATGGAAAAGGAAATGGTCCAGATTGGTTGTTTAACATTGACTCTCTAACAAAATCTCTTGATTTCAGTTTCAATTTGAATGCAGGTGACTCAAACAATCAACCACCCAAAGAAGGTTCATCACCATTTAATGGAAGTCAAAATCCATTGCAGTATATCATTGTTAATACTGAGCCTCCAGTTAATACTGAGGACAGTAACAACTCTGATAATACAAGCCATACTAATGTCAGTAACAACTCAGATTCGCAAAATTCTGAAGAACCAATTGATAATAGTGACACCAGTAGGAACTCAGAAACCCTAAATGGTAATGCTACAAAAAATGATACTGATGACAGTATCAATGAAGAAAATCAAGTTGATACTGATCCCAGTATCAATGATGAACGCCAAGAAGAAAACTGGACTGATGCACAACTCCCTGAATCCAATGAATCAAACCTTGAAAGACAAGTTGCTGTAGATAAAGTTCCAATCCTAAGAGCTCAAAAGAATCATCCTTTAGACTTAGTTCTAAGTGATGTAAATTCAGAGATGTAAACAAGAAGTCAATTCAGGTCAAATATTTGAAATATTAGTTTGATCTCTAATGAATGTTTGTGTGCATGCTTCTTATCACCGGATGAACCTAAAAAGATTCAACAAGCTATGAAAGATTTAAATTGGATTGAAGCAATGCAAGAAGAGCTTTTTCAGTTCAAATTACAAGTTGTTTGGACACTAGTACCTCTTCCAAAAGGAAAAAGAGCCATTGGAACCAGATGGATCTTCAGAAACAAGAAAGATGAAAGAGGAATAGTGATCAAAAACAAGGCAAGATTTGTAGCTCAAGGATACACTCAAGAAACAGGAATAGACTATGATGAAGTATATGCACATGTAGCAAGAATAGAAGCAATCAGAATATTCTTGGCATATGCATCATTCAAAAGATTCAAAGTCTATCAAATGGATGTAAAGAGTGCATTCCTATATGGAAAAATAGAAGAAGAAGTGTATGTCTGTCAACCACCAGGATTTGAAGATCCTGAACATGGTGATTATGTGTTCAAATTGGACAAAGCTCTATATGGCCTACATCAGGCACCAAGAGCTTGGTATGACTGAAGGGTTTCACTATCACTGATTGACCACTTGGGTCAACCTCCTAGATTACTTGGTTCGAACCATGCTGACCAAGAACATGAACTTGTTCTTGACCGGTTTAAACCATCTAGCTAATTTAATCCATAGAAGCGGAAGTGGGATTAAACTCAATCCTTAAACCCTAAAGGATTGGGATCTTGGAAATCTAGAGTAGATTAACAATGGAAGAAACCTTGTATGAAATCCCAAACACACACACACTTATGTGTGTTTCGACGGCCACCAAGAACCCTTGGGTTCTTGGTGTTGATTTCGACCAAGAGGGGAAGAAGAAAGAGTGTTCCATGAATCATACCTTGGTTAATGCTTAAGATAAATCCACTGATGATGAACACGACGAGCGATCTTCTAGTTGATCCTTGTAATGATCTTCGAATCTTCAAGACTTGAAGAATACGAAGAACGAACGAAGAACACGAAGAACACGAAGAACACAAGGCTTGTGTTCTTGGTCGTGGTGTTTCGGCCGAATAGGGGACAAGGGGAGGGTTAGGGTTTCGTGTAAGGAGATCAAGGGAATAAGGGAACCCAATAGAAGGACTTTCACTTAGGGCCCTTCTAGTTTAATTAATATTAATCTTTAATTAAACTTATCCTTTTTCATATTAAACCCTTGTAGTTTATCACTCTTTTATTGTTGCACTTAACTATTAAATGTCTAGTATTAATACACTAATAATTCGGTACCCATATACACGAATTATATATACTTGTATTTATACTTTTAATAATTAATTATAGAATAAACTTTATATAATTCATACAACAATATTATCCAAACACTATATGATTTAATGGCTTTAAATCATATTATGGATAATCTATAATTAGCACATTGTATATTTACCCAACTAGTAAATGTACAAATACTTGTATTAATTAGTTAGATAAACTAATCTAGTAATAAGTCAATCTTGACTTAATACTTAACTTGATTCATAAATGACTTATTATGAATCAATCCTCTTCCAAGTATCATTACATATCTTACTCGTATTACATGCACTCACCGGTGTGACCCTTAAGTGTTTCGTAGGCATGGATGTATCATCATAGGTTGACTAACTGTGCACATAAATCCTTCAGACTCCCACTTGTGCAAGTTTGTAACCTTTGTCTTAATGATACGAGCTACAGTGGCCTTCTAGATGGGCATGTAGGTAACCAACCCCATAAAAACAGCTTACGTAACCCAGGTATAGTTTCTTGAAAAACTCTTTAATAGTGTCTCCTAAGACGAACCAAAGCACATTAGTCAATGCATCCCAAACCAAATACCTCAGGCTTAAGGACAATCCTAGTGAATAATACTTTTGAACTTTTCAACCACGAAGTATTATCACGGTGGTCAATCCAATATTCGTCGAGCTCCAACAGAATATCACCGATATTTGGTCTACACAAAACTTGTGTAGCTATCTTCGAAGAACTTCGAATCTACCACCAAATACCGCGATGACGTTAACGTCCCATCGAGGTTCCCACCAAGACGAGTAGTCACGGATTTAAATCTTTTTGAATAAATAAACTTTTATTCATGGATATTGTAAAACATACAAATTCTGAATAACAATGATACTAACTCATGTATTATTCCTCACTGGACATAGATACTGAATTATTACTGGATCATTACTTATTCTATGTGTTTGTGTTAATTACTTCAATAACTCTTAATTGTAACTTTTATCACTAATTACAATTAGTCATTTCTATTAAACTAAAGACATAAGACGAGTATTAAGAATACTATTGCTTTTGTCTTTGCTAGATATTGTTCTTGCAACATTTTAGAACATATTCTAGTATTGTCGTTTTATATGATTCGGTAAACATAGGAGGATTGGAAAATTACTCCTTTAGTTTCCTTGAATCTATAAAATTTGCCTTGTAACTAAATCTCTTTTAGCTACTTGATTTGTAGATATTCTTACTGGTTAAAGAAATTTCTTAAATGATTAACTTGTTCACTGGAATGTGAACATCCTATTAGATATGCAATAATTAATCACAAGACTTGTGACCACGCTATTAGGTTTGCAATAATCTAATCAATGATCATTTATTTCTCTTAACTCTTTGGCTAACGACTTGGTAAAACCTTGTTGTTAATGTCCTAACTAACTTACTATATTCATTAGTACCTCTAGTGAATATGTTAGTCATAGCTCCCACTAAATTTTATTGAATAAAAGTATTTCTTAAACTACTATTTTTGATCTAGTCAAAACTTATAGTTTAACCTTTTAAGAATTAATCAATCATCAAAGTCATCCTTTGGATTTGCGAATATCCCACATTCCTGATAAGGGAATCATGACTCTTCTTGATTGCTGTATCTAACAAGTATAACACACTTGAAACGATACTTCCAATTCTTTACTACATTAGTATCTTTTAAGAATCTTATGTAATGCGAAAGTCATTTCTTGGATTTCTCAAACATCCATTATTCCTATTAGGGAATTATGACTTGATTAAATATTGTACTAATTACAAGTATGAAAGACTTGCAATAATACTTTTAGATTCTTAAATACTTTAATATAGTTTATCCCTTTTAAGAGTTCATTTAATGTCTAAGTCACTTTACTTGGATTATACAAATATCCAATTATTCCCATTAAGGAATTATGACTTCATTAAATTCCTTTATTACAAGTAAAAAAAAAGACTTGTAATAATACTCTTTAAAGTCTATCTTGATTATATCCAATATAATCATACTATATTAATACTAACACTTTGAAACTTACTATCATAAGTAACCATTACTTAAGATGTTTCAACTAGGTTCAATAACTCTTGTACCTTATGCTTTTCATAAAATCTTTTAAATACTTTAGAAGAAAAAACTTCTAATTTCTAGTATCTAAGTATTTGAGCTATTAAGACATTCACAACAATCAAACAAGTATAAAAACATGAAATATAAAGTAAGTCAAAACTTGACTTACAATCTAGTCATAAAACCTTGACTAGTGTAATTATCACACGTGCACACACATAATATAATTCAACGATGGATTCTTATTAAAACAAAATAAAAAACTTGTTTTAACATAAAAATTATCCAACGAAATTGAAATTGTTTTACTGAATCCATAAAATACTGAATTATAAAATCTTGGTGCTCGTGGGATCATCACCATCTCATGCCGGTCATCACTTTCCATCTCCTCCTGCAATAAACGATTGCAAAAGTTAGATTACTCGTAATGTACTTTACAAGTATCTTAAAAGTGATTAAGAAGTGTGGTTGTGTTACCTGAGGAACTTGCGTTTCCTCCACTACCACTTGCACCCTTTGGACAATTCTTTTCCCAGTGCCCAGCCTCACCACACTTGAAGCACCGATTCTCGGTCCTCGCTGTCTTAGGCTTAAACTTCTTGACCTTTTGTTTGACACCTTTACCATTTGGCACTCCTTGGTTAGGATTGGTTTTACCCTTTCCTTTACCACCATGCCCTTTTCTCTTCTTGCCACCACCACTGCCATTACCAATCATTAGAACATCCTTAGACTTGGTCCCCAAACTCAATTCAGCCGTCTTGAGCATGGAATGTAGCTCAGCAATGGATTTCTCCATATTATGCATATTGTAGTTGACTACAAAAGGTTTGTAGTCATCAGTCAACGAATTGAGTATAGTGTCCGTTGCCATTTGCAACGGTATGGGGTGACCAAGTCTAGCCAAGTGATCCATGTGTCCTTTCATTTTCATGACGTGGGCACTCACCGGCGTTCCTTTGACCATCTTGCAAGAGTTGAAGGCTTGATTGATGTCGAACCTCTCAGTGCGAGCTTGCTCTTGAAATGAATCCCTAAGTTGCTGGATTATCTCAAATGCAGGCACATCCATAAGTCCTGCTTGTAATTCTGGACTCATGGTTGCAAGCATCAAATAGCTCACATCGAGCGCATCACTGACATGCTTATCATAAGCTTGTCTTGCTTCAGCTCTAGCATTAGCGGCAGGGACATTAGGTACTGCTCTTTCCAAGACATACCACTTTCTCTCATGCCTGAGCACAATGTGAAGATTGCGCTCCCAATTGAGAAAGTTTGACCCAGTCAACTTGTCTTTTTCGAGGATTGAGCGAAGAGAGAGATTGTTGCTACTTGTCGTTGTGGTTGTTGCTCCCATCTACAAATCAAACCCAGTTTAATTAGTAATCATCAGTAAACATTCTCTAAAATATATTATAAACCCATAATTAATATTTTAGGCCTAGGATCCATATATCACATTCTCGCCGCAAGGTTTGGGCACTTCCCGACGAGACATGCTGTTTCTGGTAGGTAACATCCTTACCGATCGTATCAAGACTTGAAACGATTCCTAGGGGTCGTAGAATCTTTAGACTTATAACTTATTACAACTTTGTACAATTTAATTGCACATTTCTAAGTTAGTAACAAAGTCTAGTATGTTTATTCTACTCAAGTACTTTTTGGGCCGGGACTCCCGATTATCACCAAAGTAGATCAGACCATCTAAGACAGTGCGATGTTCTGCGCCGGGACTCCCGATTATCACAGAACCTTACGCACCCTAATACTCGCAATGATTTGAATCCATATCTAAGGTTCTTTATCCTTACAATATGAATATCGTTTAACAAGTGAGGTGTTCCATTAGGTGGATAGTACTTAGATCTAAGATTTTCTTGGGTTTGTTTAAGTCTTGAACTAAACTTAAACCTTATTCCAATCTTAATCCTTGTTTAAAATGTGTGACTTGTGAAGTCAAGAATTCTACAAGACATCCCTTTTTAAACCTTAAGAACTTTCTTTAAAACTTATAGTTTCAAGAATTTGCGCGTTTTATATGTATACCTAAAAACGAGGTGTACAAAACGTATCACTAGGTTTTGTGGAAAACCTTATCTAGAATAAAACTTACTTGTTTTATCTTTCTTGAAAAACTTAGAAATTTATGTTAAACTTTTAATGTTTTTACAATTCATAGACTTGAATCATAAACCTAGTTTAACATACCTAGTTTTTCATATGTTTAATAATGAAATCAAACATTTGACTTACTAGATTTCACCAAAACTTATGTCTTAACGACACACTTATAAACGTTGTGATTTTCTTGTGTAGCTCCCACTAGCTCCAACAATCATGATGGAACTTAAGCGAACACAATCACCGGTTTATACTTGGTGAAACTAATAAACTTATTATATAAAGACTATATATAATAATACTTAGTTTGTTTAAACCTTTCTTACATTTAACTAGAACTTGTTAAATATAGGTTCTTGTTATTTATACTTGATCATTAATCTAGTATATTATATGACTTGTAAAATACTTATATTATACTTGTATAATTACTAGTTATAATAACTTATAACTTTATACACCTTATAATACTAATATATAACTTTGTATATTTCTAGTTTATCATATAATCTCAACTTGTACATTTTCTAGTTATAATGGAATCATAACTTTGTACTTTCTAGTTTTAATTATATAATTAACTTATACAATAACTAGTTATATTATTAGCCTTTAAGATCAAAATAACATTATCTTTTAATGTTCCATTTATTCTTGTATTTAATATATATACATATATATATAATTATTTTCCTTTAAAATAAACTTGTAATCATTCTAATAAGAATATTACATCTAATTTATATGTATTTTAACTTGAACTAATTAAAATACGTATAAACTACTTTATTTATTAAAATTCATTTTACCCTTTTAAATATTAAAAAAAACGACATATAATATATAAATATAAATAAATACATCTTGTTAATTTCTTGAACTAGAAATTAACACTTCTTTTAATTCTCATTAAATAGTTTAACCCTAATCTTGTTCTAGATCAATCAAAACTAGGGTTTTGACTTTCTTGATCAAAAACATTATTTATCAACAATTAATTCTAATCAATCTTATTTAAACAATAAACTTGATTTAAATTCTAGGATAGATTATAACCCTAATAAATTTATTTAAACTTTTTAATTTAAACCTTTTAGACAATATACTTTGTCTAGATTTCTAGGTTTAAAGAACTACTTTCAATAAATCTATTAAAATAATAATTAAACTTATTAAACATAAACTTGTTTAATTATCTAGGTTTTAGATTATTAACCTAATTAATCCTTTTAAACATTAAACTTAAACTACTTTAATGTTCTAGGGTTTCTAGATTATATCTAGGGTTTTTCCGAAAATTCCTTAAAGTCTAGGCTAGGAAACTTTTCCACCAATTAAACTAGGCTAGTTTAACAAACTTGGTGTCCAAGAAATCCTCTTGATCACGAAATCTTAAGAAAATGAAAGAATTCTTTTGATCAATTAAACCAAATCTTGGTTTAACATACTTGATCCTAGATTTGGAAGATCATGCAATTAAGGAAATAATCCTCTTGATCAAGATTTTTGACAATCTTGATCCTAGGGTTCTAGATTTCCAAAAAATAGCTAGGGTTAGGGAAAAGAAGCTCTTTTGATCAATTAAACAAATCTTGTTTAACATACGTGATCCTAGGGTTCTTTGCCTTACACGAATTTTCTAGGGTTTTCTAGAATCCTTTTGACCAATTAAACTTAACTAGTTTAACATGCTTGGTCCTAGGGTTCTAACCCTAATTCGTAAATTAAGAGGAGGAAGAAGAAGTTGGAACAAAAAAAAACTTAATAAAAATTAAACAAACAAACTTTGTTAATCTAGTTTAGATCTCTAAACCATCGCTCTGATACCACTGAAGGGTTTCACTATCACTGATTGACCACTTGGGTCAACCTCCTAGATTACTTGGTTCGAACCATGCTGACCAAGAACATGAACTTGTTCTTGACCGGTTAAAACCATCTAGCTAATTTAATCTCTAGAAGCGGAAGTGGGATTAAACTCAATCCTTAAACCCTAAAGGATTGGGATCTTGGAAATCTAGAGTAGATTAACAATGGAAGAAACCTTGTACGAAATCCCAAACACACACACACACTTGTGTGTGTTTCGACGGCCACCAAGAACCCTAGGGTTCTTGGTGTTGATTTCGACCAAGAGGGGAAGAAGAAAGAGTGTTCCATGAATCATACCTTGGTTAATGCTTAAGATAAATCCACTGATGATGAACACGACGAGCGATCTTCTAGTTGATCCTTGTAATGATCTTTGAATCTTCAAGACTTGAAGAATACGAAGAACGAACGAAGAACACGAAGAACACGAAGAATACAAGGCTTGTGTTCTTGGTGGTGGTGTTTCGGCCGACTAGGGGACAAGGGGAGGGCTAGGGTTTCGTGTAAGGTGATCAAGGGAATAAGGGAACCCCATGCCTTCTATTTATAATAGAAGGACTTTCACTTAGGGCCCTTCTAGTTTAATTAATATTAATCTTTAATTAAACTTATCCTTTTTCATATTAAACCCTTGTAGTTTATCACTCTTTTATTGTTGCACTTAACTATTAAATGTCTAGTATTAATACACTAATAATTCGGTACCCATATACATGAATTATATATACTTGTATTTATACTTTTAATAATTAATTATATAATAAACTTTATATAATTCATACAACAATATTATCCAAACACTATATGATTTAATGGCTTTAAATCATATTATGGATAATCTATAATTAGCACATTGTATATTTATTTACTCAACTAGTAAATGTACAAATACTTGTATTAATTAGTTAGATAAACTAATCTAGTAATAAGTCAATCTTGACTTAACTTATTATGAATCAATCCTCTTCCAAGTATCATTACATATCTTACTCGTATTACATGCACTCACCGGTGTGACCCTTAGGTGTTTCGTAGGCATGGATGTATCATCATAGGTTGACTAACTGTGCACATAAATCCTTCAATGACACACTATCATCATACCTTTTGAAGAACAATTTTCAAAGAGGTGCCATTGATAAGACTCTATTTACAAAGAAGGTCAAAGGTGACATCCTACTTGTTCAAATATATGTAGATGATATCATCTTTGGCTCCACAAATGATCAACTGTGCAAAGAACTTGAAGAACTTATGCAGATCAAATTCAAAATGAGTTCAATGGGTCCAATGAATTTCTTTCTTGGACTCCAAGTCAATCAAAAATCAGATGGAATTCTGATCAATCAATCAAAATATGTCAAAGACATATTGGAGAAATTTGCAATGAAAGACTGCAAAAGTGCAAGCACTCCCATTGAAACACATAAACACCTACATCCTGACATTGAGGGGGAGGATGTAGATGAACACTTGTATAGATCAATGATAGGCTCCTTAATGTATTTAACCACATCAAGACCTGATATTATGTATAGTGTTTGTGTTTGTGCCAGGTATCAAGCAAAACCTAAGGAACTACATTTGCAAGCAGTCAAAAGAATCTTCAGATACCTGAAAGAAAAACCATCTCTTGGTCTTTGGTATCCACATGATTCACCATTTGAATTAACATCTTACACTGATAGTGATTATGGTGGAGAATGCTTGGATAGAAAGTCAACCACTAGTGGATGTCAATTCTTTGGATCAAGACTTGTGTCATGGCAATGAAAGAAGCAAACAAATGTTTCAACATCGTCTGCTGAAGCAGAATATGTATCTGCATCTCCATGTTGTGCTCAAGTACTATGGATTCAAAATCAACTCATGGACTTTGGTATCTCTATTCTTAAAACTCCTATCTTTATAGATAATCAAAGTGCAATTAGTATTGTGAATAATCCAGTAAAACATTCAAAAACTAAACATATGAAATCTGATTTCATTTTATAAGAGATTGCAATGAAAAGAAATTAATTAATGTAGATAAAGTTCATACTGATAATCAACTAGCAGATCTTTTTACAAAAGCATTTGACGTAGGAAGATTTAGCTTTTTGGTTAGCAGTATTGGAATGATTTTAATAAAGTAATTTCAAAAAAAAGGGTAAAGGAGTGTACCACTGACACTGGCCACATATTGTGACCGGACACCAGACCCAGCAACAGGTGCATTCCCCGGCAAATCACCTAACCATGAATCCATACCTCTGCTTGGGCTCGATATACGAGACCCAGCATTTTCAGCACATAGGGGAGACCCATGTTTCAACGGGGCTGGTGGCCACAAGGGGGTTTCATGGGGTTCGAACCCGGGACCTCCCACATAGGAGGCCCAAGTCTTACCAACCGCGCCCACCCTTGTGGTTATAAAGTAATTTCAGATTAATCTCATATGTAAAGTTTTTGTAAATTATACTTACCTATTAATTTTATCTTTTACTACTGATTATGTAGGAAAACCTAGTAGTATTCACATGGCGGAACTTGAATCCCACATACCGGATCTCTACTAGACAATGAGATCACAAGAACAAAGAGATGATGAACATTACCTTTAGATTGCTAAAGAAGTGATCCACCTCTACTGCACCACCTGAACACGCTGCAAGACCGCGTTGTACCAACAAAGTATCACACAAGAACTTGTGTGTGTGTGTTGTATTCGAACCAAGCAAGAACCGAAACCCCTTGGGGTTTTTCCTATTCGGCCGAGAGAGAGGAGAGGGAGGGATTAGGGTTTTGAGTGTGTAAAGTGATTAACCTCTAAACCCTTACACAAGCCCTCTATTTATAAGGCTTTATGTTACAGTTTAGTCCTTGGAGTTTAATTATGATTAATCTCATAATTAAACTTCCTATTAACACTTTAAACCCTTGGACTTTTACTAGTTAATTAATTGACTATTAATTAACTGTCCGTTAAATATTAAACTTAATATTTAACTTTCCTCTTAAATAATAATTAACTTATTATTATTTATTCTCTTCTTTATAATTAACTTAACTAGTTAATTATTCCACACAACTTACTTTATTCGGTTGTCCATTATTGGATGTGTAGTGGTGTGACCCTTTAGTGCCTTATAACATTCCACACAGGGATCTTGTTCTATATACTCGAATTTTCTCGACACTGATTTCGACTTTCTGCCGGATTACCGAATGATCTAATCATTCTCCGAGCGCGGCCACGCATTTCAGTAGTCTTAATCGTCGAGCGGCCATGAAATATCTCTTCTAGTTAACGAATGTGAAAATCCCATCTTGACAATTTGTGTTATCTTGCCCACGACTTCCGCTGTCTTTGTCAAGTTCCTTATGATCACCCTTTTACGGTGTGACGTTAGATAAATGCTAAAGATCAGAAGTTGTCGCGTCTCAAACCAAAACGTCTCAGGTCAGAGGATATCTACTCGAAATTACTCATGCTTAGGCTCCATGAAGTAATCTCGATCTTTTGGTCACGTCTAATGTTTAACAAACTCTGTAAACATCTATGAATATTTATTCAGCAACACTTGTTTCTCTATTCAATAACTATGAATAGATAAATATTCATAATGGTATTAACCCCTGAATATAGCTCCCACTAAATTCAAGCGACCACAGACATTTTGGATACTCAAAACTTTGTGCATCAAGGATAGGTTTAAAACATGTTAAGAATAGACAATTTGAAAATTTACGTAAAACCTCCTATTTCAATCCCACGAAATGTTATTACATAATGTATCGATTTCAAATATGTCTATGAATCTAATCAAAATTACTAGCTACCAATATCTAGGTATTGCATGCCTATAGCGTGCGCATGTTTCTCATGCTTTGGTCCAGCTAGTGGTTTTGTCAACGGGTCAGCAACGTTGTCATCCGTTGGTATTTTCTTAATTATAATATCACCTTCTCTGACATACTCACGTATGAGGTGATATTTTCTGTGCACATGCCTGGTCTTTTGATGCTCTCTTGGTTCAACAGCTTGCGCTATCGTTCCACTATTATCACAGAATATTTCGATGGGTCTAGAGATACTGGCAATAACTCTAAGATCCTCGATAAAATTCTTAAGCCACATGGCTTCCTTTCCAGCATCATTTGCCGCAATGTACTCAGCCTCTGTAGTCGAATCTGCTATCGTATCTTGTTTCTGACTATTCCAAGATATAGCTCCTCCGTTTAGTGTGAATACAAATCCCGATTGTGATTTGTAGTCGTCTCTATCGGTTTGGAAGCTTGCATCTGTGTAACCAGTTACACGCAATTCTTCCATTGAACCTCCAAAGACCAAGAACATTTCTTTCGTCCTTCTCAAATACTTGAGAATGTTCTTGACAGCCACCCAATGGGCCTCACCAGGGTTCTTTTGATATCTGCTCGTAAGACTTATGGAGTAAGCAATATCGGGCCTAGTACATAACATGGCATACATGATTGATCCAATTTCCGAAGCATATGGAACCAAACTCATCCTAGCTATTTCCTTGCTAGATGTAGGACTCTGAGCTTTGCTCAGTGTAATGCCATGTGACATTGGAATGAGACCTCTCTTGGAATCACTCATACTGAATCTCTTCTGTACTTTGTCAATGTATGTACTTTGACTAAGTCCAATAAGCCGCCTAGATCTATCTCTATAGATCTTTATACCCAGTATAAATGCGGCTTCTCCCAAGTCTTTCATCTGGAAACATTTACCTAACTAGGATTTTACTCCTTGTAATGCTGGTATATCGTTTCCTATGAGTAGTATGTCATCAAAATACAAGACTAGGAAGATTACTATGCTCCCACTGAATTTTGTGTAGACACACGCTTCGAACTCACTCTTGACAAAACCAAATTCTTTGATTCTTTTGTCAAAATGTAAGTTCCAACTTCTAGATGCTTGCTTCAATCCATAAATGGATTTTAGCAATTTGCATACTTTATCAGGATTCTTTGGATCAGTAAAACCATCCGATTGTATCATGAATACGTGCATTCAACTCCCCGTTAAGGAAGGCGGTTTTAACATCCATTTGCCATATCTCATAGTCGTAATATGCTGATATGGCCATAAGAATTCTAATAGACTTAAGCATGGCGACTGGCGAGTAGGTTTCAGAATAATCCACACCATGTGTTTGCGTGAAACCCTTCGCGACAAGTCGTGCTTTGTAAGTATGCACTTTCCCATCCATGTCAGTTTTCTTCTTGAAAACCCACTTGCATCCAACAGCTCGTGACTGTGGTGGCAAGTCTGATAACACCCAAACTTGGTTGTCATACATGGATTGCATCTCTGCTTGCATAGCCTCAAGCCATCTTTCAGACTCTACGCCATTAGCAGCCTCGCTGTAGGTCAATGGTTCTAGTAGACTTCCATCATCTTCATCGATCATGAATCCAAGATACCTAACTGGTTCTTGACGTGGTCTACTGGACCTACGAGGGTTGCGTGTTTCTTCTTCCTCGACCGGTGGGTCTGGTTGGGGATCAACAATTCTTTGTTGAACTACTGGTTCGACTGAAGTCGTAGGTGGATCTTCGTTCTCTTCAATTTCTTGAAGTTCTATTTCTTTTCTTGGAGTTTCTGTCCCGAGAAACTTCTCCTCCAAGAACACACCTTTCCGATCAACAAAAACTTTGTTGTCTTCTTGATGATAGAAATAATATCCTAAGGTTTCCCTTGGATATCCAACGAAGATACACTTATCTGACTTGGGGTTTAGTTTGTCTGTGAAGTTACGTCTAATGTACGCTTCACAACCCCAAATCTTGAGAAAAGACAATTTTGGCTTTCTCCCCGTCCAGTGCTCGAACGGAGTCTTTTCTACTGACTTGGTCGGAACTCTATTCAGTGTGAATGCTGCAGTCTCGAGTGCATGTCCCCAAAATGATAGTGGTAGTGGGGCGCGACACATCATTGAACGTACCATGTCTAACAAGGTGCGATTTCTCCTTTCTGATACACCGTTCATCTGAGGTGTATACGGAGGTGTGAGTTGTGAAACAATCCCACATTCTTTCAAATGATTGTCGAAATCTTGGCTCAAATATTCGCCTCCTCGGTCTGACCGAATTGACTTTATTTTCTTGCCCAGTTGGTTTTCTACTTCCCTCTGATATTCTTTGAACTTGTCAAAGCTTTCAGACTTTAGTCTCATAAGAAAGACATAACCATACCTATTGAAGTCGTCAGTAAAGGTAATGAAGTAGCGGTATCCACCTCTGGCTTCTGGAGTGAAGGGTCCACACACGTCACTGTGTATAATCCCTAACAACTCGCCTGCCCTTTCATTGTAGTGATTGAAGGGGTCTTTTGTCATTTTTCCAGACAAACATGATTCGCATATGGCATATGATTCCAAACCAAATAGCTCTAGAACTCCATCATCGTGGAGCTTCTTAATGTGAGTCTCGTTTATATGACCTAAACGACAATGCCAAAGATAAGTTTGATTCAAGTTACTCTTGGATCTTTTACTTATATGATAAACATCTCGTTCTATGTTATTTAGATTTAACGTATATAGACCATTATGAGAATTTGCTTTAAAATATAAAATGTCATCTTTTAAACAAGAAATCGTTTTTCCATAAAACTCATAATAAAAACCATTGTCTATAAGTAAATCAAAAGAAATAACATTTTTAATAAGTCTAGGAACATAATAACAATCTTTAAGTTCCAAGACTCTACCTGAAGGCAACTTGAGAAGATATGTTCCTACGGCTTCGGCTCCAACCTTGGAACCTTCGCCTACTCGTAGTTCAACATCCCCTCGTCCTAGCCTCCTGTTCTTCTTAAATCCCTGCAAGTGATTGCAAATGTGATGACCACATCCGGTATCCAATACCCAGGATTCACTAGAAGTAACGAGACAATAAATCATAAAGATACCTGAATCACTGAAAAAATCAGTGTCCAACAGTCCCACATCGGACGTGTGCTCGCAAATATCCTTCCTGCCACAAGTTGGGCAACACAAATCAGCAAAGTTCTTCAACCAGTCATCGAAATCATCCTGCTGAATCTCAGGGAGTGATTCTTCCTCTAGCATTTGAACATCACGTATACACAAGAGATTCTCGTGTAGACTTGCGACAGTCAAATCAAAATTCCCAACTAAACGTACTACCTTATCCTGATAGTATTGAGTGAGAGATCCAAACAAGAACAAGACTTGTTCTTGCTGGTTTGATGTGCCAGTAACCAGGGTGAGACAATCTAGCAACCTTCTTATGTTAGTAAGATGGTCACTCAATGGTTGATCATCTTTCATCTTTGACGAAAAGATTTCTTGCAAAATGAACTGCTTACTTTCTTCAGTACTATCTTTAAACGTCTCCTCAAGATACTGGACAAACTCATAGCATGGTTTCTTACGTAGATTATCAGTAAGCTCTGATAATGAAGTAAGAATGAGAATCGACATAACTTGTGATTCATCTGCCAGATACTGATAATAAGCGTCAAACTCATCATCCTGGGCATCTTGCCCTGGTTGTCCCTTGGGCACCTCGTCTATCATGTACAGTAGATCTTGTGCCTTTAGGAAATTCCTAAAATGCACATTCCAAACTTTGTAGTTTGGACCAGTAAGCTTCCATTTTCCAGTGATGAGCCTTCGGGATTCAATCGGCGAGTAAAACGGAATTTCTTACAATACAGACATCTATGAGAAAAACAACAAACGGTTAGTATGATTAGAAAAAAATAAATAACTTCTAACATTATTACCTTTTAAGAATGATAGTTAGACTAGGATCCATATTTCACGCCCTCTAATGCAAGGTTTGGGCACTTCCCATTAGAGCCACACTATTTCTGGTAGGTATAGCCATACCGATCGCCTCTTGAACTAGAAACGATTCCTAGATGTTCGGGATATCAAGTTGAACAACAAACTTGTACATGTTTTAATCCCTCTAGTGCATTTTGGGCCGGGACTCCCGATTATCACCGAAATAGATCGTACCACCTAAGACAGTGGGATGCCTTGCGCCGGGACTCCCGATTATCACAAGACCCTACGCACCCTAACACTCGCAATGATTTGAATCCACATCTAAGGTTCTTTCTCCTTACAATATGAATATCGTTGAACAAGTGAGGTGTTCCATTAGGTGGGTTGCACTCTGATCTAAGATTTTCTAAAAAAGGATTTTCCTTTGTTCGAAAAAGTTTGCCAGTTTTTATTTACTTTGTTTTATAAACTAACTGTTTATAAATTCTACTTTTTAATTCTTTATAAAACTTGGTTTTATAAACTAACTGTTTATATCGCCATTACAATTTTAAACTTGGTTTTCTAAACAAACTGTTTATAATTACCATTATTTATTATTAAACTTATCTTGGTTTTCTACACAAACTGTTTATAATTACCATTATTAATTTTTTAAAACTTGATATTATAAATTAACTGTTTATAATTACCATTCTTTATTAAATTTACACCTTGGTTTTCTAAACAAACTGTTTGTAATCACCATCTTATTAATTCATATTATAATAAATAAACGAAAAATTAAATAATCTGATAATTATTAAATTACCAAACTGATAATTTTAAAATTACCCATAACAACTGATTTCAATTTCCCCCTTAATTTTAAGATTATCTTGATTTTAATAAACTATTAAAATCAGTTTTAATTTAAATGTTATTAATGACTTTATTATAATAAACGAATAAATAATAAAACTTGTCAAAAAAAAAGGTAAACTTTTGACACCCGATTTGATCCCGCGTACCCATTTGCCCGAAACTGAGCCTTAGGTTAATGAAATTGGATCAAATACATGACGAGGGAAAAAACTGGATCGATTAGAGGTAGATCGAACCGTGGCTCGGTTCGGCTTGCCCGTTCGGTCCGTTCGTCCGAACTAGAGTTCGACCGTGGCTCGGTCTTCTCGGTTCGGTCAAACCCTTTATCCTTTTTTTATTTATTTACGGTAATAATAATAATAATAATAACAAATAAACAAGTATATAATATATATATTGTGTTATTCTAATTCCAAGAATAACACAACTTTCCTTATTTTGTCTAAAGCCTAATTTGTCCACTGATTCACCAAATCTTGGTTAATCAATTACTTGGACTAATTTTTCTAGGGTTTTTACTAGACAAAAAAAAGAAACCTAATTTTTTTGTATCTTGAAACCTATTCAATCCAATTGTTCATAAACTTGAACAATGTTCTTGGATCAAATTTCTAGGTTTCTTTCTAAGATAAAAAAACTTTAATAACATATATATATATATATATATATATATATATATATATATATATATATATATATATATATATATATATATATATATATATATATATATATATACATATATATACATATATATATATATATATATATATATATATATATATATATATATATATATATATATATATATATATATATATATATATATATATATATATATATACACACGAAATCTTAAAAAAAATGGGAAAAAGAAACCTAATTTCTTTTTATCTAGAACCCTATTCAATCCAATGATCAATCATGAACTTGAATGACCATATACTTGGGTCGAATTCATCTAGGGTTCTTTTCTAGACGAAAAAGAAACTCAACCGAATCTCATTGAGATTAGTAGGAAGCTCTGATACCACTGTAGGAAAACCTAGTAGGATTCACATGGCGGAACTTGAATCCCACATACCGGATCTCTACTAGACAATGAGATCACAAGAACAAAGAGATGATGAACATTACCTTTAGATTGCTAAAGAAGTGATCCACCTCTACTGCACCACCTGAACATGCTGCAAGACCGCGTTGTACCAACAAAGTATCACACAAGAACTTGTGTGTGTGTGTGTTGTATTCGAACCAAGCAAGAACCGAAACCCCTTGGGGTTTTTCCTATTCGGCCGAGAGAGAGGAGAGGGAGGGATTAGGGTTTTGAGTGTGTAAAGTGATTAACCCCTAAACCCTTACACAAGCCCTCTATTTATAAGGCTTTATGTTCCAGTTTAGTCCTTGGAGTTTAATTATGATTAATCTCATAATTAAACTTCCTATTAACACTTTAAACCCTTGGACTTTTACTAGTTAATTAATTGACTATTAATTAACTGTCCGTTAAATATTTAACTTAATATTTAACTTTCCTCTTAAATAATAATTAACTTGTTATTATTTATTCTCTTCTTTATAATTAACTTAACCAGTTAATTATTCCACACAACGTACTTTATTCGGTTGTCCATTGTTGGGTGTGTAGTGGTGTGACCCTTTAGTGCCTTATAACATTGGACACGGTGACACGTGTACTTATCTGTGCACATAAATCCTTCAGATTATTCATTAATACTGATTGTGGTTAATATTCTCTAGTTACAACTGATCAGTCATTCTAAGGTATTAAATCTCAGTTACTACTGATGTCATATACTACTGATTCTTATAGTTACTACTGATCGACCGTTATTTGTGAAATACGCAGTTTTACTGTACTAACCCCCATGAAAATAGCCGTTGGGCTATGATTCGAAGGGTATTTCGGTCATTTTGCCGGAAAAATCGAAAAATATAAATAACTGAATTCGATTAATTAAGCATTATCCAAACCTCGATCTGCTAAAACCCTCGTTAAACCCTTAAGTCGGCAATCTTGATCAAAACCCTCAAACCACTAACAAATTCGATTCAATCACAACTCTTAAGAGAACCTAAATTCCAACTACAACTCTCATTCTCAAATCACAAATCGATTAAAAATGGCAAGGATCAAGCCTCTGTCTGTAACAACAGATCTACGATACTGTGAATTTCACAATATGATTGCTTTCTTGAAGAATCCAGATGGAACCGAAGATTTTAGGGAAATAGTAATGTTTCTCAAACACTAATCAATCAAATACGCTCTCACAGTCCAACCTACAATCTATGAGAGACATATTGTTCAATTTTGGGAGACTGCAGAGCACATAAAAGAAGGAAATATATCCAAAATCCAATCCACAGTAGATGGGAAAACAATCCTTGTAACAGAACAATCTATCAGACATCATCTACAACTTCATGATGAGTCAGGTATATCTCTACTCTCTAAGGAGGAGCTTGTTGAAAATTTAATAAAAATGGGGTATGAAGGAAAGCAAAACATTGTCACTTTTCAAAAAGGGCTTCTTTCTCCCAATGGAAATTTTTAGTACACACTATTCAACACTGCATCTCTCCTAAAAGGAGCACGTGGAATGAGTTCAACGGATCAATAGCCTCTGCTATTGTTGGTTTGAGCACAGACCAAGTGTTTAATTTTTCAAAAATGATATTTGATGGAATGCTTGGAAACTTATCATCTTCAAGATTCATTGCACATATTTTAAACAATGAGATCCCTGATCTCACTAAAACAAAAGAAATTTTTACTGCACCTTCTCTCAATAAAAAGGTATTTTCAAACATGAGAAGGCAATTTAAATTTTCAGGAAGGGTTACACCCTTGTTTTCAAACATGATCCATGATCATCCCCCAACTGGAGAAGGTTCAATTCAACCTATTGAACCCCAACCCACTCCCTCACTAAATATTGAACCCCAAACAGAACCCCAAGCCACTCAAACAACCTCACCTTAAAATGTCCTGAATGTGTCCCAGGAACATGTCATAGAACATCAGAGTGTTACTCTTCACTCTTTGGTAAACCTTCCTAAAAGCCAGATTATTTCCTCAAAGTATAAAAGGAAGTGATCTTCCAAAAAGGACACCAGGGGAACAATTGAGTCAGACCCCATACTCCAAGAGTTGTCCTCCAAGGAGGAAAGAGGGCACGAGGAAAGGGCTCTCACTACTGATGTACCAAAGGTTGGTACACAGGCTAGTGAGAACATCATTAGGACCTAGACCTCGGCAACTTTGAGTGATGAATCATCATTTGAGGAAGCACTCAAAGGACCCCAGTTCCAAGAAACCACAAAGGGAGATACTTCTGCTTCTTCTAGGAAGAAGAGAGTATCTAAAACTCCCAATGAATCACCAAGCAGTGATGAGGGAAGAATGGACACAACTGAATTGATGGAAAGGATGGAAAACCTTAAAGCCAATGTACCAACTCAACCCAAGGATGTTCCTAGAAGGACTGAGGGTAGTACGCAACAAACAGAATTGATGGATAGGATGGAAAACCTTGAAATCACTGTACAAAACTGCCATACACTTATCAATAATCAAGGAAAGACCATGAGCTACATGAAGCACTACATCAATGTAATGAACAGAAGGATGAAAATGTGTGAATATAGTTTTCAAAGACAATCAAATATCGTCAGGAAATTGAAGAAGAAGGTTGATGTTAGTGATTCTCCACAAGTTGAGATCACTAAGGGGGAGAGAGATAAAATTCAAGGGATGATTGATTCTTCAATTGCAGCAGCAGCAACCTCCCTCTTAAATCTAAGAGAAACTCATGGTGAAACAGGTCGGTTAATTGTAAAGACCTGGATAGGGGAGTTAGAAGTATGGATGAAGATGTGTTTATGTCTGCACCTCAATCTCCATAAATTGCAGTTATGGTTAATGATGATCCCATAGATACTACTGAGGTGATAGAATAAATTGATGAAGACCAAATACCATCTCCAATCACTACTGATACAGATACTACTGATGAATTACCAGTAGTAACCAGTGAAGAAGAAACATCAGTATTAAACTCCTCAAACTCCCAACTAGTAATCTACAGACCCTTCGACATTGAAAATCCTATACCAGTAGTAACTACATTGGTTACTACTGATTCAGTAGTAACAACACAAGAACCAATTACTACTGATTCAGCGGTAGTAACTACACCACTAGAAGCACAACCTGTTGAAATTCCAGATTTTGATGCAAATGTTAACTGGGAAGAGGTAGATGAATGTGAATTACCTCCTCACCCTAAGATCCTAAAAGAAGAAAAATCTCATACATTTGCCCCTAACATTGCTATAGAAGAAATTGTGGATATGAAATATATACCACTTCCACAGTGTGTGGGAAAAGGAAAAGAAATTTTTGATAAAGATATACCTCACAGAGCTCTAGGTCACTATATGGTAAACAAGATAAATCTAGTTAGACCTCTAAAACAAGATCATTGGAAAGTGAAGAGAATGAGGTACCACGGAAAATGTGCTAAAACTTTTGAACTTGAAAATAAGAAGAAAGCTGAACAAGAAAGATTTGCAGCTGAGGCTATTCAAGAAATTGAAGAATTTTTGGTGGAAGATCAACAAGAAGAACTTGATAAAATAAAGAAATTTGAAGAAGAAAGACTGAATCTTCTTGAAGATCAAATAAAAGAATGTAAAAGACTGAAAATTGATATTGCCTGAAGCATTTGATGAAGAAAAGAGAGACATGGTTGATTATCTGAAGTCAGAAGGTCATAGTGCAAAATCCTTTGGAAGAATGAAACTTATAACATTGGTTGAAATATTTTGCATTGAGAAGAAGAAAGAGTTGAGTGAAGATATCAAAGTTAATAAACCTACAAGGATAATGAAAATTGATCCTAAGTCTGTACTCAACAGAAAGACCTTAATTGGTGAATCTTCAAAACAAGCTTCAATGAAAAGATAGTTGATAGAAGGTGAAGATTCAACTACAAAGAAAGCCAAACAAACTCCTCCAATACTGGATGATCCACAGATAATTCAACAAGATAATCCGATTATAAATTGCAGAGAAAATCAGGGAGTTCATGAAATAATCAGGGTTGATAAACAAGTTCAACGATTCAAAGCTTGTAAACCCATGTTATTGTCTTTTAACAGAAGTGATGTCCTAACAATGCTAGAAATTGGAAAGCCAAGGATGTCAAACAAGAAATGGAAGAACTCTGGAGCTGGATATATAACTGAAATGATAGATGATGCATTTCATCCAGAAAATTACATTGAAAGAATTAAAAGTGAAGATAATTTGTTTGCATGGATTGTTCTTCCAACAGTAAATATGTGTTTTTTGAAAGAACAAACAGAAGATGTGAGTTGTACTTAATGGAAAGAGAGTACAATCATTCAAAGAAAACTCTTTATCAGATCATATGTTGCGCATTTGTAAGACCACTTGATCAATCAATGTATACTGCAAAGTACAATCAATTCTTTCAAATCAACAAAGCATATGTGGATGAACAAAGAAGACTGAAAGACTTAAGGCTGAAAGAAGGAGATGAAAGAAGAGCTAAAGAAGAAGAAGAAAAGAAAAAGAAACTTGTTTAATTCAAAGAGAATTAATAAGTTTAGGGGGAGATTGTTGGGATAGTACAGAGTTAATACTGTTAACATGTCTGTTACTGATGTACAGATTTACTACTGATCAAGTCTTAATGCTGCTATAAGACTTACTACTGACGATGCAATTACTACCGATGAAGTAACTTACTACTGATCTTACTATTTTTGCGATAAACTGTGTTCTTAATAATTCGTATATTATTTACAGTTTATTGTTCTTGTTAATCACAATAGTGTTAATCCGCTGTAACTTCTCATTGTGAGTAGATCATTGTGTTTAATAACTGTTTGGTTATTCGATCCTGACAGAAGCAAAAGAAACGAGGCGATGAATTGTTGAAGCAAGCAGGTGACGAATTGTTGAAGCAAGCTGGTCACATGAATTCAAGGAGGTCAAATGTAATTGTTTGTTGTGGCAGTGGAATCTTTGGATGGTGGCGTTTTTTTTTTACACTTCAGCCTAGGTCCACGAATATAGGTGAGTTAACTAGTGATTTATACTTTTGTTCCAGCCGAGAGGTGCTTAGCCAATATAACGGACGGAGTCGGTGATACTCTTTGATTTGGAGTGTTTGCACATAGAATTAAATATAATCAATAACAACTTCTTCTTTTTTTGTAGTTTTTCCTTGGAAATTCATTCAGCCCTGCAATTCTTGGGTCTGGTATCGAGTAACAATAAGGAGGCCAGCAGGGGTCAAGGTCATTGATCGGTGTCGAGTTTCGGTAGTCTCGGGTATTATCATCATCGGGTACCGTCTTGGATTCATGGGGTATAATCTCTAGTACTTTTCTTTATTTCTGTTTTGTGATAGATTACTTCTATTATGGTTTCTGAGATAAAATGAGTTCCGGGGCTGTCGGGTGCCTCGGGAATTAATGGGTTGATGTCGTGTTTGTAATACGGGTTTTATAAACAAGCTGATTTTTTGACAGATTATGTTGCCTATGTTCGGGCCTGTTTTTATCACACTTAAGATACGTTTCTGGTTTTTTGGCCCGCGGTTGTCTCTTGTTTTCTAAGTCCTCTTTCCGTTGTCGCAGATGGCTCGGTAATCTGATTTGTCGTTTAAAAGATATTGCTGTTTTAGTAAAGTGTCGCAAAAGCTTTTTTGGTTCAGCAATTCTGTTTTGTAAACAGTGTTTGGGATACTTAGAGTCTGTTTTGGACAGGGGTCTTGAGACAGCGAATTGTAGTAATCTGAGTTTTCTAGCAGTGGTTAAAATTTGGGAATAATCTAATATGCGGTTTGGGAGTTATAACAGTTTCCGTGAGGGTGTCGGATTCTAGCAGATTACTAAGAGTTGAACCGAGTTTTCATCCTAGTCTTATTATGTGATGTAGGACCTTCTAGGAACTGATTTGCGACATTTTACGTGCCGAGGAGACGTAGGAGCTTATGTTGATTTAGGTGGGTGATCTCACTATAAACTTGCATTTACATTCACTCCATGATTTCGTGCTATATGTCATGAATTGTTATTGCTTTGAGATGAGCTTGTTATTTGATGATGTGCTATGTGTTGTTTATTTCAATTTCATCCTGAACTGAGATATGGATGCTGAGTAACTGAGCTGAGTATGTGCTAATTGGTTACATATATGTTGAGATGATATGTGTTGAGTCTGATCTGGTTTGTTTTATTTGAGTACATGTTGTATGAGTCAACATGTTAATAAAACTAACCTAATAACTATGAGATTTAATTACCGATCGCAAGAGGCGACGGAGAAAGCCAACTCTTCCCTGAGTAGCCAAGTACACTACACGATTGTCAGCGTGGTATTGCGGGACACCTAGAGGACGGGTGTTGGAAGAGGGTGTTGTGACGAGCGCATGGGCGGTGGGCGTGCGTTGAGTATCGGCGAACCTAATGAGATTTAATAAAGGCCTAATAAACGAGAAATGAGTAGAGTCTTTAGGAAACATGTATGTGGCATGGATTGGTTGTATGTGTATGTTTATTTTGATTTTATCCACCTAGCGTGTGGATGACCCCAAACACTCCCTCCCCTATTTTGCAGGTACTAGCAAGGGCAAAGAGAAGGTCAATGGTTGATGAGTTGCGCTTCAGTTTTACGTTTTGGATTTGGAGTTCTGTTTGTCGAGTCAAACGATTTTTAAAACATATTTATTATTCCGCATTTAAAACCTTCTATTTATTCCGCATTTAAAACCATGAGACAGTTTAATTTTATTTTAATGAGATGGGACCGTTTGTTTACTTTTACTTTTGGGGAAAATGTTGTTTTTATTTTCTTTAAAATTTTTAAATTTCCCCTTATTTTTAGGATGTTACATAATTTCACCTCTATCTTCTTTCTACAATTTATTAGATTTGGTATTCGTTGGTAATTGATTTAACTAACGCTAGCTTCAGAGTTTCTGACCTAATTGTATCGCTTCAAATCAGTTGAGCTTGTAAGATCTACATTTGCATGCTTCATTGATTGCTAATTTGACATTTAGATAATGTTTTTTGACCCCTTTTTTCCTAATCCAGGCTGCAAGGATTGTTGTTTCAAATCTGCATAAGAACATCAAAAAGTCATGTATGAGACGTAAGTCAATTTAGACTTTTTAAATGTTCGAAAGAATGTGTTAAAGGTCCATTGGGTTTAACTAAATGCATGCTTTATGACATTATCATGAACTATACAATCCACTCTAAATTTTGCAGCTATCATTGGATAAAACGAAAAGAATACATGCTCCAAGAGAAATTGCTTCTATTATTGATCAAATCATGTAACGTATATCGATCTTATATTCTTTTTTACAAATAATTTCCAACTATTATGCATTTTGTTCTTTCTGATGATTACCATTGTGTTTCTTCTGAACATGATGGCAGTAGAGTCATTACCACAACCGATCAGGAGACTAATAAGCACAAGTCCTTTTAAATAAGTTTTCCCAAACACTCCCTAAATATGGCTGTGGATTGACATGTGAATTCATGGCACAAGCTCAAGATTGTCTTCTTCCAATGGGAAATACATCAG